>OX422213.1:296469031-297069031 GCA_949130495.1 Sambucus nigra
AGTACGCCACTCGGTAGGAGGGGGTGGCTCAAACTCGGGAGCGGAGTGGGGACGAGGTGAAGGAGGATTAGCATGGGAGGTAGGGTAATCCACTCCCGTACCCGCTCATGGGAATCAACGGGCACGGAGTAAAGGAACGGGTATCCCATGGGAGTGGATGATGTGGGACATGGAGGGGGTGTCTGGGTGGGGGAAGTGGTATATAAATTAGGCAGGGGCGGAAGCGTGGGAAAAAAGGAATGGGGTGAGTTAGGGTGCGTGGGAAGGGATGGAATGGGGGGCATGGATGGTATGTGGGGGTGTTCAAGATGTTTTTGTGGGTGATGGCTAGGATAAATGGAGATAGGAGGCACGGGGTAATTATGTGGGGTTTGATGGGGTGGTTGCGGAGGTGGAGTTGGAGGGGGCAAGGATTCGAGGTGGGGGAAGATGGGGAGAGGGTAAATGGTGGTGTGTGGAGATGTTGGGGGGTGGATGTGTAGGGATAGAGGGTGGGGGTGAATCTTGGTGGGTGAAATTAGGGTTGAATGTGGGAGGGTAGAAATTCTAGGGTTTGGGATTCAAGATTTGGGTGAAAATGCATGGGGTTGGTAACATTTGTATGGATGAGAGGTGGATTTGATTTTTTTGTCTGCCAGATGTCACTAATCATCTCGAAAATTATGGGAGAGTAGGTTCCGATCAATGGTGGTGCCAGTTGAACGCATAGGGGTGACGGATTTACCGAAAAATTGTTGGAAGGCACTAGAGATGTCAAACGACCCTCGGTAGGGCTGTTTGAGTGTCAGAACACATGTCCCAAGCCGGTGGATGCTACAGGCACTGCTGTCGGCGCGATTTGGGTTGGTTGGGCCAGATCTTGGATTGTTCGACTTCGAAGGAAGTATTCGGTGGCCTGAGATTGAGTTCCGATCTGTCGGGACAGCGGTAGGTGTTGATCAGACTGTTCTTGGTGCAGATTCTGGTTTCCAGTGGATTGAGTTTGATTTGGGAGAAGACCGGGTTGGTTTGATGGTCGGGCGGGTTTGGTTGGGTTTTTTTTTTTTTTGGGGGGGGGGGGGGGGGGGCTTTTTCGGGGCGGGTTGAATGGATTGGGTATTTTTTGGGGTGGGTGGGCCATCGTGTTGTGGCGGTGGGACAGCCACTTTAGTGGTGGTGCTGTCTTGAATGTTTATGGGTTTAGGGTTTTCAAAATTAGGGTTTCTTTGTGGGAGGTGGGGGCGGTCCGTGGTGGTTGTCAGCGAAGAACTTCGGGTGTCCATCGCATCTACTCAGGTCATTCCAAAATTTGATTGAAAGGGTTTGCGTCGGAGGAGTTCATCCTTTCTTGAACCCACCACGACGTTTACGAGTTTTTGTTTTACAACAACAACCGGGTGGAGCGACTAGGCTCTGATACCAATTGACGTAAATGACGTCAAATGGGAGCAAGAAAAGGTAATCTCTCTCTAAACTCTCTCAAATCACAATATCTCAAAATCAAGGAATGACTCAAACGAGCCTACATAAGGGGTATTTATAGGAAGGAGGTTGCTTGGCCTCTAAGCTAAGAATTTAATTACATTTATGTCCCTAAGAGCCAATTAACCTTCCCTCCTCTAAATACTAAACAAAAAGAAAATACAATGAATACTACAAATAAAAGAAATACTAAAAATGATGAAATGGCCCTTATTCACATCAGAAACACATAACACACCAATTTGGGAGAGCTTCCAATTCGGCCTTCTTTTTTTGGATCAAGTCACAAGTATCTAACTCTCCATGAGCCAAGAAAAAACTTGAGCTTTTAAGGGGGGACCGGAAGCCAAAATAAACTTAAAAGGTGCAAAGGACGGATTAGGTATAGGAGAATGAAGATAGTTAAAGAAAGAATTACATGAGAACCCTTCCCCTGAAGTTTCCACGTATCCATTCAGGAGAAAGAATTACCAGTTATCATATTGACTTCAGAGTATGGAGGCAAATTGCTATGGTTCAAAGTATCGGCCGAGTTGACTCGGTATCGGCCGAGTCAATTCGGAATCGAAGGGTACCGATGCGATACCAAGAGGCATTGCAAAAAAAACACTGAATCGTGTTGTCTTGCCGAGATATCGGCCGAGACGTCTCGCAGCGATATCGGGCGAGACAACCAATTCAAACGACACTTTTTTTTTTACCCTTTTCACATCTTTTTGGGTAGCCAAAAAACATTTTTTAATTTTTTTTTTGTAAAAAGATGTCAAAAATACATTTTGCAAGACATTTCTTTGTACATTTTTTTACAAAACATTTATTTGTTCAAAAAAAATGTTGTGAAAATTATTGAGACCTTATATAATTTTTCTGAGTAATATGGAAAAAAATTTGCAACATTATTTGAACATTGTCATATTTTCTTTTATTTTTTGATAGAATTTTAATTTTTTTACCATATTTCTTCGTTGTTGAAAATATATTGTAACATTTATAGAAATACGACCTATATAAGTTTGTCCACATAGCATATACAAGCAAAATAATTTTACACACTAAGATTAAATTAAACAATTACAATAAAATTAAAATGTCAGTAATATAAAACTAATAACATTCACCGTACATAAAAATATTTGAACTTGGAACAATATATCCTATCAAAATATAATGTCACATCCAAAAATGGAAGAGACAAAGATTGGGGGAAAAAAGAATCCCCATAAGTCTAGTCTCGTCTATGAATATCAAATATCCTCCTACATAAATTAAAATGAACAATCAGTCACTAATAAGTAATTATTTAGAGATTTTAAATGATTAAAAATAAAAATAAAATTAGTACGTTAGCAATATGCCAAGTCCGCCGCACTTCAGAATAACTAATCGTACAATGTAATGCATATTAAATTATGGTTTGAACATATCTGATTGATACAAATTGTTACTTATTTTTTTAAAATTTTATATATTTTTTTCGGAATTTTTCTCTAAATAACGTATCTTCGCTTATCGCACGATACCGCGACCGAGTTGAAAATCGAGTGTCCGATACCGAGACTTTGAACCATGCAAATTGCACAATTCCATTCTCTCTTAAAATCCTTTTGAAGCAAAGATGCCACATGAGCAAATCATTTTCATTAGAAAGGTGGGATGAAACATTGACATTCTTTTTGGATGATATGCGATAAATATGTGGAAATCTATAATTACACCCGACTTCTCTTCTCCTACAATCTTTCCAAAATCTAATAGAAAACCATTCCCTCACCTTATATGATATGCGATAAATATGTGGAAATCTATAATTACACCCGACTTCTCTTCTCCAACAATCTTTCCAAAATCTGATAGAAAACCCTTCCCTCACCTTATATGATGTATATTAGTGACACGTGGCGTGTGGTTATGCTCCCGGGAGAAGACCATCTTTTTTTCTATTTTTAATTTAGGGTATTATTGTCATTTTCTTTTATTTTTAGTCTTTAATTAGTTTCCAAATATGTTTAACGCTAATTAGTTAATTTTAGTTATTAGTTGCCCTTTTTAGTCTTTTTGGATCTTAGCTTGGTCATTTGTAATTAGCCTTGAATATTGAAAATCTGAATATAGAGAGAATCTCTTTTTAGTTTTATTTGGTGTATTTAGTTGGTGTGTAGTGTAATAGTAACGCTTCTGCATTCTTGATTTACATCAATTGGTATCAATGTTGCGTTTGTTCTTGGTGTTGAGCTACGTTTGTTCTTGGTGTTCGTCGTGGTGCGTGAAGTGGGCATTGTGTTGAGATTCCAACTCGGGCAACCCTTCAATCAGGTGGATTGATAAATGTCCAAATGAGAATCGGGTGGATGGAAACCCTAAATTCCATCACCGCAAAAAGGGGGGATACAAACCCTTTTAGCCTCCTCCACCCCCACCCTCCATCATCATCTTCCTCCACCCCCATCTCCTACCGCCACACAACTAACATCATGTCTACATGATTCTCCGTCTTCAATTTTTACCCTAATCCTCGAGAACCCAAGAAACCATAACCCTAGCTACCCAAACCCTACCCCACTGGCCTAAAACAGCCGCCGACCAGCCCTCTAGCCTCGACCGACCCCCTTTTTCCCTACGGACAGCCCCCGAAAAGAACCCCCAACCTCCGATTTGTTAGCCCCCACCCCGATCTGCCCAAAACCACCTCCGACTAGCTTTTCCCTACCCCTTACCCCCTGTTCCGACCCATTTTTCTACCTTAACCAGCCCTACTGCCCAGCTACACCCGCAACCTATATTTACCTACAAATCCAAACCCTAACCTCTTTCTTTTTACCCCAAAACAGCCCCATCCCAAATTTAACCCTATTTTTACCTTTCCCCACTCATTCATGTCCAACCACAATCAAATTCAACAAAAATGGGCTTCCCTACTTCGATCCAATCCCCCACCCCCTATTTGACCTCAAATCCGGTCAAAATTGGTCTTACGGCCTATTTGTGACACAACATATGACTTCCATAAAAAAAATGCGTCCCATGTGGGGATCCATTTTTTCGACTATTTGTCATTTTTGGGTCCTGCTTTCCGGAATGTCACCGTTTTCGGTCCGCTTGTTTCGCCATCGTACTCGTAAAGATGCAGTCGTCGGAGTTACCGTCCGGTCAGATTCAAGGGTCCACCACACCAAGTAGCAACCATGTGCTTGTGGCGGCAGGAAGGCGGATATGGTCATCAGTTTTTGGTTGCTCGGATTTCGTAAATCGACATCGTCGAGATTTGGATTTTTTAGACCCATTATTGATGATGTTCATACACATGGGACTAATTCCAGTTGGGCGGCCCAGTTTTTTTTTATTTTGATTGGGGTACAAAGCTTTTCCTGGTTCATATCATGTGACATTGATGAGTCATCCTACACGCTCGAGGAAGAGCTTTTTCGAAGACGGGGAGAATGATGTATATTAGTGACACGTGGCGCGTGGTTATGCTCCAGGGAGAAGACTATCTTTTTTTCTATTTTTAGTTTAGGGTATTATTGTCATTTTCTTTTATTTTTAGTCTTTAATTAGTTTTCAAATATGTTTTGGGCTAATTA
Organism: Sambucus nigra; assembly: GCA_949130495.1. Lineage (NCBI taxonomy): Eukaryota > Viridiplantae > Streptophyta > Magnoliopsida > Dipsacales > Adoxaceae > Sambucus > Sambucus nigra. Next base: position 296,474,074 of record OX422213.1, read on the forward strand.
GTCAATTTTACTTATTAGTTGCCCTTTTTAGTCTTTTTTTATCTTAGCTTAGTTAGCAAGCAAATCTCTCCTATAAATATGCCCTTGGCCTTCATTTGTAATTAGCCTTGAATATTGAAAATCAGAATATAGTGAGAGAAACTCTTTTTAGTTTTATTTGGTGTAATTAGTTGGTGTGTAGTGTAATAGTAACGCTTCCGCATTCTTGATTTACATCATTATAAGCCACACATTGAAGGAAGGAATTGATGCCATGATAGATGGAAGTCTGTGGGGGGTCTAAAAATCCCCCACTTTGCCCCAGACACTGCTGAACATTTTTATTATAGCTATTAGATTGTATTCATGACTAGCAATGTAAATTTGGCAGGTTAAGGTAAGGCTAAATAGCTGATAGAGTGTTTCAAAACTCCGGTGTAAAGACACTTAATATCGAGCATCGAATCAATTTAACCTAATAAATCTTTGTGACCACTTTTATATCCATCGCATTTCAAAAATCTCTCACCTCCCTCGCCTCCTCACCTCAATCCTCATTCTCTCCCACCCCGACCAACACCATCCTTCAATCATCCTCCTCAGCTCGTCTCCCTCGTCCAGCCCTTAGTGGTCTCGCCGCAGCTTGCTTGCGTCCGTTTTCTGCGCCGATGGCTTGTAACAACCCGCTCAAAATAATAACGAGTGGTCAGCCCTATACTACATTAAATCAGGTATCTCAGATAGCTCAGTCTCAACATCAACTGACAATACTAAATAATATAAGGCTGACTACCCGAAACTATTAAAAGCGGATTGCCAAAAATTTTAAACTTTTATTTAATACAAAATATAACCAACCCTGCAACCAATAATCAACAATACTACATCTAACTATGATGAGCAATACATACAAACTCCAATAATATGAATGAGTACCAAACAATGCACAAAGTAAAATACACGAATATGCTGTCGGGTCACAGACAATACAAAATTCTAAGAAAGAAAATATAAAAGTGTTAATCTACAACACTTGGGTATAAACCCGATATACAAACTGAATCCTAATCTAGATATACAAAAGATAGGAATCGACTAAAGCGAGTTGCCGCAACAATCCGCTACTGCCACAGCTCCACGAGTACACTGGATGGATAAACATCAATGGCGTCCTTGCGCAGGAACACCTAAAATAATACAATATGCATACATAGCAGGAGAAAATATAAACGGGTCAGAGCCCGAGTTGAAAACATTTTATAGCAAGTGCATTAAAATGCATAATAATTATAAAGGCATTATTACATGATTAAGGTGGAGTCGCACTCTCCATTATAATCCAACTCGCCTCTCAACTATAGCGCGCAACTAAACGTATGCACGTGATCTCCAAATGAATGCCCAAATCTATTTAGGCAAGGTTATCTAACTTGAACCCAATTTAATTATTCAATTAAAACATCTAACTTAGCTCTCAATTTGCACTTATCTAAATTCCATCTAAATCATATACTTCAATTTCACTTCTTATTAATCACCATAATTCATTCACTTTCTTAACATATACAGTTTACATAAACAATCTTTTACTAACGTATACACAATACATAAACATTCTCTTTACTAGAATTTCTTGCATTCTAGTTATGCCATCAATATACATATAAATACATATATGAGCTATTAGCATCCAAGTGCTAAGGACTAAACTTCTCCCAATTCTCAATACTGCACTGCGTTTCGTGCGTGGGACGTCTCGCAAAGCGAAATCCAAACAAGGAACCCCCCCGTTACACTACTCCTTGACAGTATTAATTTTCGAGATTCATTATGCCCTCAATGCATGATGCATGTAACCCAAATTCTTATTACTCCATTTTAATTAATTTATTATTCCCAATTCTCAACAGTGCACGGCGTTTCGTGCGTGGGATGTGTTGCAAAGCGAAATCCAAACAAGGAACCCCCCCTGATACACTACTTCTGGCACTGTCGATCGTCGAGATGTACTAAATATAAATATGAGCATTAAGGACTAACTTCTCCTCAACTCCCAATATTACACTGCGTTTCGTGCGTGGGACGTCTCGCAAAGCGAAATCCAAACAAGGAACCCCCAGATACACTACTTCTAGCAATGTTGGTCGTTGAGGTCCATTATGCCCTCGATACCCGAATCACCAATCACATCAATCATATAATAACCATCCAAGCGAGCTATAACTCGAGGACACAGGTTCTCAATGCTATCATCTTCCAACGCCCAACACACGTAGCATACTGGGGACCACCTGTAGGACTAAACGACACCTACCTCGTGATCAACACACACACACACGTCCGGGAAGCGGTCATAGTTCCTAACCGACAAGTGAGTACGACACATACCCACGACTTCTCACCCCCAAAATAGAATGTATATCACATAAAACACAATGGACGACTATGACCCGGGGAATATCCACACCCTGCTCATCGAGCCAGGATGCTCACCCTCATCGCGCAGCTTCCCAATGATAGCAAGGAGGGGGTATGCTTCACTTATATATATATACCATTCACATAAGGCATACATACATCATCACATCACATAAATATATACCATCATATAAGGTATATATGTCATACATTTTTCATATTCATAGTACGCTCTTAGGCGTAGTTGAATTAATATTATTGTTTAGTATATTTCTCTCTCGATATACTAATCGCCAATTCTCACATAACTTCCCCACTTAGTATACACGATACTATTCCTCACTTGAAGCTCACACATCGCTTCTATTTATGAATTGTCTCTCAATTCTATTTATGTGAAGGATATTCTCTATACCCTAATGCACTTCAATTAGCATTTCTCATTTATGTGAGACATCTCCCAAGTTAATCATCGTTAAGGATATTTTCTATATCCGTATGCACATCTATTAGCATTTATAATTCTCAATCCATAATATGGTTCAATCAATTATATGAACCTTCAAATTTATCCCATTTTGGGGTTTAATTCTAAAATCCATTTTCATTTAAACGCGTTCTCACTCTCTCATATAATTCCATAATTATCTCCAAATGGAAATCTCAATAGTAGTGGGCTTCCCTACTTAGCATATACGATATTCTCTAATCGGTATTTCTCCAATTTAGTCCATATGACTCCAATAATTTCTTATAAGGGAAACTCTCTAAAAGTCTCCAAAACATACTTCACATAACTCATATAGAGGTTCCCAAACGATAACCTCGAACGAAACGGAATAAAATTCTCCCTAGAAAAACATCCCCCAAAATGCCCTGTTTCCGAATCGATTCGGGCCAAATCCGAATCGATTCGGGTCATCAGACCTGGGATTCTGTCTCAGGCCGAATCGATTCGGCTGGGGTCCGAATCGATTCGGTCACTCAGATCTGGTCACCTGCAACTTTCTGAATCGATTCGGCTAAGGGGCCGAATAGATTCGGCCTATCAGAAGGGTCGAAAATGGCTACTTTTATTAAGCCAAAAATTCCCAAAATTCATTTTAATCATCTTATCTCCATTTCTCTTCAACCCAAACATATTATACATCATTAATATTCATCCAAAAACACATTACAACTAATTTCTAACCTCAAATCCAAAATCTACATATCAAATCTAAGATTTTACCCAAAAGTTAGGTTTTATCAAACTAAACCTAAAACCCAAAAGTTTAATCGACAAATCATGAAATAAATGGTACACAACAATTATTTAGCAAGTTTAATCACTTGCCTCAAGTTCGTAGGGTCTGATTCGTCCTCGAGATCGCGTATTGGCCGGAAATCTCCACTTTTCTCTCTTTCTCTTCTTCTTTTCTTCTTCTCTCTTTCTTTCTTTCTATTTCTCTCTTTCTTTCTCTTTCTTTCTAAGGAGATTTGATCTCCCGTAGGCTTTTAAGCCTTGTCTCCCAAGATACACATCTTTAAATGATAATACACACTTTAAATGACTCGGTATCTTTAATTCGACCCAAACGCATATTTCGGAACCTAAATAGACCCCAAGTACAGTCATTTTGACTTTCTCGACCCTTCCGGAAACAACTACACCCTCAGAATCACCATTCGACACACTTTCTAACAACTTCAAATTTTGACCTCAAATGCCGATTTAATATTTCTCCAAATAAAATAATATTTATTTCTCCCAAAATAAATTAGTTATTGTCCCAAAAATCTCGGGTTGTTACATGGTTGTAGCTCCTGTTTTCCGTGCCGGTGGTCTTGCCGGCGCTTGCTTCTGGATCGGTTGTATTCATTTGATTCACGTATGTAAATTAATCTTTCAATTTTTTTTATTAATACATGTCACAATTACTAAATAGCTCTTTTGTTGACATTGTTGTGGCTGTGTTGGGAGATAAATTCGAAGTATAGATGTTAAAATACAGATTTGATATATTTTGTCTCCAGTTTATATTCAATATTTAATGGAATTTTTGGGTTGAATTCGTAAAAATCTGCTGGCTCTACTTTCATATTTGGATATAAGTTATATGGTTCAGATCCCAAGTAGAGCATATTAGTTCCAATTTGATCCATTGTAGATTAATAGTTAATAGTATCAAATATAAGAGGAATTTAATTATTTTCTATAAGCTGGATACATATAACCCTCTGTTTCCAGTATTAATTTAAACATTGTTTGGTTCTCAGTGAGCCGTAAGTGAATGGTTTTCCGGCTTAAAATTGTTGAATTTATACTGTGCAATGCAAAAAATGGATCAAAATTGTCACAAAGGTGAGTTGAATTTAGGAGGAAAAGAAAAGATACGAAAGAAGACGCTTCAACCTCACAAGGGTTAACAATGCGGGTTAGACACAAATGTCAAAGCTTTCCTTAAATTAATAATTAACGCTAACAGAAATATGGGGATTACATCAACAAATATAGGCTAACAGAAAGACCTGATTCTACTAAGGTTAGACTAAATTATTGGAAATGTCAAAAATATCATAATGATCTAATTTGTCTAAAATACCTTTAGAGAACAAAAAAGCCCCAATTGTCGTATAATAAAATTACTTATGATCCACAGTTTGACCCAAATAAAATTAGGCAATGCCAAACGTGTTCTCTAAATGAAGTTCACTTTTGCCAATATTCCTGCCAATGCGTTTCACATCATTAAGTGCATAATCTAATATCAGATTCTATTAAAAGGATAAAAACTATACACTTGTTGGAGCAGAATATACATTGTAGGCCAACCACCTAATAACTATAAATGTGTGCGCCAAGAATTTGGGTTATACGAAAATGATTGTACTCGATCTAATCAACCACATCTACATTTGGAAACAAATTCAAAAATTAGGCTTTCGACACGAATCATCAACACTAATTATATCCCAACAAACCACAAATGTAGACACCTAAGACAAATCTGCATCATCACATTATATCAATGATGGTTCAACTTACCATCTTATTCTGAAGAACAATATCCACATAAGCATCCAAGACCTTCAAGTATTCATCAAGGCTATTGTAGTTTGAAACAACCTGAAATGTAGATATTAGATTTCTCAACACTTTTCAGCAAGTGGAAGAATAAAAGTTTGGCAAGCTAATAAAGAACCTATCCAATCAGTATTCTTCCATAATATATGAAGTGGTTCCCATCATCATCATTACGAAGCAATTTTGCATGCAATAATTAGTACCAAGCTCGTAGTCAAACATCAAACCACTAATGTGGCCTAAAAACGTGAAGCAGTTTTATAAAGGAAGGAAGCAACATATCATATAGCAATACGTCATTAAAAACTCTAGTTATAACTGGAGATTAAGTGATCAACCCAACAGAGATTCCAGTACAATATGGTAACTTGGGGTAGACCTTTTCTATTTTGGAGTGGAGCTGCCTGAGTATCAAAACTATGAGTTTTTCTCATATGAATAATTGCCGCCACTCTAAAGTGAAACGTCTCGAATGTTCCAGTTACAAAGGAAAAAAAAGCAGCATCCAGATTACTCGTTGAATAGAGTACAAGTGACAAACTCACATTTGCAACATAAACAATGACTCTCTCTCAATAAATGCATATTTTCTCTAATAGAAGAGTGACATGTCACAGAGCATGTTAACATTATAAGCAATCACGCAATTGTACCATACATACCAGAGACAGGATCTACATAGGAAAAGTGAAAATGTGCTCACATTATAAGCAAGACTTAAAAAGACTACATATCCTGCAAATATGAAAGGAAACTGCTCGAGTGCCGTGCAAAAAACAAACAAAAAAGGAAAATTAAGAATACCTGAATGACTTTGTCCACTACTGCCTTGACAATATTCATTTGGGATACCCCCCCTTCACATAGCCTGAATCCAAGTAACTTGTAATTCAAACCCTGCATATGGAAAGTTAAACTGCATGAATGGGAGTAAAAAAGCATAGTACTTGTAATGTATAAATTGCAATTTAAGCACTAGGGCACAAATAGTATAGCACAAGGATCCTTTAAATATTACCTGATCGAATGAACAATCATTGCTACACTCAATAAGATGGAGAATCTCCACAGCGTTTGAACAGACTACCCCAATGGGAAGTTCCTTAAGTAAATGATGGAGTACAAGTGAGATACATTGGAATTTTCCAAACAACTCCGTCTGATTCTTCCCTAGTCCGAGCCCCACAACTATGTCGCCAACCTGTGTCTTTTTGTAGACATTAAAAATTATAAAGTTAGTGCATCGCAAGAGCGCTACTAATTCATGTAAAAAGCAAGTATCCAAAAATAAACAATTTTTTTTAACTCCCAAAACAATGAATTCAAAGACGAAAATATAAATAATGGAAACAAATCCAAAACTAAGCAATAAACGGGGAGGAAGAAGGACAATTGTCGACAAAGTGAAAACTTTGTTAATATTTATGAAAAAATTCAGATTAACTATAAGTTGTTAATATCCATGCAAGAATTTTGTTAAGAGCTCTGTTCTAAAAGGCCCGCCTAGGCTCCGCCTAGGCTTGAGGCTTGAGAGAAACGCATCGCCTACGCCTTATTACGCCTTATTCTTGGTAAAAGGCTTAAGGCACACTTTTTAAAAAAAAACAAAGGATTAGTTGACAAATATTGGTTATGGAGCATGAATATGAGAAAGATGGCTACCAAACATATGGATATATTTTCAAAATTCAAGGTATGTACTATTTTATTATATTACTAGCCTTGGAATAATTAAAATAATAAAAAAAGGAAAAACGCCTTTTTACGCCTAGGCCCGCCTAGGCTCCTAAGGCTTGAGGCTTGACCTCTACGCCTCGACCACGCCTCGCGCCTTTTAGAACCTTGGTTAAGAGAGGAGGGCAGATGTTGAATCTTTTTCTTCTTTCTTTTCATCTATTTATAATTTTGAGGAACTTCTTGTTGCCCCAACCTCCTGTACTCTTTTATATATATATATTTATATATACACAGAGTCATGCTCTAAAGAGAACCCAAAAAACGGACTAATTTTTTAAATTACTAATAAAATGAATTTTTAAACCAAACTTCGTGAATATAATCTCCATAATGAAGAAATCATCTACAAATTATTTCATAAAAAAATTGAACTCCAATGTGGGTGAGATGATCATCAAAAGTTTCAACGGTCGAAAATGCTCATATTTATCAATTTTTCATTTCACCCACTTCCCGATTGAATTTTTTGACGAAAATTTGTGAATCCACCAAGTTTGGTTGAAAAATTCATTTTTTTTAGTATTTTAAAAAAATTGGTCGTTTTTTTCGGTTTGCTTTAGAGTCTGGCCCTATATATATATATATATATACAACTTCACTTCCTGTTCTAGAGAATTAAAAGTATCTAGAGATCACTACAACAGATTGACAGTGTTCCTGAGCAGCCTGAATTAACACCTTTACTACCAACTAATGATTATTTGCCAAAAGCATTATCCCTCCAACTCTTTCATTATGATATCAATTCCATACTATGCAAAATTTTCTTATACATCCACATGAAGACAAATCAGGTTGTGATATATCAGATTTATGCCCCAGCATACACCCATCTAGTATAAAACCGATAAACATTCAGCTCTTCTAAAGTTTTAGTCCATGATTGTCAAGCACGGACTCGACACGTGATACGAGATATGACACCACCTCGGGATACATAATACGCAATTTCTCTAAAATGTAGGATATGATACGCTAGGATACATATAATATATATTTTTTGATTGTATACAAACAAAATAAGAAGAATTTCCTCCATAGAATACATAATTACAACTTACTTAACATGAAATTAAAAAAGTCAAATACAACAACAATACAAATTTAAACAAGAAACAAATATATTCAATAAAATCAGAAATAGAATGAATATGGTTTGCAAAACTAGGGTTTATTTGAAACTTTTGAGTCAAGATTCTTCTTTTGTGAATGAATATGGTCTCCTCTTTTTCTTTTTATGTTTTACGATCAATGTTTTTTGTTATTAAACATTTGACCCTATTTTAAGTTTTCAAAATACGAAAAAAATACCAAATCGTGTCAAAAAAAGGGTCCCCATCATATCCTAACATGTCCCCAAGCGTGTCCTAATGTGTCCCAACCAATGTTACCGGGATCGTGGTTTTCTCCACCCCGTGCTATCAAACATCCCCTCATTGATTTCAAACTTTAAGAAGGCCCAAAACACTTGTGTTGCTCTATAACTCTCACGTATTGGTGCTCTAAACAACACGATATTCACATCTTCATTTTCAGTATATGTACGATATATAATTCTTTCAATTGAAATCTATAATCCAGGACAAGGAGAAACATTCCTGCCATATAAATGATACGAGGCAAGATACCATATGTCAAATCATCACTAACCTGATAAGACACTGTAAATATCCTGTTCATTACATACTCAATAGTTGGCTCCATGAGGCTGAGAAGCAGCTTTCTGTCTCCAGAAAAGTTTCCCTGTGTGGTGTCTGGGGTATCTACAATCCGCGCCAATAGAACTTGTAGGTCATTGATGCAAGTTATAAGATTTCCTGTTGCGGAGTAGTCAAACAACAGATTGTATCAATTCCCATTATTTGCTTTTAATTGTATACAAATGAAGGTATACACTGAAATGTGGGCATATGACACTCGCTCATTTTTTTCAAAATCAACTTCATGGATGTTAGAGTGAAAATATTATAAATGGAAAAAATTCATAATTGACAATTAAAGAAGTAAAACTGTTAACTGATGGAAGTGCAATTGAAAATTCCAAAACTTTCTACTCTATCTGACCGAACACATTGAATATATTATTTCTTGAGAGATTTGAATCCCAAAAGGGGAATTTAAAGGACAGTCGGAGTGGAATGTAAGCAACTGTATTTACCCTTGCAAGTCAACAAAGTTAATCTCAACTACTTAGGATCGGTTACATGAGTTCATCTTCTTCATCCTACTCAGCCTATTACCATATAATCTACTAAACCAGAAGCTACCACTAAGCCAATATTCCACTTCTTCTAGCATTTACTATAATGATGACTTCATCACTCTTCCTCACTGGTCCAGTTACTAGTGCTCACTACACATATTCACATCATTTTGTCGGTTTTCTCTCAACCTCTCTCACATACATCGGTGCTACATATACCATCTTCAAAATATGCTTGTTTCTAGTTTGATCTTTTCTCAACCTGTCACATATGCATATCAACATCAAAAGTATGACTACACTTATATCATGATTATGTTCTTTCTTAAATGCTCAAAAGTGAATTTAGCATGGATGACCAACACAATTTTACTTCCAGCTTCGTAATTATACATCTGTATGAGGGTAGTGAAGATGGGTAGGGATTGGAGAGATTGCCCCTTGAGGCTGAGATGTAACCCCTACAATGGAGAGCGTATACCGTAGCACAATGAGAGAGCTCCAAAGTGTGATGGGACGGAGGGTGAGAGAGTAGGCACTATGCCTGAGAGCAAGCAATAGAAAGGAGTCTAAGCACCAGGCTAGTGGGATATGGGTGAAGTGGCGTATTGAGGATGAGGTTTGAGTGTGTTACAGCTAAATGTTTATAGCAACGTTCAAAGTTGGGGTACCGGTCTACGACTAGGGCGATCAATTTTCAACTCGGTATCGATCTCGTTGGTTTCGATATGGGGCAATATGCAACAACATGCTATTTATATAAGCAAAAAAATGAAAAAAATCTAGAAATTTTTCAAAAAATAAGACTAATAATGTGGATCAATTAGTTAAATACAAAATCATCATTTAATATGCATAGCATTACCTAATTGATTTTATTGAGGCATGTCACAATATTCCATAATAATTAAAGACTAAGTAAGCAAACAATGTTGTTACGCATAAAATTTCAAAAGGAGGTTACATAAAAGTTAGATAAAAGACATTGCTATCATCATTTTCAACTCCCTATCTAGTTAATCATAAGGGCACCAGTAGAATAAAGATAAAAAATATGAACCATATTCCAACTCTGAGGGTTGGGAGGTGTAATACCCCCGTTATTTTAAGGAATTGATTAATTAATGATAATTTAATTAATTCATTAGTCACCGGATTTGATTTGAGAAATTAAAGCTATTTATGTGATTATATGTTAAAATAAATTAATGTGACAAATTTATAAAGTTAAAAGAACTCTATTTGAAATTTTAATAAATTAATTTTTAAAGTTTCGGGCTCTAATTCAAATTATGTAAATTTTATAAGTAATTAAGAGTTGGACTTAGTTGGGAATTTGATTTTTCGGTTTGGGGCATATAGGTCTTTGTGGTATTTTAGGGTTTACTTTTATAAGGGAACAAAGAAAGAGTATTGGCGGCTGGGATTTATAGGTTTTGGTAAGGGAGAAAAGCCAAACAATGATTGGCTGCCTAGGGTATTAGTTGGAATTGCCTTGCGGCCGTGAGGCTTTTGGAGAAAAGGTTTGGCAGTGCTAGGGAATAAAAAGAAAAGGGACTGCTGCCTTGTACCTTAAGGTTTCAGCTTGACTGGTTGATAGAAATAGGAAAACAAAACAAAAAAAGAGGATCTTGAGGCTTTTCAAAACTTCAAAAAGAGGGATTCAAGAAGCTTTTCAAGACCTCGAGGACTAATTTAAGGGTTCCTTCTCCTACGAGAAATTAAATTTTGGGACGCGCTTTTGAGGCAAGTGACTTTCTACTCCTCTCCTCTTATATGTGTATTTGCTAAATTCACCTCAATATAATTAGTGTTAAAAATTAATTAGGTTCCCTTAGGAAATTGCGTATTCCTAATTTATGGTTGTAATTAGGTGAATTCAAATATTCTCATATGTTGAAAATAAATGTTGAGCCTTAATAAATTGTGGAAATTGAATATTGGCCCCCAAAGTATGAAATGGCATTTTAGGGTTTGGAACCCATTTGTAGAAATTGATAATTTGAGATTTGGAAATGGATGATATGGACTTAATTTAGAATTAATAGATTCTGAAATTATGCATGCTAAGTAGGGTAGTACCTTATGCTTTAAGGGTAGTACTTTTGATAGTTATGTCCCAAATTGATGAAATTTATTATGGGGACCTTACTCATGTTATAAGAACTTATGTGAACACATTTTAAATGACTTTGGCACTTGATATATATATAAATGAGTCCGCTTATGATGTAACATGCCCTTGTAAGATAATTACGTGTTCCTTTTGGGCAAGAAAACAATATGAGCCCTTACTTGAGACCTTGTTATTGTTGATATCCGTTTTTGTCATGTAGACGATAGAAGGAGAAGGGGATAATTGTTTGTTGTGGTTTAGTTGTTGGTGTTGGGGTTTTATCCTTAAAACCATGCATGACGGTTACTTTTAAGCTATGAAGCACGGACTCAACACGTAATACGGGATACGACTCGATTCGGGATACAGGATACGTGATTTTTCCAAAATGTAGGATACGAATACGCTAGGATACGTTAAATATTTATTATTTTATTTTATATATATTAATGATAAACTTGAATAAAATAAAAATAAAGCATCAAACACCATTATATTAAAGTGGTCATATATGATGATTGTTGTCACCAAACAAACACCATTACAATAAAACATCATTAACATAAAAGGCTGTTCCAACAAAAACATAAGACAAAAATAAAGATAATATCCATAGCATAAAAATAAGATAGAGAGAAGCCTCCCGACAGCATTCTTGCTTCATAGTATCTCAATCACTAAGTAGACAAAACATCAACGGTTTGTACTAAATGCAGTAGCTCCACATGCAATTTCAAATAATATCTACAAACATAAGTAGAAAAAAAAATCGCAGTTTTTATGAAGAGAAAAGGGATTCAAGCAATAGAATGAAATCCCATTTCAGAAAATAGTATAATGAAATCCCATTTCAAAAAACAGTTGATTTTAACTCATAGAAAAAAGGAATTAAAACAAAAAAAACAGCAGTAAAGAAAAAAAAAGAACAACACAGTTAAGAGAAAAAAAAGAACATAGTTAAGAAAAGAAAAGAAAAGAAAAAACAGTTAAGATCGAAAGTGAAAAATCTAGCCGAAATTTCTAAGAGAACAGGAAAAAAAGCTCCAAAAATATATCCCGACGTATCCAGGCCATTTAAAAAATAAAATAAAAATAGAATACTCTAGGATTCGTGTATCCTAGCGTATCCGAGCGTATCCCGATCCCATACGTGTCCAAAAAAAATTCGCGACCTCCCGAGAGTATCCGTGCTTCATAGCTTTTAAGTAAAGGTGTGACATTTCATTTCGAAATAAGATTCTGACATAAACCACACGTCAAAGGGCTCCTAAAATATCTAACACACAATTCTACAGAGAGAAATACTCTTTTATATTCAAAATCAAGGTCTACCTCAAATGAGGTTACAAGGGGTCTATTTATAAGTGGGGAACAGGAGCACAAAACGGGCCTCTAACCCATGTGGGACTCCCACTTTACAAATAAGCCTAATATTCATTTGTGCTCACCTATGTCCCAACTTACAAATAAACAACAAAACAAAATTAACAAAAATAACAAAAAGGAACTAAACTACTAATATGCCAAAAAATGACAAAACCCTCGATTCACATCAATCTCCCCCTCTTAAAACCAAGTTCGTCCTCGAGCGTTAAGAAAAAAAATGGGGATTTGTGAGGAAATTCCAAAAACTATGCCAAAAATTTGTGGGGGGAAAAAAGTTATTTCGAAAAGTTGAGGAGTACACATCCACAAATATTGGTCCTTAATTCATCTTCTTTCTTCTTCTTCACCCAAAGCAAGCCCTAAAAATTTCCACTCGGGTCAAAAAAACCATGGTAGAAAGGTTTGGTGTGGTGTAGGGCTGTTCAAAGGGTTTCCAAGCAGGCCTAGGGGTCGGCGGCAAGGGAGAAAGGGGTTTGGGTGGTCAGTTGGTGTTTTCAGGCTGTTTGGGTGGTCAGTTGGGGTCTCTTTTTGGGCTGGGGCAGCAGGGTGGGTAGGGTTAGGGTTTGGGGGGAAGGTGGGGTTAGGACGACAAGAGTGGGGGTGATTTGAAGGGGTTTGGGGGGTCGGCCAGCAGGGGGGGCTGGAGGAGGAGCGAGGGGGTAGGTTTAGGGCAGGGGAGTGGTCGGCGAGTGGGGAGGGGGGAGGGGCAGGGGTGGGGCTACTGGGGGGGCTAGGGTTAGGGTTTGGGTTAGGATTTTGCAACTTCGTGAGTTGGTGCAATAAGGCATCAAATTTCGAAAAAACTAGGGCTCGTTGATCAATCCGTGCCTCATCTCTTGCATCTCTTCATTATGTTGGTTGGATTTCTTGGGAGTCATTGAAGGTAGTGTACGATTTGGAAAAAAGAAAAAGAAAAAATCACCAATACACTAGCACCAATGTAGAGCTTCACCCGCTCTGATACCAATTTGACATAAACCACACATCGAAGGGCTCCTAAAATATCTAACACGCAATTCTAGAGAGAGAAATACTTTTTTTTATATTCAAAATCAAGGTCTACCTCAAATGAGGTTACAAGGGGTCTATTTATAAGTGGGAAACGGGAGCACAAAATGGGTCTCTAACCAATGTGGGACTCCCACTTTACAAATAAGCCTAATACCCATTTGTGCTCACCTATGTCCCAACTTACAAATAAACAACAAAACAAAATTAATAAAAATGGCAAAAAGGAACTAAACTACTAATATGGCAAAAAATGACAAAAATGCCCTCAATTCACATCAGATTCATGGTTACGAGAATGATTTATATTTGTTTAAATATATTGTTTCATATTAATGTTGATCAATAGAGCTTAGTAGGAATTCCAGTGATGTGACCTCGGGTTGATCACAAGGAGATTGGAATTCCAATCTTTGTACTATTGAAAAGTTCAAAACCCAGGTAGGAGCATAGTTGTTAGTATCGTATGATTCACGATACGTATCGTACTATACGATATGATTCAAACTATAAAAGATACAAATCGGCCCTCTGAATCGTTTTTATCATTGTATCGTAGTGTATCGTAGGTTATCCCGATACAATTCATGTATTGTTTGAATCCTGATTCATTCGCGATTCGGAGAAGATGTCCTGGTCAGGTTTTCTCCGAACCCGATTGCAAAAAAAAGCCTCGAAACCATTTTTTTTACTTTTTCTTGAGCGACACACTTATTTTACCTTTCTAAAAGCATTATGTGGCATAAACTCACAAAACCCTATGTCCTTCTTGGCTTCTTCCTCTGTTCTCTTGTGCGCCCCACCATTTTCTCCCTGTTCCCTGGTTCAAAACAGCTTCAACTATTTGTCTTGGGTCTGTCTTGGCTTCTTGTGTCTTTCTTTGCAAAGAGACGCTTCGAAAGTTAGAAAGAGAAGGAAAGAGAAGAGTTACGTGTCGACTTTTGAAAGAAAATAGAAAAACAGAGTTGGGTGGGTGCTCTGTTTGGGTACTCTACTGGTGCGGGTAAAAATGCAAAAAAGTGTAAACTATACCCAAAAGATGTTAGTCAAATGTTTGCATATATTTTAGGAGGAATGAACAAAATGAGGAGGATAATTATAATGAAGAAGGTGATCAAATGTTTGCAACTATACACGACATTCTAATAGATTCTTCTTGATGAAGATGATGTTGAAGTTATTGATGATCATGAGGAGGAGGAGGACGACGACGACGACGACGAGGAGGAGGAAAGAGAAGAAAAGAGGATCGTAGTAGAAGATGGTGATGATGATGATGATGATGATGATGATGATGATGATGATGAATTAAACCTTGAAGATGATGATTATGTATGATTGGTGGAGTGATGATGACTTTTTTGGATATATTTTGGATTTTGGTTATTGTCTTTTGGAGTATGCAATGTCTATATAATGAATAATTATAGTCTGATACCTTAATAGTTAGTAGTTACTCGTTACTATCTAAAGGATTCTCTTTTTTATATGACTTGTGGAGAAATTAGAAGTTTAACGACGCAACTCTTTGTCGTATTAAATCAAATTGAAAAGTCAATTATGTTTACTGTATTCTTACATTTATTGTCTCTTTCATGTTGCGTCATTACCACAAAGATAATTTCTTACCATCAGAAAATGTAATCAAATCATAAAATCGATCTAAAACCATATTATGTTGTATAATTGATTGTAAAGTGTTCTCTATATTTTTATTTAATTTTTACAATTTATGTTGTATAATTGATCTAAAACCATATTATGTTGTATCAATTGATTGTAAACCATTTATTTTTAGTTTTTCTAAGACAATAGTGGGATTGGCTTCGATGACCCAAATGCTTCCGCTACTAAAGCCAAGACCATGCTTTTAAGAGAGTCATAATGTTAGTAAAGGTCAACCAAGGGTAACGATCCTCGTGTCTACACATGCACACATTGAGGTAGGAAAGGTCATCTTAGGCGTTTTTGCTTTGATCTTAGAAATGGTCCTAGGAAGTCTAAGTCTAGAATCACCGAGGTTCCCAAAACCCAAGAGCATCATGTCACACCTGTGAGGGTTAAGTAATCACATTTGAAGGCTTTAAATGTTAGACTTATTGTTTCTCGAATGCTTGCACATGATACTTCTCATGCTAAATCCAATGGTTGATTGTGTTCACATGTTTACATACACTAACTTTTGTATTTCATGTTATATGTGTTTGTGATGTAATCTAGGGTGCGGAAGCGTAAAAAGAAGAAGTTATCTACACAACAATTACACTACACAACAACAACAACTAAACTAAAGAAATGAAATGGGTTTCTTTTTCTCTCTATTCTCAATTCTCAATGTTCAAGGTTGATTACAAATGAGGGCCAAGAGACATATTTATAGGAGAGATTAGCTTGCTAATCAAGCTAATACCCAAAATGACTAAAAAAGGCAACTAATAACTAAAAATGACATATTAGTCCCAAACATACTTGAAAACTAACTAAGCACTAAAAATAAAGGAAAAATGACAATAAACCCTAAACTAAAAATAGAAAATATTCAAGGTTGATTACAAATGAGGGCCAAGGGGCCTATTTATAGGAGAGATTAGCTTGCCAATCAAGCTGATATCCAAAATGACCAAAAAATGCAACTAATAACCAAAAATGCAACTAATACCGGCAGAGGATACCTAGGCATGACAATGGCCGAGCCGATGCACTTGCTAGGTTGGCCTCAGCAACTAGGACAGAAGTCAGGAGGACAGTCCCAGTAGAAATTTTGCTTCGACCAATGATTGAAGAAGAAGAGGGAACACTTGACTCTTGCTTAAACATTTACGGGGAACCTTCATGGATTGACCCCCTTATCAGATACATTAAAGAGGGGGAGATGCCAGAGGCAAAACAAGAAAGGAAGAAGTTGAGATACAGAGCTGCGAAATTCACTGTCATCGGAGACACCTTGTACAAAAAGGGGTTCTTGCTCCCCTTGCTCATATGTGTGCACCCGTATGAGGTCCCTCACATTCTGCAAGATGTGCACGAGGGGTCATGCTCAAGCCACATTGGGAGCAGATCGTTAGCCAAGAGGATAGTAACCCAGGGATACTTGTGGCCGACCCTGGGGAAAGACGCCACGGCATACGTAAAAAAGTGCGATAAATGTCAAAGATTTGCCACAATCCCTCACCAGCCCCATCAGCCTCTTACCTCCATCACATCCCCATGACCATTCGCAGTATGGGGAATCGATCTAGTAGGAGCTTTGCCCAGGGCCGTCAATAACTATCGATACTTGATCGTGGCAATTGACTATTTTTCAAAATGGGTGGAGGCGGAGCCGATGGTAATGATCACAGAGCAGAAGACCTTCCAGTTCATTTGGAAAAACATTATATGCAGATATGGTCTCCCCAACACCCTCATCTCAGATAACGGGACCCAATTCAAGAATACATCTCTGGAGAAGTACTGTGAAAGGGTCGGCGTCAAACAATTCTTCTCCACCCCAGGCCGACCTCGGGCTAATGGGCAAACTGAGGTTACGAATAGGACCATCCTAGACGGGATCAAGAAAAAGCTCGAGGAGGCAAAAGGAAGATGGGTTGAGGAGTTGTACGTTGTACTGTGGGCCTACAGGACGACGGCAAAGACTCCTACCGGGGCAACCCCGTTCATGTTGGCGTATGGTTCATAGGCCGTCATCCCCACCGAGATTGGGTTTCCTACTCACAGGGTCCAAATGTATGACCCCAGGAGAAATATGGAAGAAAGGAGACTTGATTTAGACCTGATCGAGGAAAGGAGGGAAGAAGCCGAGATAAGGCAAGCTGCCTACCAGCAGAGGACTGCCAGGTTTTACAACCAGAGGGTGAAGCAAAGGCCAATCGCGGTGAGAGACTTAGTCCTCAAAAAGACTTGGCAAAAGCTTAACAAGCTCCACCCAAATTGGCATGGCCCATATAGGGTCATTGATGAAGTTGTCCCTGGAACCTATAGACTAGAAAACCTTGAAGGGACACCCTTTTCGAATCCGTGGAATGCAGATCATCTGAAGAAATACTATCAATAATGTTGTAATGTCCTATCGGACCACAGTTGTAATGAATGTGTTGCTCCAACAGAACACTTGGAATGTTAATGAGAATGTCATATTGGTCCCTCATCTTGTGCTTGTTAATTCTAGTATAATTGGGGTTATCCTTGGTGGTAACTCCCCTTAGCTATAATGGGGGTCGATGGTGGGGACGACCCCCCATTCACCCTCAAGAAAGACGAGGGGGGACTTAATTTATAACATCATTAAATTGGTGAGAAACCACCCTCGGCTATAATGAGGGTGAATGGTGGGGACGACCCCCTATTCACCCTCAAGAAAGACGAGGGGGGACTTAATTTATAACATCATTAAATTGGTGGGAAACCACCCTCGGCTATAATGAGGGTCAATGGTGGGGACGACCCCCCATTCACCCTCAAGAAAGACGAGGGGGGACTTAATTTATAACATCATTATACTGGTGGGAAACCATCCTCGGCTATAATGAGGGTCAATGGTGGGGACGACCCCCCATTCACCCTCAAGAAAAACGAGGGGGGACTTGAAATTTATAACATCATTAAATTGGTGAGAAACCACCCTCGGCTATAATGAGGGTCAATGGTGGGGACGACCCCCCATTCACCCTCAAGAAAGACGAGGGGGGACTTAATTTATAACATCATTATATTGGTGGTAACCACCCTCGGCTATAATGAGGGTTAATGGTGGGGACGACCCTCCATTTACCCTCAAGAAAGACGAGGGGGGACTTGATTTATAACATCATTAAATTGGTGAGAAACCACCCTCGGCTATAATGAGGGCTCAATGGTGGGGGCGACCCCCCATTCACCCTCAAGAAAGACGATGGGGGACTTAATTTATAACATCATTAAATTGGTGGGAAACCACCCTCGGCTATAATGAGGGTTAATGGTGGGGACGACCCCCCATTTACCCTCAAGAAAGACAAGGGGGGACTTGATTGAAAACATCATTAGTGGGAAACCACCCTCGGCTATAATGGGGGATAATCGTGGGGACGACCCCACATTCACCCCTAAGAAAGACGAGGGGGGACTTGTAAGATGGGTGAACACACATAACAGCTAAGTCAAATCATACAGAAAGACAGGAAGAGGCAATATATTATAAAGTGTTACAGATGTTTGTCCAACAAAAATAGAGTACAAGAATATTTGTTACATGAAGAGGGTATGGGCTACAGATAGCCACCCTATTGAGCAACATCGGATGGCAAGGTTTCAACGTCAATTAGAGGAGTTTCTTCAGTGACCAAAACAGGTCGATCCTCAGATGTGCCGATACCTTCGACGTGCACTTGGGACTCCACATGGGCTAAGGCCTCAGCAATTAGGGGGTCATCCAACTGAACTGCCTCAAGAGAGGGGCGAACTGAAGACACGGCATCAGCGAACTTAAGGACGACCCACCGATAGGCCGTCCTGATCCCCCTCTCCAAGTACTCAAGACCGAAGCCTTGAAACTCGTCTGAGAGTTTGTAAGCCTCCACAGCATCAGCCTCGGCCTTCTTCACTGCCCGTTCAAGCTCAGCCTTGAATTGAGCCCCCTAATTGATCAAGGCCTCATCCTTTTCTTTAATAAGAGAATCTTTTGCCTTCAAGTCGGCCTCGTGCTGTTTCATCAGCTCATCCAGGACCCTTGCATGTTCGGTTCTCGCACTCTCCAACTTGGCCTTTGTAGTCTCAAGCTCGGTCTTCAGATCGGCCTCATGCTGAATAGCCCTCTCGACCTCGTAGAACTTTTGTTGATTTTCAGCCATCCACTTGTTGGCCGAGGTAAAGGCACAGACCGACTGCATGGAGGCACACATGTTAGGAGGGGGCGAGGGAACAGTTCATGAAATATTGATAAATCAAAAAGAGTAAGGTCGAGAGAGGTACCTGGGCCAAAGTGTGCAGACCGTAATCATAGACCTTAGCCGGGGGCATCTTCGACAGGAAGTCATAATCCGCGGCCGAGGGAGCAGAAAGAATCGAGGCCTTGGCTGCACGCAGGTTGGCTATGAGGGAAGAGGGTTCAGCCTTCAAGAACGTCAAATTTTGAGACCAATAGGCCCCCATAGTGGAAGAGGAGTCAGTCCCCTCAGACGCCTCCACCCTCGCCCTCGTCCTAGAATCCGGCCGAGGGTCCACAGGAACTTCTGGCTCTTTCCTTTTATTACTATCGACGGTCGGCTCAGCATGTGACGGCCCCACGACCTTTGTCTTCTTCTGAGCCTGTTGAGGCTCTTTGCCCTTTTTCTTGCCCAGGCCAGACAGCAAACTTGGGGCAGTCATCTCCCAAAGTTGATAAGATATGTTTGCAGGACGACTTGAAAAGGGAACGACATATTAGAAAGGTACAGAGACAAAGATGGAACACTTGGAAAAAATCAAAAATTGAGCAAAAAACTACTTACATAGTTCTGTCAGGGGGCCGACCCTCAGACCAGCTTCTTTGAGGAAGCGAGGGGTCATCAAATCTTCAAATTTGGCAAGTTCGCCCTCTTTCCCTCGCTCCCTCAGGTAGTCAACAATGACCCTCTCCTCCAAGCTGAGTCCAGGGTCTGATCGCGCTTTCATTGAAGGGTTGGACCATACCTTGGTACCCTCGGACCGTCTTCAACGGGCTCGCCCTCGACGGGGAATTCCCAATCCCCGGAGATGAAGAAAAATCTCTTCTTCCAGTCATGATTGGAGGTCTGAGCCACATGAAAAAACTTCTTGTCGGACTTCCTGGCCCCCAAATGGAAATACCCAGGCTGTTTGGACGACGAGGTGATGTTGTAACATGCAATGAATAAGTCGGTCGAGGGCTCGTCGGTGAACGAATTCTTCCAAAGCGAGATATAGCTGAGGATAGTCCTCCACGAGTTGGGAGGAAGTTGAGAGGGAGCAACCCCAAGGGTAGACAAGATGTCGACTATAGCAGGGTGTAGAGGGAACCTAACGCCTACCCTTAGCATCTGCTCGTAAACAGCAATCTCTCCCTCGTCCCCCTCGAAGACTCTCTCAGATTCAGTTGGGGCCCTCATACTTATATTGGGTTGTATGCCAAAGAGATGCCTCCATACTAAGAGATCACGGTCCTTAACTGACGATACATAAGTCGAGGCGCTTGAAGTATCAACTTGACCATCATCATCATCGGAAGAACCCTCATTGTCGTCCTCAGCTCTCTCGTCCCCAGATCCCCCAGCCTCGTCGCCTATCGGGGGACCATCTGGAAAGGCTACTTGAAATGCAAGAGGGGGCAGGGCTGTTACAGGCACAACCTCAGAAGGTGTTGTGCCATCGGCCTATCGGCTTGGGCTAAGAGTGGATGTCTCTCTCCTCCCGGAAGGACCAGCACCCGTCGGCGACGATAATCTCTGATCCATTTCCTTCTCGTACGATTGACTCTCGGCTAGACGACAAGACAACCCGCAAGACTTGGGGGGTATTATTGTGGCTAATGGAATGGGAAAAATGGGTCGTACCCAATTAGGGTCGGCCTCTCGTCTTCTCCCGTCATCTTCCTCTATTCGCCTAATCTCTACGAAGAACTTCTCTCTCAGGGATGGGAATTCCTCGGCTAAATCATAAATCCTCCTAAGCATTAAGGGGAAGACCCTACACTTAAAGGAATTTGGCTAACCTAACTACAAACAAGTTTGCAGTTGACTAAGTTGGACTTTTGGATTAAAACCAAAAGAAATAAAGGGTTTTGATCAAGAACAGCCCGCCGGAGAAGAACGCCGGAAAAAGCAAAACAACCAAGGAGAAAGCGAAAAGAAACCCAAAATCAAAATGCAAATTATAGTTGAAGGCTCAAGTAGGAATCTAAAGCAAAGAAAGGTTACCTGAGAATGAAGGCGAAGACAGTGAGGCTTGATGCAGAAGAAATCGCAGAAATGGCTATAGAGCTGTTGAGAAGCTAGAGAGAGAGAGGCGCGAAGAAGAAGAAGAAAGGAAATGACTTTAAAAAATCATTTAAATATCTTGCCAATGAGTGGGCCCATTAAACAAGGCAAGACACAGCCCACGAGGAAGGTATCATTAGGGCACAAAGCCCCAGGCTGAGTGGCCAACCGTCACATCTGGGGAACTGAATCAACAATGGACACCTGACTAAGCAACGTGACAGATGCACTTATCTTTATGACCACATACTTGAGAACTCCAAGGCAACATTACCCCTCAGCCTTCTCAACAACATCGATGGCTAAGGGATGGGGGGTGATTGATATGCCCATATATACCCTCGGTAGGGCCGAGAGTATCCTCCACCCAGACGAGGGCTCAGGCCCAGGACGACCCCTCATCATGGCCCAGACGACCCTACAAGGGGCCGACCCCTCATCATGGCCAGACGACCCTCCAAGAGGCCGACCCCTCATCATGGCCTGGACGACCCTACGAGGGTACGACAGTACGAGGCCCAAATTAGGCCAGGCTCACTGCCAGCAGGAACTTTGCCCTCGGCCTCATATCATAGGTCGAGGGTGACGTCATCACAGCGCGTGATTTGGGAGGCGCGTGGGACTCATATGGCACATGGAAGACCGTTATAACAATATCAACCCCTCACGTGAGGGAATATTATGTCATCATTAATCACAGGTGGCACCTCCAGGTGTCAGCAGAGGATTGGCTAGAGCATAACTCACATGCACCATGCATGCTTGGGGGGTACACTGCTCCCCCCAAGACCTATATATACTTGTCACCTACAACCCTGCAAAGGGATCGAGAATTGTAACCCTAGCTAAAACTCTGCTTGTACACAGTAGAGAAATAGAGTGAGCTTATGTGCATTGTATCCAAGGCCATTAGTGTCCACACTTGGTGGATCACACACTAACAGTGGATGTAGGCCTAATTGGCTAAACCACTATACATCATTGTCTTATTCCTCCTATACTCATCCCCTTCTATACACTTACACACATACATCTCTATGGCTGCCATTGTTATTACTGTTTGAGCTCATCATCACTTATCTGGTGGTGCTGAATCTTAACATCATCAAGTCCCAAACATACTTGAAAACTAATTAAGCACTAAAAATAAAGGAAAAATGACAATAAACCCTAAACTAAAAATAGAAAATAAAAGATAGTCTTCTCCCAGAGGCACAGTCACGCGTCACGTGTCGCTAGAGATCCCATACACATCATTCTCCCAGTCTTCGAAAAGCTCGTCCTCGAGCGTGGAGGGTGACTCATCAATGCCACATGTACACGTGTCGGTACAAGTGTTTATTTCCAAAGCAAAGCAAAGCAAAGCAAAACCCCAAATCAAATCCAACACGCAAATGGACCGGCTAAACTCCGATTAGACATGTATGGACCTTCAACAAATGGGCTAATATACCAAAATCTCAACGATGTCTCCCTACAGAATCCAAGCAACCAAAAACTGACGACCACTCCGCCTTAACAGCACCATAAGCACATGGTTACAACTTGGCTTGGTGGACGCTTGCATCTGACCGGACAAAAACTCCGACAACCGCACCTTTGCGAGTACAATGGCGAAACAAGAGAAATGATGGCGGCGATATCCCAGAAATCTGGGCCCAAAATGGCAAATAATCGAAAAATATATCCCAAGTGGGTACATTTTTCATGTAAGTCATATGTTGTGTCAAAAATTGACTAAAACAGAGGTCAATAGGGTGGGTGAGATCGGGTTGAAGTAGGGCAGGCCCGATTTGGATTGGATTTACTTGTGGTTGGGCATTAATAAGTGGGAAAAGGGGTAAAAATGGGTTAAAAGGGGATGGGGTTGTTTTGGGTTTTAAAAAAATAGGGGCTAGGATTTGGTTTTGTAGGGAAATTATGGTTTTCCAGTGCAGTAGGGCAGCGGGGTAGGGAGGGAGTTGGATGGAGTTCAGTTGAGGCTGGCAAGGGTGGTCGGTAGTCATAATGGCTGGCTGGCCCCCTGAGGGAAATTCCGATCAGATCGGGACATTGGGGTTTGAATTTGGACAGCTGGGGTTTTCAACAGGAGTTTTTTTTAGGCAAAAGGGGGTGGTCAGGTGGGGTAAATATGGCTGGTGTTGATCGGAGGTATAGGGTTAGGTCGGCGAGGGCTAGAGGGGTTGGGATGAGAAATCGGACCCGAAAATGGACCTGGGGTTTGGCCGGAGGTCTCAGTAGTTGTTCCCGCCCTTATTGGGCAGATCCGTCGTCGGGGAATGGTTGTGGGAGGTCGGCAGGGGTTATGAGAAGAGAATCGATAGTGGAAATGGGCTTGGAGGCTTGGCCGGTGGTCGGCGACAGGGCTAATGGCCGGAAAAGGTGTCGGGGCAACGGTAGGGGCTGTTTGGCAGAGGGTAGAGCTAGGGTTTTGGGGGTTTG
This sequence comes from Sambucus nigra, assembly GCA_949130495.1. NCBI lineage: Eukaryota > Viridiplantae > Streptophyta > Magnoliopsida > Dipsacales > Adoxaceae > Sambucus > Sambucus nigra. The sequence continues at coordinate 296,498,379 of OX422213.1, forward strand.
TTGGGTTCTTGGTTAGGGTTTGTAGGTTCTTGATTTTTTGGGGGGTTAGGGTTTCAATTTTGGGGTGGTGGGTTTTCTTGGGGGAGGGTGGATGTTGGTGGTGGTGGTGGGGATGGGGGTGGAGGAGCTAAAAGAGGTGGTATATCCTCTTCTAGTGATGATGGAATTTAGGGTTTCCATTCACCCGATTCTCTTTTGGGCATTTATCAATCTTTCGATTGAAGGGTTGCCGGAGTTGAAATCTCCACTCGTGACCAGCTTCACGCACCCCGACGAACACCAAGAACAAACCGAGCTCTGATACCAATTTGATGTAATCTAGGGTGCGGAAGCGTAAAAACAAGAAGTTATCTACACATCAAAACAATTAACTACACGACAATTACTCTACACGACAACAACAACTAAACTAAATATATGAAATGGGTTTCTTTCTCTCCTTATTCTCAATTCTCAATATTCAAGGTTGATTATAAATGAGGGACAAGGGCCTATTTATAGGAGAGATTAGCTTGCTAATCAAGTTAATACCCAAAATGACTAAAAAGGCAACTAATAACCAAAAATGACATATTAGTCGCAAACATACTTGGAAACTAATTAAGCACTAAAAATAAAGGAATAATGACAATAAACCCTAAACTAAAAATAGAAAATAAAAGATAGTCTTCTCCTGGAGGCACAACCACGCGCCACGTGTCGCTAGAGATCCCATACACATCAATTTTCTAGTTGTATGTGGTTTGAGTCTTTTGTAATTTGTTTTTCCCTTTTGAGTCTTATTGTGAAAAAATACAAAAAGATTTTTGTTTGTCTTTTGTGTTTTCATGTGATGTCTTTAAAAAATGTTTAAAAACTCAAAAAGATTTTTGGTTTATGTGTAGTTAGTTTTACACATTTTGTGTGGCATATATGTGTGTTTGAATCTACTTCATTCCATGTTTCCATGTGTCGAGGACATTTGATTATGACTTTCAATGCTTAGACCGTTCTTAATCATGCTTGCATGGAGTAGTTTGACTTTGACTTGCTTAATGGATTCACTTTGCATATGCCTCTTCACACACATGCACGAGCTTTTTTGAATTTTAACTTCATATGTTACATGAGCTAAGTGAGGTGTTTTCCTAACAATCTTGTCATATAGATATATTTGATTAGGGGATTTGTTCATGTAAGAACCATTACCCGTGAGTTTGCTAGTTTATTGAAAAATATGAGTATGCACGAGAAAGGGCAACGAAGGGAGAAATCTTCCTTGCGTGAAAAGCCACCGTGGGCAGCCGCCTAAAAAAATTAAGAGGCAAAAGAAAGAAAATATTGCTAAGGCCAATTTTTTTAGCATTGATTCTTCAAAAGTGTGATGTCTTAAAAAAAATGAGTGAAAAAATGATATATCTAAGTTTTGAGGGTGTTATAAGTTGAAGATCAATGGGTTTGCACAATTAGTCCTAGTTAGTTCATATTTGACGCTATTGATTTGAGAATCATCAATATTTTCTAGGCTAGTGTGCATTGTGCTTGTTTGCCCATTATGAGTTCACTTTATCTGTCACTATGAGGCTAAATATTTGTTTGCTAAAGTTATTGCTATCAAATAGAACTCTTTGGACATATTTTGAGTGATTGGGTCATATTTCTTTTGTTTCTAGTTTAAGCCCCTTCACTCCGTTTACCACATGTTTGTTTAAATGCATCAATACTATACTAGTGTGGAAAACTTATGTGTTTTGTGTCTCCTTGTGGTTGTTTATACTTATATATATATATATATGGTTCAAAGTCTCGGTATCGGTCCCGGTATCGGACACCCGATTTTCAACTTGGTAGCGGTATCGGGCGCAGTATCGGGCGATACGCAAAGATACGCTATTTAGAGAACGCAACAAATTCCGGAAAAAATATAGAAAATTTTAAAAAAATAAGATTAACAATGTGGACAAATGAGATACATTCAAACCCATCATTCAATATGCACTGCATTGTAAAATTGGTTATACTGAAGCGCGACAGAGTTGTCAGATTCAATATTGCATAGTAAACCATTAATAATATTGAAAAACAATCTAATGCCACATAAAACTAGATAAAAAGTTTACATGGAAGATAAATATAAATGATTACAATGTTTCATCATTTTCATCTCCCTATCTAGTTGCGGTATCGATCATACGGATTTGGATAGGGGTAATTTCTTTCAGTTGGGTAAGGAAAGATATATGAACAATATTGCTACTCAGATGGTTGGGATGACTGGTTAGATGATCCATAATTTGGAAATTGTGGTTGACGATCTCCCGGTTGACTACCGTGATGATAATATCCAAAACCTCTATACCCAGGAACTATCAGTTGAAGACCCACCATATGGCGTCCCTTGATTATATCCATAATAATCACCACTTATTGTGCCGCTACTAGTAGATCCATAATAGTCTCTATAACGATCATAGTAACCACCTGTACTAGTACTAGTAGATCTTGGAAATTGTGTCGGACCATAATTATCTGTGCCACTCCCACTCCCAGAGATACTATGTCTTCCACCGCGGTATGCATGATCTGTCATTAAACCTATTGCCCGTAGTTGATCATTAAGACGTTGCTGATCATATCCGCTTGAATACTCGTCACTACTAGGGAATCTCGTCAAATTGTCAAAATGTCTGATTCCCGGGCGATAACCATGATCTATGTCTTGCGTGGCATAGTAGTTTTCATTTCCTTGTGCCCATGTCATACCACCATCATGCTGTGTACCAGTATTGTAAGAACCACCCCTTTAGTGGCTACCACCAACTCCACTCCTTTGTCGGCTACCACTCGATGTTCCCCTACTAACATCTCCCCTGTCACCATCATCATCGTCGTCGTCATCGTCATCGTCATCATCTTCATGATTACCATAAGTACCGGGAATATCTTGCCAACTATCATCACCACCATGATCATCATCAGAACTGTAAAGAACACTGACCGGTGCCGGTTGATTGTGACCCCCCCGTCGTCCTTCCCCTTTGATTTGTTGAATACCTTCATCCAACCAGTCTAAGTCATCAGCCGGTAAGATCCCTTCATCATTCTCTCGGGTCCACTCATCCAAGATGTCATCCTCCTCAAATATTAAATTCAAGTCTATCGGATTGTAGAAATCTTCCGTATCTCGCATGTACATCAAATTCCTAACTTTAAGTCACGAATTGTAATGCACATGCACCAATTTATGCAATTTTTTTATTGCCAATCGGTTGCGAAATTTTGTATGGATGAGAGACCATGTGCTCCAATTTCTCTCACGGCCCGAAGATGAGCATGTTTGACTCAGAACTTTGATAGCAATGCGCCTAAGATTGGGAGCATCATCACCGTAATTTTTCCACCACTCAGCTGGAAGAGAAGATTTGATTGCTTGTTTTGTAAGATCTGAACCAAACTCCCCTCTCTTATCCGTAAAGAGTTTAACCTAAAAAGCAAACAAATCAATTTAGAAACAATACATATATGAGATAAATATAACTCGATGGAAACAAATGTGATACCTCATTTACTGCCAAGGCCTGTTTTTGTACATCTGGCTCTAGCCTTTTGATGACCTCTTTAAGTCCAGCTCTTATCTCGGGATGGTTTAAAAAATTAGATGAACACTGAAACACCGAATTTAAGAAATATCACGCGACATGCAACTCTCGGTGCATTTGTCTCTCCCATCTTCCATCGATCACCTGCCAATTCTTCTTCCAGTTTCTAACAGTTGCCTGGATTGCTAGTTTTGCTTTATCCACCCCTTCGTAAATGATAGATAATGTAGGCTTTTTATCCTAGTCTACGATCTTCAAAAGCAATACTAAGGGCTCCATAATATTAGCAACTTTGGCAGCCCTTTGTCAGAATCAATCTGCTAGAATTAAATTCGACACTTTAGTGGCCGCACTCCTTCGGGTCCTCTCACGGTTGTATTCACGCCATTCATTCGTGGTACACATTCGCTTCAACTCAGACCGATAGCGAATGAGACTCTCAAGGGCAATAAACTCGGTAGCAAATCACGTAATGTCTGGCCATAGCAACTCCTTATATCTGGTACACTCCTTCATTAAATTCACAACTTTTTTACTGTTATATATGAACGAGGTAATTAATTTGGCATCATTCAATACCGACTTGATTGACTTCATATTTCCAATTTCCTCTAGCATCAAATCAAGACAATGTGCTGCACAAGGTGACCAAAATAAGTGTCTCCTTTTCGCCATTAGTAACGCGCCAGCCGCCTTAAAATTTGGCTCGTTATCACTGACAACATGTATGACGTGAACCTCGCCAATTTCCTCCACCACTTTGTCCATAAGGGAAAAAATATAATCCATCGACTTGATTTTGTTAGTCGTGTCAACAGAAGTGTGAAATATCATATTACGATCACAGTATACCATAAAGTTTATGATAGGCTTCTTCGTCCTTGAACTCCACTGTCACACATGATTGTGCAACCATACTCGGGCCATTTCTCCTTTAGAGTTGCTATGTATGCATCCACCTCTTCTACCTCCTCATTCAAGTAAACACCTCCCATCTGATAACCACTTGGACCTTTAATACCCGGACCCTCCGTAGCAATCGTATCAATCATATATTGATAGGCAGGTCCACTATCAGCAGCACGAAATGGGATGGCATTAAAATGAAAGAACTTGCTAATAGCCTTTCCAACCTTCTTGACTCCATCTTTAGAGAACATGAATTTCACAGTTTTCTGAGTAGACTTCCTCGACTTAAACATGGAAGGGTCAACTCCTCGAGCAGGGAATCCAACCCCCTGTTTCAATGACCACGATCGTGATACATGCGGTCACTTAAGCCCAGATGTAGACGGCCTTGCCCCGGAAACTGAATGTCTATGTTGTTCTCCTGCCATTCTTCGACTTTCTTTCATAGCAGCTTTCAACTGTGTTAATTCTAAACGGGTGATATCATATTCATTAACGTCATCACTATCTTCACTGGCATCATCTTCATCATAGTATTGGATTTGTTCTCGCAAATTCTCTACTTGTTTCTCCTTCCTCTTCTCCAGGGCCCGTTGCTTCATACCATCTGTAAGAATATTTTTAATATTAGTTGTTATCTCTCTAAGAACATGGCGACACGGTTCGACATTGCCTTGCACTCCCGCCAAGTGTTCTTTTAGTCTGGTGACACCACCACTAACGACTTTATTACAGTAATTGCAAGCAATCTTCTTCTTATTTCCACCAACAGCAGTTCCATGCTCCCACCCAATATCTAGTTTAGGACCCATTCTACAAATAAAAAGATACGAATGTTATTTTATTTATTATGTTATTTTTTTACAAAGTTATTAAAAATTAACTCTGCTAAAAAAAAAACTCTACTTTTATTTTTTAGTAGAGTACTTTTTTTAAAGGATGCAAATGTTATTTTTTTACAAGAGTTAATGTTGTAAAAAATAACTATACTAAAAAAATGTATTTGTATATTTTTTGTAAAAAAAAATTATGTGCATCCTTTAAAAAAAATAACTCTAAATTGTATTTTTTTTAAAGAATGCAAATGTTATTTAAAAACGTCAACTATGGTAAAAAAAAAAAAAAAATAGAATTTAGCGTTATTTTTTTAAAAAAAGCATGCATATGTTATTTTATTTTTTTACAAAAAATATACAAATACATATACAAAACCTTAATATACAAATACAAATACAATTACAAATATGATATATATATATATATTGTTAAAAGTCTATTAAAAAATAACTCTGCTTTTATTAAAGTTATTAAAAAATAAGTCTACTTTTATTAAAAAATAACTCTGCTTTTATTAAAAAATAACTCTACTAAAAAAATAAGTCTACTTTTATTTTTTAGTACAGTACTTTTTGGCTAAATGTATGTTTGAGAGATTTTGTACTAAATTGTACTAAATGTATGTTTGGCTAAATGTATTTTTTTTGTACTAAATTGTACTAAACTCTACTAAAAAAAAATCTATTTTTTTTATACTAAATTGTATTTTAAATTGTATTTGTATTTGAAATTGTATTTGTAAAAAGAATGTATTTTTTTTGTACTAAATTGTATTTTTTTGTACTAAAAATAAGAGAATATTGGCTAAATGTATTTGTATTTTAAATTGTACTAAAAAAATAACTCTAAATAGTATTTTTTTTTTAATAGAATGCAAATATTATTTAAAAACAAAAAATATGGTTAAAAAAAATACAATTTAGAGTTAATTTTTAAAAAATGCACAGGTTAACAAAGGCAAATACCAAAAATAAAGTTATTTAGAGTTATTTGTTTTTACAATTTAGAGTTATTTACAAAAAATACACGCACATTTTAAACTCTTGAACTCCTAAAAAAAACTCTTAAAACTCCCAAAAAAAAACACGCACATTTTAAACTCTTAAACTCCAAAAAAAAAAAAAAGCACGCACACCTCTCTTAAACTCTCCCAAAAAAACACCCACACACACTCGGTTTAGGCCAAAAAACACACGCACACACCGGCCCTCTTAAATAAATAAAAAAGGAACGAAACAAGGAAGGGAGAGAGAGAGAGCCGGCCATACACCTGCGGCGTTTAAACTAGGGCTTCAATCCGCTGGTTTTTTTGAAGAAAAGTGATATATATGATTTGGAAAGCTGTTGGTTTGATTTATAGCACAAGATGCCACTTTTTTTCAACACCCGTGACTTGGTTTTGTCCTCTACATCTGTAAAAGGTAAGTCCTTTTAATAATCCCTGGTTTTTTTCCAAGATTTTACTGTGTTTTTTGAGATTGTACAAGATTCCTTTTTTTTTTCACATCTCGTCCGATTTTCTTTATCATGACCGATATATCGGCCCAATAACTCGGATCGGGTGATATATCAGCAGTTCAACCCGATATCGTCCGTATATGTAATTTTTTCGACTCGTGTCCCGGAATCGTCTCGTTTCGTGCCGATCCCGAGTCAACTCGGACGATTCTGAGTTGACTCGGCTGAGATTTTGAACCATGATATATAATATATATATATATATATATATATATTCCTGTGTTTCATTGGTATCTTTTGCATATTTATATACATGGTATTGGTTGTTTTGAGTCTTTGCGTTTGCATTTAATTCATGTATGCCATATGTTCATCTTAGTTTCAAGTGGTTTTGGTATGCTATATGATCACCTTGATATCTTTTGTTGCTTGGTTTATATTGGTATCCTACGCTTTCTTGTGTATTCAAGTTGGTATCATAATTTTGCATCAAAAATTGGTATTAATTTATCATTGTTTGGATTATTTGTCCCTGTGTGGCCGAGTTATTTGTCGTTACTTGTTGCACTTTACATCACCGCATGATATACTTGTTTTTCCTTTATGCCTAGCCATGTTTTATTTAGGGGGAGATTTGCCAAATGTAAGAGGGTAGTTTAGATAAGACGGAGGCGTAACCCCTTTTTGAGTATAGTAATGATAAGTTAACTAGCGACACTATTGATTAACCACAGGACATACAAACACTACTCAATGAAGATAGACTCAGTTTGAACTCACAGATCTCTCGTGTATAGTTCAGAAGGTAGTAATGAACTTAGAACTAACTTAGCTAGAAGGAGAGAGAAGTAAGCACCCTAGATACACCTTGGCAAGCAGCCAAACACACCAACCACCCTCAAGAATCTCTGTCAAATATTAAAAGCTTCGTAATAAATGACAATGGTGGGTGAGTCACTCTCTGGTTTGTAATAACTCTCTCTCTGATGTATATTATCTCTAGTAATCACTTATGAACTCTCAAAAAGATCATCCTCTCCTCAGAGGTGGTTGGGGTCCTTAAATAGCCTCCCACACCATCCCCGAGGCAACTCCGCCATTAATGTGAAAGACATCTCTCATACTTTGTCACAAACATTAAATACCAGATGCACTAGTTGTCTCCACGTCATAAACATTAAATGCCAAGATATGCCTTTTGCCTAACCACTGTGTGTCAGGAGGCTGTTGTCACAGAGGTGGCTCACCAACTGTCTAACAGCCCCAAATACCACGGTGGTTTACTCAAGTGCAGGTCCGACATTGCCTAGCTTGTTAGTGACATCAGATAAAGTAGATGTGACATTAAGTAGAGGGTTGTTTGGCTCACAACTCAACGCTCTACGGAACTCAAGGCTACTCCTCCCCCACCCCCGAGGTTCCACGGTCAGGGTCCTTCGGTGTTTTACCAGGTGTATCTAAGATGGTCAGGACAAGCCCCAACGGTGCCTCACTTCTTAATCCTCCAAAGTTCCCACGGCGAGGTCGTTCGACAAAGCATGAAAGCTCGCCCAGCCCTGCCAAGTCTGGTCTCTCGCGAGTCCTGTTCGACCTCACACATAATCATTATTCTCGTTACATCATTACAACCGTTATAACTTATAGTTAATATAAACAAAGATACAATATGACTAAACAACACAACAAGCTAAAGTATGAGTTTCCACGCTAAGCTGCCTCGCTGAGTTGCCATGCTGAGCTCCCTCGGTTTCTTAATCCCAAATACTGTTGCTAATGGGGGGATTATGTAATACCCCGTACTTTTATGGATATTTATTTATGGGATTAATTAAATTAAATGTGAATTAATTGAGAACAAATCCGGATAAAATACTAACGAGATGTGAGTTGGTATTTGATTATAATGTGTATATATGGCAATATATGAATATTGAAATGATAAAATTTGTCGTGAGATTGAAATACGACAATTTGGGAAATTTTGTTGAGACGCGTGTGACAGTCGCGTCAGGAAAGTAATTATTTAATTAAAAAGTGAATTTCATTTTTATCACCCGTATAGTCATTTTGAGTGCGCCAACGAGTCCGGAAGGGTCGAAATAGTCAGAAAACACTAGCCGGAAGTTAAGTTTGGGTTCCGGGCATTATTGGGCCATACCGGTAACTAAAAAGGGCATTTTGGTAATTTCGAAAATTTGGGAATTAAAACCCACGAAAATTAGAAATAAAAATCTGACTTATTCTTTATCCACTAAACCCACTAACTACACTAAGGGACTTTATGGGCTACGGGAGAAGTTAAGAAATAGTTCTAACTTGCCAAAACCCAACCCCACCTCCATTGTCATCTTGAGGAGAACTTGTAAAGAGAGAGAGAGAGAGGAAGAAGAGAATTTTGCAGAGAGAGAGAGAGAGAACAACTCAGCCTTCAAAGATTCAGCATCAAATTCAGAGAAAGATTAACGCAAGTGGTTTAATTATAATTGATTCAATGCTATGCTTTTCCATGTTTAGGAAAATTATCAAATTATCTTGGAAGATTGATTAGACCCATGAATTTGAGGATTTAAAACTATGAATTATGTTAGGAATTGCATGTAGAAACATTCTGGACGAATTATGAATTCAAAATATAACCATTGATGATCTAAAAACGGATTTTAGAAGAAGTTTATTAATGTTCTTGAAAGAAATAGAAAACTGGAATTCTTGATGAAGTTTTGATCCAAACAAAGCCCTTGGATGATGAATTATTGGTTTTAGAACGTTAACAATGTTGTAGGATAGTTGTATGATGATATTATGACGTTATCTTAGAGTTTCATGCTTGTTAATGGTGCTTTGAGATGATTTGAAAACTGCAAAACGAAGCAGTCCGTAGCCTACCTGGTGCGTTCGATCGATCGACATTCATCAGTCGATCGATCGACCACCATCGATCGATCGAAGGTCAAGGTCGATCGATCGACCTTCCCAGAAAGAGTAAAATTTCCCCTAATTAAATTTTAATGATGTTGACCCTTGGAAAATCTATTGGAGACCTTATGAATATCCTTAGACTTAAGGAAGACTAGTAGGTATGGTTATAAAGTTTGGACCTTAATTAAAATTTAATTCGAGGAATTATTCTAAAATGTTAATGAAGCTCGATGAGTGAGATAATATTAGGGTTAAAAGAGTAATTTTGAATAAATTGATGAATTGAGGATTGGGGCAGAAGTAAGGACCTTAAGAATAATGATGTAATATGTGGGAATAATAGGAAACTTAATAACCCTTTGAGATAGGTTTTAAGTATAAGAATCTATGACGTGAGATGTGTCGACAGTCTACATTATATATTATCGGAAGACTTAAAATGTATACAATTGGAATAATGGTATAAGGATGTAGAAAATACCTTTATTAATACTGAGATATCTAAGATGTGTGCATGCTTAGTATATGATCTTATGTGTATGACATACCTACCATACTTGCTATCACGGGAGGTTTACGTTCGCTTAGGGCCTTCTAATCCTTGTGTGCCCGGATTTAGTTTGGTGCCTAGAGGACATAGTTCAAGGGAATGACTTAATTGTGAGTTATTAAGCCAGCTGACTATGGAGCGTAGGTATGTACGTGACCATGGATATGTTGAATTATGTTCGCCTCCATTTTTGTGTGTGGTGTTTATTATAGCAATTCCTGAGAGATTCGGAATTTGTAATCCTTATGTACGTGATGTACCGGGATGGATAGCAGAGTATGTGTGCACCGCAGCTTAGCCTCGGGGTGCTTGTATTGTATATTTATGATGTGAATAATATACGGTTAAATGAAAAGGAATTGTTATGTTTAATTATGAGAATAATTTATAGTAACTCCTTGAGAAGGTAAATAAGGGGATAACCTCCAGTAAACGGTAATGCAAATAATTGAGAATCCAAGTTCAAGTAAAGCTATCTATTTAATTATTAACATTGGGAATTCATATTGTGAATCGAGTAGTTGGGTTAGAACTTATGATGGTTTAGTTAGATAAATAACACATGAATGGGTACAGGAACGTTAGGAATGCACAGTTAGACGAGAGGTGAGTATTTCATGTGAGAGCACGTCCTAACATGTATCTTGCATTCATTGTTTTAATTGTTATTAAAGCACTTGCTGTTTTTAAAATACTCTCCACTTTCGGGCTCTGACCCGTTTGCTTTCAAAACTATTTTTCTTGTAAAAACCTTTTAGGTGCCCAGCCACAAGGACACCATGCATAGTATTTCCAGTCAGGTGACGAGCTGTAGCTGTTGTAGAAGTTACAGGGCCTTGCTAGTAGACGCTTCATATGCCTTGACTCTATATTCAGATTTCATCAGTTGTAGGGCATGTCGCCCATTTCTTTTAGAGACATTTCATTTCTTTCAGTTATTCAGATTTTGGCTTGTAATTAATTCAGGGTGCAGACTTGCTTTATTTCTTTTCATATTGGGATTGTTGTGAGGAGTATTTCCTCTAGACTCATCTTTATTTGTTGATTCATTATAGTTGGACTTTATCGTGTATGGTTGTGTTACATTTCTATATTTCATTCATTGCATGTTAATCAGATTTAATATAAAATTTGACAACTCACTTTTTAAATACTAGGTGGTTAGTAATCAAAAAAAAAAAAAAAAAGTTATTTTCGACAGTGATGCTATTAACTGGACCAACTTGGCATTTTGTATTGATTTAATAAAGGAGTAGCTACCCGGTATTTAATTAGTCGGGGTGTCACAGGTGGTATCAGAGCATCAGGTTCTAGTGTCCTTTAGGATCTGTACGGCTTGTTATGTTTCCGCTGAGCATTCTTTGATGTAGAGCCCTATGTTTAGGATTGTTGATATCTTTGGTGAAATTTCGTTCTCCTGCTTTAATACATATGGTAGTGAATCTCATTTACGATCGGGTGTATTCGTGTGCCGAACAATGTAGTGCGTCAGGCGAAGATGGTTGGGTGAACCGCAGGAGGCAAATATATATAATGAGGTTAATTGATTTTTTTTTTTAAAGAAAAGAAGGATGACCGTAGTTGAAGTCACGAATATTATGGCACGGAAGTCCGGGATGATATAGAAGACTAAGGCGCGACTTGAGACTTTCGGGTACGGCTATAGTAGGAATGGGGTCAAATTAGACACATCCAACAAGGTTGGAATGGAAGAGAAAGAGTTAGGTGTAACATTGAAAAGAACCAGCAGTAGAAATACTCGAAAGGCGAAGACGGCATGTGCTAGCCAAACGAACGCAATGTATCTAAAGGCTTGGACTTGTGTCGAAGTATGGCCAATCGAGAGTGAAAATTTGGGGAAAATTTTTTCTTGTCTCGTGAGAGCTGAGTTTCAATGGGGAGAAACAATCACCACACTTATAAGTGGAACGGGACGTCGAGAGAAGGCGTACACGAATGGTTTGACCATAAGTTCCTTCATCAGATGTTCAGGTTGAAAGGCGAATGTTATTCTGAACTCACATAAGAGGGCCAAACAGGGATCAACTTGTGAGGAGAAATTTAATTTTGTAGAGAACCTTACCCCGGGTGGAGAAGGTGGTATGGAGAAGAGGATGTTAAAGGGAGAGTCTACATACAAGAAGAATTGTTAGCTCTTATGGGGAAATTCTGCTTAGATGATAAATACAAATAGTAATTAGATCGCGTAGTGTAAATTTGCAGGTAAATGTTCCCTTGGGTAGGGAGATACAAAAATCGAAATTTTTATAGAATAAGACTGGGAAAATGGTGTTGGAAAAACACCACAAGGAGGAAGACCCAATGGAGAAACCGTCAAAATAATTCGATAGCGAAATTACTACCGAGCGATGGTAATTTCAGTAAGAGAGGTGGAAAACTAGTAGTGTGTTCCTTAGGTACATGAAACTAAGGGAACAATGGAGATAGTCTTCAGAGCTGAGACTACCAACGTCCGAGGAAAGGACCACTATGGTCAGGGTGACTGGAAATAAGTGGAGTATGTGTAGAGGTACTTTGGGAGAGTGAAAACCCGTACGTTATAAAAATTTTCCCGATACAAGGTAGGGATCAAGGTATTGTGCCTGGGAAGGGCGACAATTATTGAAATATTTGGTGTGGTACGGACAGATGTTAAGACCAGGAACCATTTAAGCAGCCGGGACGATTGTTAGGATAGAAGTATGTGTTATATCCTCAGAGGAGGATGCATGTTATTTGTGGCATGAATGAGTTGCTACATTCGTTATAATTGTTATTCTCACTTGAGGGTCGAGTTTAGTGAGTTTATAAGTAAGTTTATTATATATAAGAACATTTTCCCTGATAGTGTGGGAGTTACTTTTTTTTTGTCATCCGCGGAGGATGAATGGGTATATTAATAGCGGTTTATGCTTTATCGAAATTACTCGTTTTAATGCTGTGTTATACGAGTATGATATGATCTTAATTATTGTTTTGTATATATGATTATACCGATAGTGTGTTGGTATTGCAAGTTTATTGGGATTACTACCTTGGGGTAGAACGTTTTGGTTCTGGAGAGGCCCCATTTATGAGAGGGCCGGGCTCAGAATTGTACTATTGTATATATGTATATATATATAAATATTGCTGTGATTTCAAAGGCATAATGGTCTCGGATATTTAATCCCAGTATGCGTAGGGATTTCATTATTATGAGTCGTATGTAATTGATTTACTAGTCCACAAAGAGTTAGTTGGTTTTTATAATTAACGATAGAGAGGTCGTAACAAGAAGAGTGCATTGCTTTATCACCCATTAGAGATTTAGAAGTTTATACTCATAGTTGTGTGTCTGGGGACGGGAATTTGAGAGTCTCGATTTTTATTCGCATGTGTATATGAAATGTGATTTCCACCACTGTCAAGAGAAAGTGTCTTTCGGAAGGAGTTCCTTGTTTATGTATAATTGCGATCAGAGATGAAACTTTGTTGTTAAGAGACGGGAACATAGGGGTACGTGTTATGGACTGAGGGCTTAATAAATCTCGATGACCGACAAGGTTAGGTAGTAGTGTATCGGGGGGTTCCTTGTTTGGATTTCGCTTTGCGAGACACCCCACGCATGAAACTTAGCGTAAGGTTGGTAGTAAGGAAATGTGTGGCCCTTCTTTCATGATTTGGATACCTCTATCGTTAGGGGAGTACGTAGTTATAACGGGAAGTTACAAGGGGTAAATTATGATGTACGGCCATTAGAGCCAGTTGTTAGTAAATTACGAGATAAGTATTAATAATGTTAGTTTTGTCACGACATGTTGAAGGACGCATTGAGGATAAGGAGGATTTAGGATTTCTAATTCAGAAGCGATTGAGAACGCCCAAGTGGTATAGTACCGTTGTATCTACAGTGACAATAAAGAGTTTGGGATTTGTATGAAGCGTATATAATGTTTAAAAACCATATGGTTGGGTTACAAGGGGCGTAGACATCTTGATTTGCTAAAGTGTAAATCAAAGGAAGAGGGAACATAGACGGGTGAGATTATTACTTATGAGATTAAACGTCATAAGAAAAGGTGTAAGTGAATATCATGTGTAGTAAGTGTAGCACGTTCAAATTTGGAGAAAAGGCAGTAGAAAGCCATTTAATAAAAGGATATCTCGTGAGAAGGCGAATAAATTATTAGGAGAAATTTGGAGTAGAATTCCGAACAATCGAACGTTGAGGGTGACTCAAGAGTAAATAGAATGAGGATGTCAATCAGGTATAGAGTCCAAATATGCACAAAGTGGTGAAAAGTGTAAAGGTCCAAACTTTTGGTATTCGTCGGGAGAATAAGATCATTAAGTATCATTTAAACGGGAAAATTTTATGTGAATATCGGAATTGAAAGAGGTATAGTAAGTAGTAGAACAGTTGGGGTTAGATGATCAACCAAATAATTTTGTATCAAGACGACGATTCCAAGGATGGGAGGGTCAAGTTGAAGAATTTTCTTGAGAGGTAGCCAACTTATTGATAAGTAATGAGTCCCTTCGATTATGTGGGACATGTTGTCCAGAAGGAGCGAAATTGTTACATACTTGGGGTGATTTACACTATTAGATAGTGAACACGCCGGTACGTGGTTCGACGTAGTATTATGAAATCCCCGAAATCCACATTTAGGTGGGATGACAATAAGTAGTGGGAAACAACGATTCAAACTGAGGGTTGTATCACCTATAACCCGAGGTGCAGGCGCAAGGTGAATAACGACTGATGGATTGTATGAAAGAAATTTTGGATTCATTGCGATATTTTCAATTCCAAATAGAGTATAACTAGTGAGGTATATTGTAGTCATGAGGAGGAGATATTACATAATGGTAGAGTTGGGGGAAAAGCACCCGTATCTATTTATGGTGGACAAGGTGCTTACAAAGGCTTGTGTGACACCAACAGGCTGAAGTGGTTTTCCCTTGTGTAAAAGTCACAATGTCGGGATATTTCAAGGAATGGACAAGCGTGGTCAGACGTGTTATTGATTCATCCAAGGATGGGAGTTTGGAGTTTTGATAAACGCGGGAGTTAGTAGTGAGGTGCGGACTCACAATACTAATAAAAATAATGCGGCTAATAATGTATGGGCTATTTTAGTCGAAGGTTGTTTTAAGAGCACAACGTGAGGTGCATTTATCGAAGATTATTCCGAAAAGGTATCAAGTATGTTAAACAAGCTTATTGTGAAGCGAGGGTTTTAGTAATTTGGGCTTTTCTTTATAATTGTTTTGAATACTAGAGGATACCAAATTTTTCCAGGCGTGCCTTACTTTTCCAAATTTCGGGACGAAATTCTGTTATTAGGGGGGAAGTATGTAATACCCCGTACTTTTATGGATATTTATTTATAGGATTAATTAAATTAAATGTGAATTAATTGAGAATTAACCCGGATAAAATACTAACGAGATGTGAGTTGGTATTTGATTATAATGTGTATATATGGCAATATATGAATATTGAAATGATTAAATTTGTCGTGAGATTGAAATACGAGTACGACAATTTGGGAAATTTTGTTGAGACGCGTGTGACAGTCGCGTCAGGAAAGTAATTATTTAATTAAAAAGTGAATTTCATTTTTATCACCCGTATAGTCATTTTGAGTGCGCCAACGAGTCCGGAAGGGTCGAAATAGTCAGAAAACACTAGCCGGAAGTTAAGTTTGGGTTCCGGGCATTATTGGGCCATACCGGTAACTAAAAAGGGCATTTTGGTAATTTCGAAAATTTGGGAATTAAAACCCACGAAAATTAGAAATAAAAATCTGGCTTATTCTTTATCCACTAAACCCACTAACTACACTAAGGGACTTTATGGGCTACGGGAGAAGTTAAGAAATAGTTCTAACTTGCCAAAACCCAACCCCACCTCCATTGTCATCTTGAGGAGAACTTGTAAAGAGAGAGAGAGAGAGGAAGAAGAGAATTTTGCAGAGAGAGAGAGAGAGAACAACTCAGCCTTCAAAGATTCAGCATCAAATTCAGAGAAAGATTAACGCAAGTGGTTTAATTATAATTGATTCAATGCTATGCTTTTCCATGTTTAGGAAAATTATCAAATTATCTTGGAAGATTGATTAGACCCATGAATTTGAGGATTTAAAACTATGAATTATGTTAGGAATTGCATGTAGAAACATTCTGGACGAATTATGAATTCAAAATATAACCATTGATGATCTAAAAACGGATTTTAGAAGAAGTTTATTAATGTTCTTGAAAGAAATAGAAAACTGGAATTCTTGATGAAGTTTTGATCCAAACAAAGCCCTTGGATGATGAATTATTGGTTTTAGAACGTTAACAATGTTGTAGGATAGTTGTATGATGATATTATGACGTTATCTTAGAGTTTCATGCTTGTTAATGGTGCTTTGAGATGATTTGAAAACTGCAAAACGAAGCAGTCCGTAGCCTACCTGGTGCGTTCGATCGATCGACATTCATCAGTCGATCGATCGACCACCATCGATCGATCGAAGGTCAAGGTCGATCGATCGACCTTCCCAGAAAGAGTAAAATTTCCCCTAATTAAATTTTAATGATGTTGACCCTTGGAAAATCTATTGGAGACCTTATGAATATCCTTAGACTTAAGGAAGACTAGTAGGTATGGTTATAAAGTTTGGACCTTAATTAAAATTTAATTCGAGGAATTATTCTAAAATGTTAATGAAGCTCGATGAGTGAGATAATATTAGGGTTAAAAGAGTAATTTTGAATAAATTGATGAATTGAGGATTGGGGCAGAAGTAAGGACCTTAAGAATAATGATGTAATATGTGGGAATAATAGGAAACTTAATAACCCTTTGAGATAGGTTTTAAGTATAAGAATCTATGACGTGAGATGTGTCGACAGTCTACATTATATATTATCGGAAGACTTAAAATGTATACAATTGGAATAATGGTATAAGGATGTAGAAAATACCTTTATTAATACTGAGATATCTAAGATGTGTGCATGCTTAGTATATGATCTTATGTGTATGACATACCTACCATACTTGCTATCACGGGAGGTTTACGTTCGCTTAGGGCCTTCTAATCCTTGTGTGCCCGGATTTAGTTTGGTGCCTAGAGGACATAGTTCAAGGGAATGACTTAATTGTGAGTTATTAAGCCAGCTGACTATGGAGCGTAGGTATGTACGTGACCATGGATATGTTGAATTATGTTCGCCTCCATTTTTGTGTGTGGTGTTTATTATAGCAATTCCTGAGAGATTCGGAATTTGTAATCCTTATGTACGTGATGTACCGGGATGGATAGCAGAGTATGTGTGCACCGCAGCTTAGCCTCGGGGTGCTTGTATTGTATATTTATGATGTGAATAATATACAGTTAAATGAAAAGGAAATGTTATGTTTAATTATGAGAATAATTTATAGTAACTCCTTGAGAAGGTAAATAAGGGGATAACCTCCAGTAAACGGTAATGCAAATAATTGAGAATCCAAGTTCAAGTAAAGCTATCTATTTAATTATTAACATTGGGAATTCATATTGTGAATCGAGTAGTTGGGTTAGAACTTATGATGGTTTAGTTAGATAAATAACACATGAATGGGTACAGGAACGTTAGGAGTGCACAGTTAGACGAGAGGTGAGTATTTCATGTGAGAGCACGTACTAACATGTATCTTGCATTCATTGTTTTAATTGTTATTAAAGCACTTGTTTTTAAAATACTCTCCACTTTCGGGCTCTGACCCGTTTGCTTTCAAAACTATTTTTCTTGTAAAAACCTTTTAGGTGCCCAGCCACAAGGACACCATGCATAGTATTTCCAGTCAGGTGACGAGCTGTAGCTGTTGTAGAAGTTACAGGGCCTTGCTAGTAGACGCTTCATATGCCTTGACTCTATATTCAGATTTCATCAGTTGTAGGGCATGTCGCCCATTTCTTTTAGAGACATTTCATTTCTTTCAGTTATTCAGATTTTGGCTTGTAATTAATTCAGGGTGCAGACTTGCTTTATTTCTTTTCATATTGGGATTGTTGTGAGGAGTATTTCCTCTAGACTCATCTTTATTTGTTGATTCATTATAGTTGGACTTTATCGTGTATGGTTGTGTTCCATTTCTATATTTCATTCATTGCATGTTAATCAGATTTAATATAAAATTTGACAACTCACTTTTTAAATACTAGGTGGTTAGTAATCAAAAAAAAAAAAAAAAGTTATTTTCGACAGTGATGCTATTAACTGGACCAACTTGGCATTTTGTATTGATTTAATAAAGGAGTAGCTACCCGGTATTTAATTAGTCGGGGTGTCACAGATTATCCCTAATCTCAGGATTACCTTCAAGCCCCCTCTACAGTTATATTGGGTAGAAATGATTTATTACGCATCTTTATCTTTGTCTATTCCTGAACAAAAAGGAGGAGAAATAGTATCTCAATCTTTATAGTCCGAAGGAGATTTTTGCCTCAGGGGGCGACGTCCTAATATAGGTAGAGATTGTTAGACAAAGGGGGAGGATTTATTCTTCTGCGGATTTATATTGTTATATATTCCTTTTGCATTTGAATATGTGCAGGTTTGCAACGATACGGCAAGGTTTACACAAGAGCAAAGCTACCCAACGTGAGTCTTCCAAGTGTTTGTACGTTTTGCTTTTGGTGTTGGGTATTGAGGCTTTTAGAAGAGCTTAACGGCCCATAGGTTTTTATTTTGAGTTTTGTCCCAAAATAGTCAAAGGGGGAGATTTGAAAGGCAAATTTCTAATAAGTCAATTTGTATGTATTTTTGCTTATTCCGTTTGGACAAAACCTTGTGTCATAGGTTAGGTCTTGAGTGTGTTTATCCTTTCAAGCATATGACGTGTTTGATTGAAGACGTAGCGGCCAAGATATCATGTTCACATCATCGTGCCAAGTTTCATGCCTTGTTTTCATCTTCATGTTCCAAGGATCTCTCAGGTATGAATGTGTATATTTTTTATCCTTGGATATTTAATAATTGGGTGTTGATTTTTCTAAAGTTGTAAACTGTTTTTTAAAGTTGATTTTAGAAAATTTTCCAAGCCATTCGAACGACTTTATTGTGTTCGTTCAAACGAGAACAAGCATCTCGTTAGAACTTGATCCAACGAACTTCGAACGAGGCAAATTTGGCCTGCCCTGGTTTCTCATTGGAAGTTTCGTTAGAAAGGCGTTGGAACGAAAATAGGTGCTTCATTCGAACGAGCCTTCTGATTCCGTTCGAACGAACCGACGAGCCTCTTGTTTTTTAGGGTTTCTTCAGTTTTTCATCCTCGACTTTTTTCAAAAAAAATCCTATGAAAAGGAGGGACGCTGAGCTGCAGATTTGAGAGACTTTTCCATGCCTTTTGGGTTCCAAAACTCTTCCAAAAAGGTCTCCAAGTTTCCTTGATCATTTATGATTAAGTTTTCCAAATTAAAACCCTAGTTTACACCCAACTTGTTTAAGATCCAAGTTTCATCATATATATGTTTTGAGATCTTGTTTGTGGAACCAAGAAGGTTTATTCTATTCATCTTGTTGAGGATAGTTTCGTGTGGTGGAATCCGTAATAGTTGTTTACATACGGTGGACTCCGTGTTTATGGTGTTGCGGTGAAGAAGCGGTACGTCCGTGTTCCACATCCGTAGACGGTTGCTTAGCTGTTCGATGGACACTGAGGTATGTGTGGACTCACACCTTGTGGCAGTTGCGCGGATGGACTCCTGCGTGTCGTTGTGCGAAGGTTGAAGGAATGAAGAGCGTCAAGGGCTGCGAGGACGTCGAGTCTATGTTGTAAATCTACTATCGTGTCCTTTGTAATCCCATACATAGTGAATTTGCGTGGCGGGGCCGTCCGAGGTTTTTCCCATTGTGGATTTTCCTCGTACATCGGCGTGTTTTGATTTGTTACTTTATTTTATTCTTGTTCTCACCTGGATGCATGTTTTAGGACAAGATAAATTTTGGTAAATCGTTTAGCACAAAAAATGTTTAATCGGTGCTAAGTTTGATTTGGGTAATTCGTTTAATTAAACTTAAAATTTTAAAATTTTAAAATTAGTGGTTTGCTTGGTTTTGCACCCTATGCCATATAATAGAAAACCCTTGCACGTAGGATATAGGACTTTCATAATTCATCCACAATGATAAAAATACAAGGAAGATCCATTTGTTTAGCATCTGACCAAGGATCTAGATCAAAGTGGTTCAGACCTAATCGGATCCAGTGTGTCTACGTTCATATAGAATGAATAAATAAATAAATAAATAAATAAATAAATAAATAAATAAATAAGTAATACCTTTATCACCCTGTGGTAATTTTGATGCACGGTGGACCATGTATAAGTGGCAATAGGCCGATGCTAATGGATCTGCAATCCCTCTTGTCATCGTAACCAAGCGTTGGAGGCTATCCCCAGGTCGGTCAAGCAGGAAACGCCAGCAAGGCAATATGGCCAGCTCCAAATAGCTGAAGTACAATATCAAATCAACAGCAACAAACATTTACAAGAGTGCAACCCAATAAACATGAAAAGAAATTCTGTCATGCAATTTTTAGATAGGCCCAACAGGATATTTTAATAGGTAATAACAAATGTTAGTTTTAATAATAAGGAAAAAATTAAAAGCAGTACAATCAAAAGAAAAAAGAAAAAGTAAAATAAACTGGAATAAATAAAAAAGTTGCCAACACAAAGTTGGAACCACCACCAGTTGCCTGGGAATGAATAGGCATGGCATAAATATCAATGGCATTTCCATCTATTGACAATACAGAAGGATTAGCGGATCAAACACGATACTAACGCTCAATCAGTAAAAGTTAAAGAGAAAACTTACCATCTCATATTGACCGAAAACTAATTGAGTTGAATGGAAACATTATATGGACTAGAGTCCTAGACATATCGGTGGGAAAGAAATGAGAGAAAAAAATCTTTCAAGTCGATGTTTCATTAGTAAAAAAAAAAAGTGATAATGCTCACTTTTTTATAGTTGCCCCACAAGTCACATCTCATTGCCACGATTTCTTGGGAATTAGAAAACCTTCCAAAAATATTGATCCTCTTGAGCATAACATTCCCAGCATAAGCTCATTTTAGACAGTGAGAACATCATTATAAATTTACTTGTACAGCTAATGCTGGCCAAAGCATTTTCTTCAATTTTCTGTTCTAAATATATTCAATCTGAATAAACATGACACTTGACCAAATGGTTTTATAACTGTCAGTCAACATAGGTTCATATCCCCCACCACCCCCACCCCCACAACATATTGCAATTGGTACCAACAAGCAATCAAGATATATAGACCGAGCGACTCATTAGGTTAATTACACCTTGGCACAGATTGTATCAAGGATGACGTGTCATGATAAGTATTGCTAATAACGATGCACAATCAGCACACAATGTGCTATACCAAATTTTAGAGGAACAGATTTGCAGCACAAACCTTGGTGATGGCACTTTTAAATTTTATCCAACAGAAGTAAGTTATTAATACTCTCCATATCTTCCCACCAAAAGAAACTCTTTGAATTACAATGTTCAAGATCAGGTCTAACAGATTGGCTCATGCACATCACTGATGGATCGAAATCATTATAGCTTGGCATTTGGTAGGGAATCATGTGCATCCCACCTTGTCCTATCACATGGGTTTGGCCCAAACCAAATGGCTTTTGAAAGAAAGCCACTGTTATTGTGTCTCACCCATTTACCAAAAGAAAAAAGATGAAAAGGGAGAGGATAGGTCAATGATGGTCTTACATAGTAGAAAAGATACTCACCTAGGCCTTTCATACAGAAAAGAGGAGCAAGAGAAAAAGTTACGACAACAGAACTATGGCTAGAACACCTTTACAGCCATAAAGAAACGCTGAAGCGCAAGCACAGAACACGAGATATGGAGCTCTCAAGCAAAAGGTAAGTTTTTTGTTTTGCAAATCTATTCCTGAAGTCGCATTCAGGTTTCCAGTCCATTAATTCCCTCAGGTCTTAATGTTTTCTGAAGATGAGACACCTTTCTCCATTATGATTATTTTTTCTTGAAACATCATATAAGCTGGTTGAATGAATAAAGAGTTCTTTCGATGATGAGGTAAAAGATGGTTTTCGGTTCTTTACTAGTAATTATTATCTTCTAATATGTATCAATTAACGGAAACGTAAGGGTGGGGTTAGGATTTCACTGCAATGCATATTTGTTAAGGCTACGACAATAATGTTTGACATTGGCCTTGGCTCTTTCCTTCATTGAGTCCCTTTAAAGGTGGGGGATGGTCCTTCTATTCAATTTTGGAAGGATGAGTGGAGAGGAGAGAAAGCTTTCAAACTTACCTTCCCATCATTATATTAAATCTCTTCTGATAAAAGACAATATGTCATTTCACTATAGCCCCTAGGTTGGTATTTTTGTTTTAATAGAAACCTCAAACATCTTATTTACAAAAAAAAAAAGGAAAACTAAAGATTTTGATATAAAACAACTTCTTTCCTTCCTCAATTGGATTGAGAGGGTTACCCTATCTCCGAGGGTAAAGGATGCTAAAATTTGGAAGTAGGGTGAGGGATTCTCTTGCAAATCTTGCTTCATTTATCTGAAATCTTACATTACCTAAAGGAGTCAAGGGGTAAGCTTTTGCAGGAAGAAGAAGACAGCATGACCAAAAGTACAAGCTCACTATTAAGTTCAATATTAGTACACAAGTTTGATGCTTCTATGCTCAATCTTGTACCTTAAATTCTTCAGATTAAACCTATACACATCAACACTTTATTACTTCCACATCCTTGGCATTACATTGGTTGTATGAGAGTACAGAGTGATACTTACATAACACAAAATAATAATATTTAGATAAGTTTTATAAAATCGTTTACACCTATGTACATAGTAATATATGTCGACCTCTAACGAGCATGGTTCAAAGTCGCGGCCGAGTCAACTCGGCAATCGCAAGCCACCGAAACCAAGAGACGAATCAAAAAAAATAAAGATTCGGTAAATATCGCATCATATCGCCAATATCTGACCGATCCCGAGATGTCGTGCCGAGATATCGGACAAGATTGAAAAAAGCTAACGATATATGTGCAAAAAAATGAAACAAAAGCGACGAAATCTTCCAACCTTGATCGCCGGAGGTTTAGCTTTCTTTGGCCGGAACCCTCATTATTCGGTGCCGCACTCCTTTCTTTCTTTGGCCAGAACCCTCTATCTAGTGACTATCTAGGATAAGGTTATTGTAACACCCCGTGTTTTTATTAATTAATTATTTAATTAATTCGGAAATTAGAGAAAAATAAAATTTTGGAATTAATTATTTTTAATAATTAAATATGTTGGTTTTTATATTCGGAATTCGGAAAGCTAGATTACGAGACTCCTAATATGAGTCTATATAAGTCTTGGGCCGTTTAGAAGAGTCCTCAAAATATAAAACTCTCTAAGAGTCCTCAAATCATAAAACTCTCTAGAAAAAAAATATATATAAAAATATTCGACCGTTTGATCGAGCTGAAATTTTTTGTGCAGCTTCCTCTCGTCTTCAGCTACCAAGTCCCCAAATTTCGGCCAATTTCAACGGTCCGATTGTCCAAAATGTTTTTTTTAGTATTTGTATCTGATTAAAACTCTTTTCTTACGCAAACTCTTTATCCTTTATATATCACGACCAATTTGTTGCTTGGCTTTTCAAATCACTTTTTCATCAAGTTTTCAACCAGAAAACCTCTCCAAAATTATTCCCTTTTATCTACAAACTTTAGCCCCAAACTTAATCAAGTATTTGACTCAACATTTGAAGGCTTAATTGGTGTTTTCTCAAGATGGTTCAAGAACGACTTTTTGCTAATTTTTCGAGAGGAATCCAACTGTCAACTTAGATCTTCTTCATCTAAATCACAAGCATGAATTCTCTATTCCTTTCATTTAGTATTATGCATCTTAAGTGTCGTCTAAACCCTTAATAATGTGTTTTGTTAAAATCAAATAGTAATTTAATTAGAGAAAGTGGACGCTAATTTTGGGACTGTTTTTATGAAACTTTTAAATAAGAATTAATCTTTGAAACCCTTGGGTGCGTAGGTTAGATTATTGGGTTTTTATGGTTTTTGGGTGTAGGTTCTCATGTAGAATCTTTTGGGATTATTTATATGTTATTTGGGACGCATACACAATTATATAAAAATTAGATGATTTATAAAAGAGAACGATTATGTCATATTGAAGATTATTGCATGTTAATTAATTTAACATTATTGAATGGAATTAATCGTATTGAAATCAACGACGGTGTTAGTAATTGATTTAAAGTAAATTGGGACCCTTATGATTAAATTGCTATGTTGTGCATATTGAATTGTGTTTTGTGTAATTTGTTTTAGTCACTATTGCCATCGCAGGGACGAGGGGCTAGTGGGTAGTATATTGCTCACATCTATTATAGGATGTTTACTCGGTATGGGACTAGTGGGTAGGCCTTGGTTATAATTTATGCTTGCTAGGTATGGGACTAGTTAGTGTAGATTGGTGGGATTTTATATTCCGGGGTGGGGCAGATATTTATGCTTTACTGTCATTATGCTAGCCTAGGAATGAGACTAGGACGTGATATATGTTAGTAATTCATCATATATATAGGATAGGACGTATGTGTACTTTGGGGACCCTTAGGTATGGGACTAAGGGGTATTTTTTAGGATCTCACATCGAAAAAGGGTGGGGTATTTTGATAATTGAGAATTTGAGAAGATGAGAATTAATGCCTAAGATAATAACGGAAATTAAAATTGGTGGCGACATAATGTGTGGGGACCGACAGTTTAAACGGGTCAGCTTGTGTTTATGTCGTGTCGTATCGTGTCGTGTGTGAAACCTTGTCATATTGCGGGGTCGACAGTTTAAACGGATCAGCTGGCTATTAATAAGGGGAAGTGTAAAACTTTGGTGGGAGTACCACCTGTGGCGGGAGGACCACTATAATTAATATAATAATAAATTGGGGAGAATGATAAATTGGGTTAGGGATAATCCACTAATCCTGGGATTAGGGATAATCCACTAATTAGCAACAGTGTTCTGAGGATAAGCTCAAGCGTGGCAAACTCAAGCGTGGCATCTTGGTGAGGCAGCTCAGCGTGGCAACTCAAGCGTGACATCTTGGCGAGGCAGCTCAGCGTGGCAACTCATATATTAGCTTATTGTTTTAATCACATCGTACTTTCATTATTGATTTCTGTAAGCTCTAACGATTGTAATGACGTAACGATAATAACTAAAGGGTTTTGTATGAGGTCAAACGGTACTTGCGAGAGACCAGGCTTGGCAGGGCCTGGGAGAGCTTTCATGCTCTATCGAATGACCTCACTGTGGGAACTTTAGAGGGACCTGGTTTGGAGGATTGAGAAGTAAGGCACCGTTGGGGCTTGTCCTGACCACCTTAGATACACCTGGTAAAACACCGAAGGACCCTGACCGTGGAACCTCAAGCGGAGCAGCTTGGAGTTCTATCGGGCATTAAGTTATGGACCAAACAACCCTATACTTAATGTCACATCTACTATGGGTAATGTCACTAGCCATCTAAACGTTTGTCAGACATACACTTGAGTAAACCGCTGTGGTATTTGGGGCTGTCAGGTAGTTGGTGAACCACCTCTGCGACAACAAACCCCTGACACACAGTGGATAGGCAAAAGGCATGTCTTGGCATTTAATGTTTATGACGTGGAGACAACTAGTGCATCAGGCATTTAATGTTGTGACATAAAGTATGAGGGATGTCTTTCATACTCTTTAATGACTGAGTTGCCTCGGGGGTGGTGTGGGGGGCTATTTAAGGACCCCAACCACCTTTGAGGAGAGGATGATCTTTTTGGAGAATTAAGAAAAAGAATCATTGCAAACTAGAGAGTTCACTGACTCACCATTGTCATTTATTGCGAAACTTTTAATATTTGACAGAGATTCTTGAGGGAGTTTGGTGTGTTGCTACCTGCCTATCAGGATGTATCTAGGGTGCTTATTTCCCTCTCCCTCTAGCTAAGTCACTTCTAAAGTTCATTATTATTCCCTGAGTCATACACGAGAGGCTTTGTGAGTTTAAACTGAGTCCATCTTCATTGAGTTTTGTGTGTGTGTTTCCTATAATTAGTCTAGGGTGTTGGCTAATTTAACTCGTGGTTACCATACTCAATAGGGGTTACGCCTCCACATATATAATCTAAAGTACCCTCTTACATTTGGCGACTCCGCTGGGGAGGCATCCTTCTAGAGAAGGAGTATGGCGCAGGATAACGCTACTAGAAGACTCAATTTTGATGACATACAGCATAATGAAGAACAAGCTGCAAGGGAGCAGGAGGCCCTAAGAGATGGGGCTCCTCGGGGAGAGATACCGCTGGCTCCAATAACGATAGGCGTCCCAGGGGCTGCACAACCCTCCACGAGCGTAGGGCTGGGACCTACCCAGATGGCGCTCCTCATGAGCAAATTTTACGAGTTTTTGCAAACCCCAGTAGCTTCCACTATGCTGGGAGGATTGGAGACTAGTGCCTTCGTGACACCAGGAGTGGCCCCAGGGGCCCCACCAGGGGCAGGCGTTACGGGAGCGGTACCAGCAAGTGTACCCTCTGTTGTGAATCCCACTGTGGGCGGCTCAGGCGTTTCAACGGCGCAACCGATAACGTTCGCTCCAGTTGCAACGAGCGCTCAACCATCTGCTCCGTTGCAGGTGGCCCCAGTGGCCTCGCCCCTGGAAGAGATGAGAAAAGAGATGCAGAAGGAGATGCTGAAGTTCATGCAGTCTTCCTCGCAGGCTGTGGGCGAGGTGGCAGCAGTCTACGACGACTTCCGGACACCTTACCCCCAGGAGTACAATGACGAACCCTACCCGAAGGACTATATTCCCCCTACCTTTGAAAAATATTCAGGGAAGGGGGGGAACCCGAAGGAGCACATCAAGCGTTTCGTCGAGCACCTGGGGGCGCATTGCAATGACAAAAAGCTTAGGCTGAGGGAGTTTTCCAAATCCTTGACTGATAAGGCCTACACTTGGTACTCTCACCTGCCTCCCAATAGTGTCTCCACGTGGGAGGAGATGCACGTATTGTTTGTCCGAAAGTTCTTCTTGGCAGAAGATGAGTTCACCCTAACCCAACTTGGCAGGGAGAGGCAAAGGCCAGGAGAGGAGGTAGTGGCCTATATCCGAAGGTTTAGGGAAAGGTCCCTTGACGTGAGGGAAGAAGCTAAGGAGGCCAGGTTACTACAAATTTGTGCTGAGGGATTACTTCCTGAGTATATCTGTCACTTGATCAATGAGACACGCGAGGGAACTTTTTCAGCTTTCTTAAAATCTGCAAGAAATATATCGTTGGTGGTGCGACCTAGCCCGGTAGTAGCCCCCATGATGTTCAGACAGACGATACAACCCATCGGGGGAAGGACTCAGGCCCCACGGGTAGGATATGTCGAGAGAGAAGATGGGGGCAAGGCTCAGAGGAAGGACAACAAAAGAAAGTTCGGAAGGGATAGGGAAGACCCGCCACCGTTGCCTTGTACGGTGGAGGAGGCTATGAGTTGCTATAACGCAATGGTCCAAGGCGGAACGGTTTACGAGCCAAAAGGTGTCCCGATAGAGGAGCCCGACGTGGCAACTAGGGCCAATCCCAAATATTGTCAGGTGCATCGAAAGGTCCAGCATCCAACAGAAAGCTGCTTCACGCTGCGAAGAATCATAGACAAGTACGTGAAGGCGGGAACTCTGCAAATTCCCCCACAAAACGTTAACAATAACCCGCTCCCGGCGCATGGGGCCAATGTTGTGACGGCCTATGATGAAGAGGTAGAGCGAGAGGGGAGAGGGGCAACGAGGGAGTTCGATAAAGCACTTGAGTATTGCACTAGAGGAATGGCCAACGTAGTTCTGGCGTATGATGAAGCAAGTGCTAGGGACGCAGAAGACGCCTATAGCGTTGAGGGCGAGGAAACAGGTCCAGTCATAGAATACAGCGCAGTTTCAAAATCCCCAAAGTTCGCTTGGTTCTTCGATCAAGTGGGGATACCAAAGGAGAGCAGACTGGAGATAACTCGGGCGATCCTTGACATCGCGAAGAAGGACGCGGTTCCCTCGCTGAAATGGAGAGGACCCATGGCGAGGCTGGTAAAAAAGTTCCTATCAGAGGTGACCTTCAGCGATGCAGATAGAGCTGTAAGGTTCCCTCATAACAGGCCCTTGTATGTGACGGCCAGTATCAACGGGGTTAGTTTTGCAAGAACGCTTATGGATGGGGGTGCTTCCATCAACATTATGCCGATCAACTCCTTCCACGCAGCTGATATCCCAGCAGAAAGGTTGGTTCCCATGCCTCTGGTAATCTCAGGGTATGACAACCAATCTTCCAAATCCATTGGGTATGTGAATGTGGGAATTGTAATGGGAAATCTGAGTTCCCACATCAAGTTCCATGTAATAGAAAGTGCAACTTCCTATCATTTACTAATAGGAAGAGTATGGATGCACAATCAAGGTTTAGTTCCTTCAACATATCATCAATGCGCCAAGGCGAATGTTAAAGGAACAGAAGTGACCATTAGGGCTACAAAAAGGCCCTTCGCCATCGAGGAAGCTCACTTTGTGGATGCGGCCTTTTATACGGAGTTGGAGGAAGATGCTCGAGTCCTAACAAGAAGAATGGAGGGGGCATGGGTTCCCTCGATCAGAGATAGAATGGGGCCTCTGAACGAGCAAGGCAAAGAAGCCGCGAATAATGAAGGGGTGAGGGCCGAAGAAACCCATCAGGTGATCCCTCGACCCCAAGGTACTACGAAGCAGCTCAAAAACAAAGTAAAGCTTAGAATGGATCCTGTGGAGCATGAGGTCCAACGGCAAAGCGTGCTGAGTCGCTTTTCAGGAGGAAGAATCGCTGAGGCTTCGAGAGAAAGGAAGAGGAAGGCCTTGGCAACAGCTACCAACAGGCAATGCAAGAAGGTGATCACTGAGGAGGGGAAGGTGGTATACCGTTTATAACGATGTGAGCGGGCGGCCGAAGAGACCGAGGATGGGGCTGACCCGTTATATGAATGTTTCTTGATAGATCAACAGGGACAGTGTATGGTGATAGACAACTCCAACATACAGGAGTTCGTGGAGGAGGTCGCCGAGGAACCAGACTACATGGCAAATCAACCGAAGCCCCAGGCACAAGAGTTGGAGCGGTTGAACCTGGCAGGAGAAGGGGAAGACCCAAGGCCCATCTTCATCGCGAAGGATCTCGGTAAGGCGAAGCGAGAAGCCCTGGTTGGGCTAATCCGAGAGTTCATAGATGTCTTTGCGTGGAAGTATACCGAAATGGAAGGGCTAGATGAAGAAGTGAGCTGCCACAAGCTAAACGTGACACCTTCAGCCATCCCGGTAAAACAGGCAACAAGAACTTATAAACCTGAGTTGGACTTGAAGATCAAGGAAGAGGTTCAGCGTTTATTGGCAGCAGGATTCATCAAACCAATACAACATCCCCTGTGGCTATCTAGCATTGTGCCAGTAGGGAAGAAGGACAAGAATCAAATAAGGATCTGTGTGGATTTTAGAGATTTGAACAGGGCTTGCCCCAAAGATGAGTTCCCTCTACCTTCCATCGATAGCTTGATAGATGCCACGGCTGGACATGAGATGTATAGCTTCATGGATGGGTACGTTGGGTACAATCAGATCAAGATGGACCCCGTGGACGCAGAGAAAACGGCATTCAGAACACCGTTGGGCAATTTCATGTACAAAGTAATGCCGTTTGGACTTAAGAACGCGGGAGCTACTTATCAAAGAACAATGATGGCCATTTTTCACGATTTCCTCCACAAATTTGTAGAATTCTATGTGGATGATTTGGTCATCAAATCGAAGAAGGAGGAGTCCCACCTAAATGACTTAAAGAAGGTGTTTACTCGATGTAGGAAGTATAAACTAAGGATGAACCCATTGAAGTGCGTCTTCGGAGTAACATGTGGGAAGTTTCTGGGCTTCGTGGTTGATCGACAAGGGGTGCAGATGGACCAGGATAAACAACGCGCGATCTTAGAAATGCCGTACCCAAGAACGGCGAAGGAGCTAAAAAGCTTCCTCGGAAAGGTCTCCTACCTCAGAAGATTTGTACCAGGATTGGCCGAGGTAACACACCCGTTGATGCAACTGCTGCGAAAGAACACAAAGTTCAGGTGGGAAAAGGATCACCAGGAGTCCCTCGATGAGTTGAAGAAACTACTCGTTTCACCGCAAATCATGGTTCCTCCACAGGCAGGAGCACCGTTGCAGCTATACCTCACCTCCACTACAAGGTCCGTTGGAGCTTTGCTGGCACAGGAGATCGACGGGCAAGAACGGCCAGTGTATTACCTCAGTAGGATCATACATGGGCCGAAGATTAGATATAGCAGCCTAGAAAGGCATTGTTTGGCCTTAGTCTTTGTAGCACAAAAACTTAGACATTATATGCTGTCTTTTACAATTCATATTGTAACTAGATGTGATCCTATTAAGTACTTGTTGGCTAGAACTATCTTGATTGGCAGGGCAGCTAGGTGGTTCCTTATTCTCTCCGAATATGATTTAAAGTGTGTGGTTCCTCGTGCTATCAAGAGCCAGGCGTATGCTGATCTGTTGGCAATCTTTCCATCAGGAACGTTTGAACCACCTAAAGAAGACATTCCGGGAGACGACTTACAAGCCAACTATCTGGACACAACCGATGAGGAATGGACGATGCAGTTCGATGGGTCTTCGGCTGAAAAAAAAGGAGGGGCAGGGGTCATCCTTTCAAAAGGAACGGAGGAAATTTGCCTTTCCTACAAACTAGATTTCCCTTGCTCCAATAACGAAGCAGAATACGAAGCGTTGGTACTAGGGTTGCTGGAGGCTCTTCGAAGGGGAATTCGTTCACTCTGCATCAAGGGCGATTCGAACTTAGTAATTCAGCAAGTTAATGGAGAATATGCGTTGAAACACATGAATTTGGCACCGTACAGAACGATCATTCAAAGGCTCCTCAGCCAGTTCCATCGGGCCAAAATCAGAAGACATCCCAGAACAATGAACCGACATCCAGACGCTTATGCCACTATTGCTCAAAAGATGGTCATGAGGAGCGATACGACTATTGTTACGATCCAACGAAGAACAGCTCCTTCGGTGATACAGTCAATACTACCGACGGAGGGAGACGCGGGTTGGAGAGGAGAGGTCAGGAAGCAACTGGAGTCTGGCGAAGGAGCTATGGGACTCAGAGAGTTGGCCCAATACTTTACAAACCAGGGAAATCTTTACTTCAGAAATGCAGGGGGATGGTTATCGAGATGCATTGGGCCAGAGGAGGCAGAGCGGAGGTTGAAGAAAACACATGAGGAGCACTGCGAAACAACTGAGATACCTCTTTATAGGAGAATTCAAAGAGGGGGATATTTTTGGCCTAAAATGAAACAGGATGCGGCAGAACTACAACGGAATTGTGATAAGTGTCAGCTATTTTTCGAAGCAGCTGAGTGCCATTTCATTGAAGCCCAAACAGACTGGAGGCAGCCCTATATCGACTTTATTCAGGGTGGAATTGTCCCAACGGAGAAATTGGATGCGATGGGACTAAGGCGAAGGGCCCCGAGGTTCTATATCCAAGAGGGGCAGCTTTATCGAAGGGGGTACTTCAACAGGCCGTTGCGTTGCATTACAAAAGAAGAAGCAACTGAGGTCCTCAAACAAGCCCATGACCCAGCTCACATGGGAGGGGCCAAGTTATATGATCAGCTGATGACGTTGGGGTATTATTGGCCAACGATGGAGAAAGACTCCGCCGAATTTGTCCGAAAATGCAAGGCTTGCCAGCTTCATGGAAATATGATCCATGCCCCATCGGTGGACTTACACTCTCTGGCAACGCCTTATCCTTTCCACACTTGGGCGTTCGACCTCGTGGGGGCGATACATCCTTCGTCGAGGGGTAAGATATGGATACTGGTAGCAACGGAGTGCTTTACAAAATGGGCTGAAGCAATACCACTTAGAAGGGCAACGGCTGGAGTAGTGAGTAGCTTCATCAGAGAGTATATCATTTGCCGTTTTGGGATCCCAAAGGTTATTCTCTCAGATAATGGGACTCCCTTCGTCAACTCAGAAGTAACGATGCTCACAGACAAGTACTCCATTGTTCATCACACTTCAACGGTAGCATACCCGAAGGGGAATGGTCAGGCTGAAGCAACTAACAAAACTCTGGTTAATATCTTGGCTAAAACGATGGAGGACTTTCCAGGATCGTGGGATGACAAGATACCAACAGTGTTGTGGGCCTATCGAACGACGAAGAGGAAGCCCACAGGGTACACTCCGTTCTCCCTTGTCTATGGGGCTGAGGCAATTCTTCCAGTAGAGTTGGAAGTTCCCTCGGCTCGATACGCCTTGCGAAGCAGCATGCTCCCTCAGAACAGGCATGTGCAGTTGGAGGCATTGGATGAACACAGAGACAACGCGATGCAACATTTTCAAATGTATACAAGGCAGCTCTCTAGGGCATATGACAACATGGTAAGACCAAGGAGGTTCGTGGAGGGAGATCTCGTTTTGAAGGCAGCAGTGAAACACATTAGGGGACTTCCTCTGCCAAAGTTCGCAGCCAATTGAGAGGGACCTTTCATCGTGAACGAAGCTCATGATTCAGGTTATTGCCTAATTTCTAAGTTGGAGGAAGATAGGCCATTCAAAATTAACAATAAATGGCTGAAAGTATATCATGTGTAGACAGTTTGTTTGTACCATCGATGTATTGGGTCTTCTTATTATTATGAATATACAAGTTTTACTGATGATATGAAATATAGACATTGATATGAAAGCAAGCATAACCCAGAGATAAACTAAACAACGTACATTCTTCCATTCATTAAAGAAGAGAGCATTACAAGCAAAATAGGGAACTACTGCCCAGGAATTACATGAATGAAAGAAAGAAAATATGTACAGGAGTTTTACTACGCTAGGAGAAACCACAGATCCGGGGAAGAGAAAAAATCCCCGGGGAGGCCTGAAGAAGCTGATGCAAACGAATTTTGAGCGTTGACAGCAACCTCTAGCCTGGTTTGCACCTGGGCGCGTTCAATAAGGAGCTTTTCCCGTTTTAGCTTAGCCAAACGCAGAGCTTCTTCGGCTTTCGTTACTTCTTCATCGGCCGATTCCAAAAGAGGTGCCAGCTCGGCTAACTTAACCTCCTCAGCCCGTTGGTCCTCCTGGTACCTTATCAACACTTCCCTCTGGCCGATCAGTTGCTGGTTCTTCAAAGTCTTCAGATGCGTTATAAGCCAGTCAAAACGGAAACCATCACGCCCCAACTCCTTCAGAAAACCTAGAAATTGGTTGAGAAGGGATCTGGTAACACTGGCAGTGGGGGTACTAGCAATTTCAGCAACAACGATCGCCATGCCTTGCAGCCTGTGACTCATCACATGAATATTTGAGCGCAGGCAATCCGGTGTGAAGGTCTCAGGATGGTGATCCACCAATTGTTCAATCACCAGCCGATGGTTGACGGGCATTTGAGGAGATTGCCGAAGCACCATGAGACAGAACGAGTGAGGAGCTAGGTCGGGAAGAGGGACCTCACACCCAGATTCGCTCTCGACTGCAGCACCAGTCGTAGAACCTTGATCATCATGAATAGAATTTTCCGAAGCATCAGGTTCTCGGAAGGGCGAGCCTACAGGTGAGAGGACTGGGGGCGAATCTTCCCGAGCAACCTGAAAAGAAAAGCCCAAATAAGGATATGAAAAATCTTAACAAGCGTTTTCGTTGTTAAGTCACCGTTATAAGGTGGAGTTTATGAAAAATCTTAACAAGTGTTTTCGTTGTTAAGTCACCGTTATAAGGTGGAGTTTGCGAAAAAATCTTAACAAGTGTTTTCGTTGTTAAGTCACCGTTATAAGGTGGAGTTTATGAAAAAAACTTAACAAGCGTTTTCGTTGTTAAGTCACCGTTATAAGGTGGAGTTTATGAAAAATCTTAACAAGTGTTTTCGTTGTTAAGTCACCGTTATAAGGTGGAGTTTGCGAAAAAATCTTAACAAGTGTTTTCGTTGTTAAGTCACCGTTATAAGGTGGAGTTTATGAAAAAAAACTTAACAAGTGTTTTCGTTGTTAAGTCACCGTTATAAGGTGGAGTTTATGAAAAAAAAATTAACAAGTGTTTTCGTTGTTAAGTCACCGTTATAAGGTGGAGTTTGTGATAATAAAACTTAACAAGTGTTTTCGTTGTTAAGTCACCGTTATAAGGTGGAGTTTATGAAAAAAAACTTAACAAGTGTTTTCGTTGTTAAGTCACCGTTATAAGGTGGAGTTTGTGATAATAAAACTTAACAAGTGTTTTCGTGGTTAAGTCACCGTTATAAGGTGGAGTTTATGAAAAATCTTAACAAGTGTTTTCGTTGTTAAGTCACCGTTATAAAGTGGAGTTTGCGAAAAAATCTTAACAAGTGTTTTCGTTGTTAAGTCACCGTTATAAGGTGGAGTTTTATGAAAAAAAATCTTAACAAGTGTTTTCGTTGTTAAGTCACCGTTATAAGGTGGAGTTTTGTGAAAAATCTTAACAAGCGCTTTCGTTGTTAAGTCAACGTTATAGGATGGAGATTATGAAAATCTTAACAAAAGATAGGAGGAAAGATATACCTCAGTCACAATGGGAGCATTTGAGGCAGCCACAGGGACAGGAACCGTTGGGGGAGAAATTATTACCCCAGATGCCATAACGAGATCCCTGGACGCAGAAGCCTCCACGCTTGTCCAAACCTGATCACCCGTGTAGGGCACAAGGGCAAGCATATGGGGTTCATCACGAGAGGACACGGAGCCCTCAAACAAAGCCACATCAGGAGGGGGTGTAAACACACCAACCTGGGCCCTCACTACAGGTGTTGATGCAAGATCGGGAGAAAACTGTGCACAAAGCCAAGTGTTAGAAAAGAAGAATGGGCACAGAAAATATGAAGAAATAGCTCGACGTGTTGCTTACCTCAGTTATGGTGCTAAACAAAGGAATGACAGTCGGGGGTCTCATCAGCATCGTTGGAAGAAGAATACTTTCCAACAACGAAGACACTTCAACCTGGGGTACCCAAAACATATCACAATTCAGTAAGCCAAATAAGGAAAGAATATGACTGAAAGAACTACAACAAACAAATTACAGATCACATCATACCTCGGGTTCACTCTCCTCAGCAAGTACAAGGGGCAGAGGAACCTCGGATGAGGCCTGTAAATCTGAAGGGACCAAAGGTGTTATCTCGGGAGGTGCCACTTCGGGCAGGGTCATCGCTTCAGGCGAGGAAGCACTCGCAGGGTCAACGGCATCACCTCCCGCAATGACATCCCTCGCACGTTGGCTGACTAAACGACGAGAATACGTAAGCCCTGTCATGGGGGAACGGGGAGGAGTCACATCGGTATGAGATACACCGAAGCGTCCCCCCACAAAAGGGCTCACGGGAGGACTGGACGAGTCTGGTTTTTCTATTTCAACCCCCTGCAAAACAGTTGTCAAAGAAAGGGGGGGAGGGATAAGTATACACACAAGCAAAGACAGTCACCCTCAAGCAAAAAGGAGATAATAATTAAGTCAGCAATGCATACCTCAGATTGGGAAGAAGAAGGAGAAGCTTGCACCGAGGAAACTTGCTTCCGCTGGGACTTGGTGCCTAAAGTCTTCCTCCTCAGCCTTGTCATGGCACTACCAGTGGCTTGAGGAACCTTCGAACCTTTTCTCCTCTTTGCAGCTGGCTCAGTGGGATCGACGACGATCGTGGGGAAGACAACCGAGGGAGGAACGACGACAGCGCGCCGTTGAAACTCTGCATTCACCCGATCTACCTCAGCCTGCGCCTCCCTCCTTAACCTCTCGGCCCTTTCAGGAGATATGGGAGGAGGAACGGAGGCTATGGGTAGGGCTGCCACAGGAATCTGGGATTTGGACTTTGCCTTTTTCGTGGAGGCTACCCCACTCTTGGCCTTCTTGGTCGACGGCCGCGAAGACCCTTCATCACCAGTAGCTCCAGTCGAAGGAGCAGTCTTCCTGGATACCCCAGCACCTTTCCCTTTGGATATGGCAGTGGGAGTCATGGGGCATAACGGAGGTAGCTCTTTGGAAGGCCCCTTAGGGGTTTTGCTTAGAGGGAACTCAATCCCCAGAATGGAGTTGCCTTTGAGTCCCAGCTCCATCGCAGCAAATGAAAGAACTGGAGGGTACACCGGCTCGCCATCTATGAATTCAGCAATGTTAGCCAGTTGTCTCGGCCAGAACTTCGTGGCAAATAGACTGGTCACATTCCCTTGCCTCTTGTTGGAGGGAATGGTGACTCTCCCAGCCATTGATTCACTTATCCCCCACGCAGCAGTGGAGGAAAATAAGGAACATGCCTCACTAAAGCTAACCTTCGGGTTTGAGGATTGGAAAACTGAGCGAGGAGCCCCCTGATCAAACCCAAATTGACGACTACACCGATTGGGGTTGTAATGTTCGCTGGAATATCCCCACTCGGTGTAGGAAGGCAGATACCCCGGAGAAAGGAGAAGCACCACGGCTAACTGAGGATCTTCAATGTCTACCCCCACCTGTACCACCCTGGATTCGTCCTGAAAGAAATCACAAGTGTGAACAAAGGCGTCCTCTCCGTAAGGCCTCATAACAAAGTCCTCAAAACGATCAATTGAGGCGATCAGCTCTTTTCGGCTCTGCCTCTTGTGATAAATATAAGAGCGGGGGGGCAAAATGGTTTCCCCAGAAGGAGGACGGTTGGCCTTGGCCGCCACAACAGGAAAGCGCACGTAAAGAAAGCTGGTTAGAAGGATGCTGTTAGCAAAATTGGCCAGGTTATAACGGCCAAGGGATCGTTCCATATCGAACAACGTTCTGTCAAGCCAGGTGTAGAGGGACCCTAGGGCAATTGCAGCCAAAGGAAGTTTGATGCCCCGGGCCAAACGAAGGGATATGTTGATAAGGTCCCTTCGGGGCTGATCGTTTGGTTTTCCCGTCAAAAGAAAGCGGGACAGAATCACAAGGATGTAAGCAGGGAGCTCTAACGAAGTACCTTGGCCAGGGGCATCCGTTGAAATTGAAGAACTACCTTCACTAGAACCCTTGAAGAAATAATTAATCAGCGGAGTGAAGGTAGCTTTGTTTGAAGAACCGATGCAACTTCGGCATATTCGGTCCAACGCCAAACGGTCAGCAGTCTCTTCGGCGTCAAGAGGCTCATCGGTATAAGGCTCATGACCTGTTGCTTCGAGCCCCAGAAGCTCGCAGACATCTTCTAGGGTTATCGTGAACTCGCCCCACGCAGCAATAAATGTGTGAGTCGTCACGTTCCAACGAGAAACAAGAATGGGGAGAGCAGCATTATTTTTGGAGAGAGTAAACTCACCAAACCATTTGGCCCGTTGAAGGCCAATCTTACTCAAGATATCACCATAGGAACTCACCATGTGAGAGTTCCAAGCAGCAAAATGGGCAGGAGAACCACCTGGTGCTTCGAAGTCAATTTGGGACCATTGGAAGTCCCCTCGCTCCAGACGAAACCGGAGAGTCCCCTCTGGAGGAAGAAAGCCCCACTTCGAGGGTTCTTCGTCCTCGTCACCCAGCACTAAGGACTCAAACTTGCATTCAAAGTTGACAGTCTTGCAAGCAGCAGCAAAGCAATCATCTTCGCCAAAAATGGGAGAGCGACGATAAAACCTTAACTGATCACGACGGACAGCATCCAAGGCAGAGGCGCCAGTAGTGGTGGCGACAGCAGTAGCAGGCGGCGCACTGGTTGAAGAGATGGTGGGATAACTTTGAGAAGCCATGACAGAGTGTTAGTGCAAACAAAAAACAACCTTGGGTCAGAGGAGCCTGAGCACGACAATGGCGGAAGAACAACCACAGGAGGTGGCGAAGAAGATGAGAGCAAGAAAAGGAAGGCACAAGCTTGAACAGCAATGGAGGTTTCAGATGCTCAACAATGGAAGCTCTCTCTCTCTAAAAGCGAAGGAAATTTGAAGAAGGTAGTGGCAAAGTAAGAGAAAGAAAGGTTTTAAGTGTTTGGGAGATTTGGCCGTTTAATTTTTTAAGTTCGTCGTTTAAGTTTCCCACCATTGCACGTGTGTAGCCGCCTGCAATCATTTCAAATGTACACGTGGCACTTCGGGAAGTGTTTTGACATGGAAAAGACAACGCTACGTCATTTAATGAAGTAACACCTGGGGAACTGCCATCAATTAATGAAGTGACACCTAGGGAACAGCCACCGTTACCTTCCTAAGCAAGATTGAGTTTTGGGCGCCAAGATTTTCTCTGACATATCCAATAAACCCCCCAACAAAGAAGGTGTCCCAACGGTTCAAAAAAGCCACGATGTCCCCTCGACAGAAGCTCAAACGTTGTTTAGTTAT
This sequence comes from Sambucus nigra, assembly GCA_949130495.1. NCBI lineage: Eukaryota > Viridiplantae > Streptophyta > Magnoliopsida > Dipsacales > Adoxaceae > Sambucus > Sambucus nigra. The sequence continues at coordinate 296,537,104 of OX422213.1, forward strand.
GACTCAGTTACATCGGGGAGAATTTTTCGCTTTTTCGAACATTACTGGGAGAATATTAGCAGGTCCTTCGGGAGAATTTCAGATATTCAAGCTGGAACGATTGCAGCTCAGCATTAGAAAAAAAAGCAGCAGGCCAGACAGAGAAGGTTCATCGGATTAAAAAGTTTTCGTGGAGGCACTTCTTGTTCCCACAACAAATCCCTCCACGAAGGGGCAAATGTAGAGGGGGCCTGAAGGTAATCCTGGGATTAGGGATAATCCACTAATTAGCAACAGTGTTCTGAGGATAAGCTCAAGCGTGGCAAACTCAAGCGTGGCATCTTGGTGAGGCAGCTCAGCGTGGCAACTCAAGCGTGACATCTTGGCGAGGCAGCTCAGCGTGGCAACTCATATATTAGCTTATTGTTTTAATCACATCGTACTTTCATTATTGATTTCTGTAAGCTCTAACGATTGTAATGACGTAACGATAATAACTAAAGGGTTTTGTATGAGGTCAAACGGTACTTGCGAGAGACCAGGCTTGGCAGGGCCTGGGAGAGCTTTCATGCTCTATCGAATGACCTCACTGTGGGAACTTTAGAGGGACCTGGTTTGGAGGATTGAGAAGTAAGGCACCGTTGGGGCTTGTCCTGACCACCTTAAATACACCTGGTAAAACACCGAAGGACCCTGACCGTGGAACCTCAAGCGGAGCAGCTTGGAGTTCTATCGGGCATTAAGTTATGGACCAAACAACCCTATACTTAATGTCACATCTACTATGGGTAATGTCACTAGCCATCTAAACGTTTGTCAGACATACACTTGAGTAAACCGCTGTGGTATTTGGGGCTGTCAGGTAGTTGGTGAACCACCTCTGCGACAACAAACCCCTGACACACAGTGGATAGGCAAAAGGCATGTCTTGGCATTTAATGTTTATGACGTGGAGACAACTAGTGCATCAGGCATTTAATGTTGTGACATAAAGTATGAGGGATGTCTTTCATACTCTTTAATGACTGAGTTGCCTCGGGGGTGGTGTGGGGGGCTATTTAAGGACCCCAACCACCTTTGAGGAGAGGATGATCTTTTTGGAGAATTAAGAAAAAGAATCATTGCAAACTAGAGAGTTCACTGACTCACCATTGTCATTTATTGCGAAGCTTTTAATATTTGACAGAGATTCTTGAGGGAGTTTGGTGTGTTGCTACCTGCCTATCAGGATGTATCTAGGGTGCTTATTTCCCTCTCCCTCTAGCTAAGTCACTTCTAAAGTTCATTATTATTCCCTGAGTCATACACGAGAGGCTTTGTGAGTTTAAACTGAGTCCATCTTCATTGAGTTTTGTGTGTGTGTTTCCTATAATTAGTCTAGGGTGTTGGCTAATTTAACTCGTGGTTACCATACTCAATAGGGGTTACGCCTCCACATATATAATCTAAAGTACCCTCTTACAAATGCCTAAGATAATAACGGAAATTAAAATTGGTGGCGACATAATGTGTGGGGACCGACAGTTTAAACGGGTCAGCTTGTGTTTATGTCGTGTCGTATCGTGTCGTGTGTGAAACCTTGTCATATTGCGGGGTCGACAGTTTAAACGGATCAGCTGGCTATTAATAAGGGGAAGTGTAAAACTTTGGTGGGAGTACCACCTGTGGCGGGAGGACCACTATAATTAATATAATAATAAATTGGGGAGAATGATAAATTGGGTTAATTTAATTAAATTAACAACTTGGGGCTTAATTATTTAAAATCATATTGCTGTGCATTGTGAATAACAATTCCTGAGGGTAGTTAGTGACTTTTTCTATAGCGTTTAATTATGTTCCGTTTAATTAAAATATTCTATTGTGATATTCATCATGTATAATGCTGTTGTCTGGGTTCACGGACCCTATTTGAGGGGAGTAGTGTGTATTCATTCTCGTGGCTCTGACCTCGTGCGTTCACTAACCTTTTCAGGAATAAGTCTGGAGAAATTGCATAGGATTATTTGGAGACTTTCTTGGAGGTGCAGATGGAGTTTTTACTTTATGCGTATTAGTTTAGTTTAGTTTTCTTTCCTTCGTATTTACATTGAGACACAGTTTATGGTTTTGATTGGGCCATTTGGTTTCAAAGTTGTTATGGGTTTTATTCATATATTTCTTTATGGAGTCAGTTGGAGATTATTCAGTTTTATATTATTGGAGATTGGATTATTATTTGGAGTTTTAACATGTGATGGCTATCTTAACGCACAGTCGGTTATTATCTTTTGGGATTCAATTACTAATCTTGTGGATTGTTTTATTTATGTCTCATATCTGTCTCATGCTAAGAATGGTATTTTATTTACTCACGCCCGGCTTAGTTTTGGTGGCGGCCGACGCCAGAATTTAGCCAGGTGTGACAATTATGTCCGGTGAGATAAGTCGGTCATTTCTTGGCCAGAATCCTCAATTGAGATGAGCCGGTTATTTTTTTGGGTAAGAACCCTTTCTTTGGCCGGAACCCTCAACTGAGATGAGTCGGTCATTTTTTTCCTGTTGGGTTTCTTATGTTTGGTTCTCTAGGTTATGTTTGGTGATTTAGCTGAATGGCAGACGCTGTTTAATATTTGGGTAGTGGAAGTGTCAACTACTTTGTACATCAATTAAAGGACAACTTTTTTTAATATTTATTGTATTTCTTTCACATATGAATGAAAATAATTTCTCAAAAGTTAGTAGTATGACTTTTTTTTAAATGTTGTATAATTTTAATCAATTATTACAAGTGCTTAAAAAGTTATTGTACATTTATAATAAATTAGTACTTTTAAAAATGTTTTCTACATTCTTAAAAAAATGTTTAGAATGTCTAAGAATTCCTGAAAATAATGTTTTGTACAAAAAAAGTTCAGAATTCTTAAAAAAATGTTTCGAATTTCTAATAATTCCTAAAAATAATAATGTTACAAAAATTGTTTAGAACTCTTAAAAAAAATTGTTTAAAATTTCTAAACATTCCTAAAAATCATGTTTTGTACAAAAAATGTTCATTTTCTTAAAAAATCGACAATTAGTCATTAATAAATTAAAATCAAAAATTAGTCACTAATACGTAATTATATAGAGATTTTAAGTAATTAAAAATAAAAAAATAGCACATTTGCAATATGCCAAGCCCTCCGCGTTTCTAATAACCAATTGTACAATGCAATGCATATTAAAGGATGGTTTTGAACGTATCTGATTTGGTCCACAATGTTAATCTTATTTTCTAAGATTTTCTATATTTTTTGCCGGAATTTTTTGCACTCTCTAAATAGCGTATCTTCGCATATCGCCCGACACCGCGACCGAATTGAAAATCGGGTTTCCGATACCGAGACTTCGAACCATGGAAACGAGTGTTGATTAGATTAATTTATGTGCTCATTATTCAAAGTTGTTTCATTCATTAGGAAGCCAAAACAAAGACTCATCACAAAAGGACATAATTTTGCGTTCATTTTTTTTGGATAAGAAACAGCTTCATTAATTGAAAGGTCAATTAATGAGGAATCCTCCGATCAGGGAGAATGAGGAATCCTAAAAATTACAACAAAAGAGACCAAAAATAAATGTCAAAAAGAAATTCAAATGAGAGGCAAAACATGACCAAACACTGACTACATAATTTCTAAATTAGCAGGCTACTGCCCAACCACAAGTAATCGCAAACCAGCAAGTAATTGCAGTCCTTAACTGTGTCATTTCTCAGATTAGCACGTCACAGGTGTCTTTCCCAAAACAGCCTCCTTCCAACCCTTTGTCAATGTCATCAAAATTAAAGGAGTGTCTTTGATCGGTATTAGTTGAGAGCCTTTTCCCGAAGAGATGCTACAAACTTTATTCTCTCCCATATCCACTCCTCTTCTTCTCTTCCTTCGGATATTCTGTTGTTGCACTCATCCCATATATTCCAAAAGATTGCTAACACCATATATTTCCATAAATATAAAACTTTTGAATCATCCCCCAAGCCCCTTAGTTCCCAAATGAGTACATTCGATGGTCTAAGTGGTAAAGCCCCCACCGTAGATGTAATACCCCGTATTTTATGTGCAATTATTTAAACTACGTAATTCATTTATTATCTGTCGGCGGTGACATGTCATTTAGTATATTTTTATATGCTGTGACGTGATTCTTTTATGTGTTGCGTGAATTCACACTTTTGAAATCGGCATAATACACAGTAATACATTAATTAATATTTCAAGTGACTTAGTGTAATACCCCGTATTTTTGTGATATTTATTTACGGGATTAATTAAATTAAATGCGTATTAATTGGAAATTAATCCGGATTAAAAATACTAGCGAGATGCGAGTTGGTATTTGAATATAATGTGGTATTTGAATATAATGTGCATATATGATTATACATGAATATTGAAGTATGAAATTTGTCGTGAGATTGAAATACGGCAATTTGGAAATTTTGTTGAGACGCGTGTGACAGTCGCGTCCGGAATATAATTGTGATAATTAAAAAGTGAATTTTATTTCTATAAACCGTATGGTCGTTTTGAGTGCGCCAACGCGTCCGGAAAGGTCGAAATAGTCAGAAAACACTAGCCGGGGGTTTGGTTTGGGTCCCGGGGTATTTTTAGGCCATAACGGCAACGTATAAGGGTAGTTCGGTAATTTTGAATTTTGGGGAATTAAAACCTACGAAAATTGGGAATTAATATCTGATTTGGCATTAACCCACTAAGCCCACTAATACCCAAATAGGCTACGGAAGTTATTGAAACTTGTTCCAAAAGAATTTCTAAAGCACAAACCCTAGCCACCATTAACTTTGGAGAAGAAAGCTTGTAGAGAGAGAGGAGAGGAGAAATCTGCAGAGGAGAGAGATCCATTCATCAAATTCGTCATCAAATCAGAGATTCCAATAAGGCAAGTGATTTAATTTCGTTTTTATAGAGAATGTTTCTTCCATGTGTAGGAATTGATAAAAATCTGATTTGTTCTTGGGAGTTAATGAAAAACCCATTAAATTGGAAATAGAAATTACATTCTTGATGAGGAAATTGCATGTAGATTTGTAGTTGATGATTATTCTGATGATATTACAATTAGTATGAAACCAAAAACGGATTTAATTAGACTTCTAGATGATTTATAAATTCTAGGGTTCATGTGTTTGAAATTGGGGAAAAATATGTAGAGATTTGATATTTGAATGATGTTAGGATGAATTAACACCCCCAAACATGTTAATATGTGACCTAAGGATGTTTAGGGACGATTAGGAACCTTAAACCATCGTTGGAGTAATGTTTGGATGAGATTTGAGGTGTAGAGAGATGGGAAAAACGAAAATAAGAAATCTGGGCTCGAATCTGGTCGCTCGTTAGAAGACCTGCCCAGGTCATTCGAACGAACTCGTTCGAACGAGCTTCTAACGAGTTGACCATTGACTTCTAACGAGGGTGAAGTTCGTTCGATAACTTCGTTCGAACGAGACCTCGTTAGATAGGCCAGTTCGTTCGAACGAACTCTCGTTCGAACAGCCTCGTTCGAACGAGACTTCGAACGAGTTGACAGTTTAGGCTTTTTAGCCTGTTTTGATCCCGAGTGCCCCGTAACCTTGTGTATAGGTAGAGATAGCTTTCCCTTGATGATTAATTGATATATTTGGGAGGTTTGGGATATAATGAGGAGTCAAACCTAGAAGTGTAGTTTGAACCTAAGGGAAAATATGAAGTAGGACGTGAGTGTCTATTACGATGCGAGAACTATTGACGGCCTAATTTATTATAGTAACCGAGAACATATAAATTGTGTAGTATGATATGTCGGTACGAGAATGAGAAGTGTACCACCAATATATTATGGTGATTACTAAGATGTGTGAATACTTAGTATATGTATTGATTTTATGTGTATGACATACCTACCATACTTGCAATCACGGGAGGTTTACGTTCGCTTAGGCCCTCTAATCCTTGTGTTGCCCGGATTTAGACTGGTTACCTCGATGAACATAGGTCAGAGAAGGACTTATTGGGATGTTAATAAGTCTGCTGATCGTGGGAGCGCAGGTATGTGCGTGACCCATGTGATGTGACTGTGTTCGCCTCCATTATTTGTGATGTTATCTGTGAACTATTCCTGAGAGATTCGGAATATGTGATCCTTACGTACGTGATGTACCGGGATGGATAGCAGAGTATGTGTGCACCGCAGCTAGTTCTCGGGGTGCTTGTATTCTATTGTATATTTATGACGGGAGTAATATACATTTAATTAATGGGAACTTTCATGTTAATATTGTGAAAAGTATGGTATTGTTTTGAGAAAACATAACGGGTTAACCGATAGTGAAATGTATTACATATTGAGAATCTGAGTTTAAGTAAAGCCCTCTATTTATTTGATAACGCTAGAAGGTATTATGGGAATCGAGTAGTAAGGGGTAGAACTTATTACGGTTTGGTTAGATATGGGTGTCTTATAGATGGGTATGGTACGTTAGGAGTGCACATGTAGTCGAGAGGTGAGAATTCCATGTGAGTGCACATCCTAACATGTATTTTGCATTTAATGTTTTAATGTTATTAAAACACTTGCTGCTTTCAAAATGTTTTCCACTTTCGGGCTCTGACCCATTTGCTTTCAAATCTATTTTTTGTAAAAACCATTTTAGGTGCCCAGCCACAAGGACACCATGCATAGGATTCTCATTCAGGTGACGAGCTGTAGCTGTTTGTGGAAGTTACAGGACTTTGCTTGTAGACGCTTCATCTATCTTGACTCGATATTCATCAGTTATCAGTTGTAGGGCATGTCGCCCATTTCTTTTAGAGACATTTCTTTTATTTCAGTTATTCAGACTTCTGGCATATAATTATTCAGAATTCAGACTTGTAGTATTATTTTTCAGTTGTGGGATTGTTGTGAGGAGTTTTTCCTCCGGACTTATTATTATTAATTGTTGGTTACTTCATTACTTCGTTATGGTGAATGGATTATGTTGTTCTACCATTATTCTTTTACTGCATGTTAATCAGACTTAACTTAAAATTTGGCACTTACTTTTTAAATACTAGGTGGTTAGTAATTATAAAAATGTTTTCGGCAGTGATGCTATTAACTGAACCAACTTGGCATTTTGAATTAATTTAATAAAGGAGTAGCTACCCGGTATTTAATTAGTCGGGGTGTCACACTTAGTATTAGGGGCGACTATGGAATGGTTAGGGACCAGGTATCGAGGGTTTCCTTGTTTGGATTATTCCTTCGGTATCGCGTTTCACGGATCATGAAGTAGGATCTTATAATGCCGAGTTACATGTAACAGACTAATAATTAAGTTTTAACTTAACTGACTCATACCGGCTTAATAAATTAAATTGAGGAAATTAATTTATTAAAAGATGTTTCGAGACGCATAGAAAGTCCATGTGCTACTTAAAATAGTGAAATTTAAGTCCGTTGGGTTAGTATATGGTTTAGGCCAAGTTTCGGACCAATTGGAACATGTTTTGGGCCTTTTTTGTTGGAGCTACTTTTCAGCCTAGGCTAAATTTCGTGGTTAGTGGGTTGATATAACATATTAGGTTAACCCAATTAGCATAATACACTTTTGGGAGAACCCTAGAGACTAAGGAAGAGATGGTGAAACCCTAACTTGAAGATGGAGGTTCTGGGACTTAAAGAATTGGGGAAATTAGGAAGTGATTACTCAATCATTCCAGGGCAAGTTTATTTTAATTAAGAACATAGTTAGATCTGTGTTAGAATAATAGTAGGATGTTGGAATCCACTAATAATCTCAGATAATCTGATTTGAAATCATATAATCACTTAATTTAGTAATTAAAGTTAATTACATGTTTAAGTCAAGTTTTGTAATGAAAAACATTGTAACTTTGTTATTGAATCCACATATTGAAGCATGAATCTCTGTAACCAGACCATATAATCCTTAGATAATAATCATATTGATGTTAATAACTAAAAACCCTGAACTTATATTGATTAAAAAATTGAAATCAATGGCAAATTTGTTGAATCTTGCTCTAATTATGAACTTAGGGTTTAAAATCATAAATTCTGGGTTGGGATCTTTAAACAAGTTTAGGATCACATAAAGCTTATAAAATCTTGTTAGTAGGACTTATAGGATGCGTAGTTATGAAGGAGAAGGGCCAATTTGGAGTTATGGAGGCTTTAGGGTTTGAAGGCTTTCATCAATGGTTGCACTAGTTAAAAGGTTGAAGAAGAAGTTGATCTTGAGCCGTCGGATCGATCCAACCAACGTAAATTGTAGATAATTGAATTACGAATGTGTAGGCGCTGGTTTCGTAATTTTTGGAATTTTTATGAATACTTTCCCAACAGTGCACAGGGCTGAAATTTCTGGTTGGTGATTTTGGGTTTGGACTTTGTGTTGTGCTCGTTTGGTTAGGTTTTTTATTAGGGATTTATTTTGGAGTTGTAACCAATTGAGATGAGTTTATAGGCAGTAGGTTTAAGTATGGAAACCAAGTTTAAGGACCTTAAGATTTGAGTCAAAGTTTGTTAAGCCGGGTAACGTTTAGCGATAGCATTTATCATATATGAGGTGAGGATAGGGTAGTGACTGATTTGGAATGATTATGTAAATAATAGGTTGGAGATGACACCTAATTTAGGGGCCTTGAGTATCGGGTCGAGAATTGTGATATTTTATGATTTTGGGCGATTCTTGATAATTGTGTAGATCCTACGATAGTCTAGAACATCTTCATAACCCATCGAGTAGGATAGCGGTTGTCTTAGAATGATTCTTATGAACGTTAGATGAGATGATACCTAGGCCTTGTAGCCTTAGGAGTTTGGGCTAGCATTGTGTGTGCGCGTGTGTGTCCATATACATATATATATATATATATTGAGAGAGAGAGAGAGAGAGCGGTTCTCATGCATACCCAGTATAAGGTCCCGGTATGCGGAGCATGTTTGATAAAATAGTAAAAAAAAAATTTGGGGTTGATTTTTTTTTTATGGTATTTAAACATTTTAGAGGACCCATAAAAAAAATGAGCTCAAAATGAATTTTTTTGCTATTTTAAAAAAATCAGTCAAACTATGTTCGTTTTTACAGCTTAAAAACTAACATAGTTTGACCGATTTTTTTAAAATAGCAAAAAAATCCATTTTTAGCTGATTTTTTTTATAGGTCCACTAAAATGTTTAAATACCATAAAAAAAATGAACCTGGAAAAAAAAAATTTACTATTTTAAAAAAATGGTCCGCATACTGAGACCTCATACTGGGTATGTATGAGATCCTCTCTCTCTCTGTGTGTGTATATATATATACGATTATAAATTAACGTGTGTATTAACTTGTGATTAAAGAGATACTACGTACAACCCAATTGAGTAGGATTTTTGCTTGTCAGCTTGATTTATGTGCAAGCATACTATGGTGTATGAGTGCTCGTGGGGGACGTACTAGGAGGGATTTTTAGGGGGCACGTACAACGTTGACCGCTTTGGTACTCCGGTGATAGAGACGTACTTACTTTAATCCTTTTTTCCCGATTCTATGACTGACATACCCGTGTCCCGAGGGGGAATAAACGAGGGAGTTCAATCGTATAGCCTTGGGTATGGAGGTCATGCGATAGACGGGAATGCGTAGTGATTATCCTTTGTTGAGGCTTTGGGGTTATAGGTTTGGGACGACCTATAACTATGCCTAATAAGCTCAAGTGATCCCTGGAAGCAATAGGAATAAGCCTTCGTACTTTTATTTGCGGGCTCGAGCGTCGCCCATGTGATTTTGATGTGAGTTGTGTACACTCACAAATAGGATTATGTGATTTTGTGTTACGGTACTTTGAGATGATTGTACCGGATTATGATTTATATTAGCGATGTATAACCATAAATTTATGACTCGAGAATAATGTAACGAATATACTGGAGACATATATACTAAATCAGTGACATGAGATCATTAACAAATGATAAACTTGAGACACATTTTTAAAATCATAGCTAGAGACTGTTATTGATATTATGATTAGTAAGCGAATTGCTATCAATGTAAGAGATAACTATAGGATATGAAATTCTTAATAAAAGAGATGAAAGTAAGAATGAGGAAGTAAAGGATACTTAATTAAGATATGGACATATATCATAGGGGACTCATATGGGTTTGGGGATGAAACCGCATGCCTATTTAGGTAGTTTGGGTTTGGTAACTTATATAACTTAAAATCAACTTAATATGGGAGGAAGATATGCTATTATTATTGTGGCCCAAATGTAGTTATATTCTTACTCATTGTAGACTTGTTGGATTTAATCCTCGTTGTTAAACTGTTTTCTAAGGGTCTTCGGCCGCTGTTGTAGCCGCAGACTTAGGTTATGCGTTGGACGAGTAACTCTAGCGACATTCTATTCATCATTCCTAGGATGTACATGTCGATCAGTGTAGGTCCTTTACATCTTTGTATTTATTCATATTTCCGTTCAGGCAGGTGTATTTATTTCAGATTTTCCCGAGTCAGATTATATACCGAGTTGGATATTGTATTGTTAAGATTTTTATATTCCAAAGTTAGGATTTTATTTCTATTAATAGTCAATGGTATCAGAGATGGTTTTTATTTATTCAACATTTTTATTATCTCGTATGTATTCACTTGTATAGTTTTATTTATGCTGAGAATGTTACCAAAATGTTTTTTATTCCCGTGATTGTATTGGACCTCATCAATCTATATATGGATTTTACGGGGTGTCTCACAACAGCAAATTCCTAAAACACTTTCCTCCAAATAAAATTTGAGAAAAAACAATGTAAAAGAATGTGGATCAAGCTTTCCCCACTTTTCTTGCATAAACAACAATCCGGAGATAGGAGAGTGAAAAGTCTCCTCTTTTGGAGCATATCACAAGTACTGACCTTTTTGTGAGCTACAAGCCAAGCAAATATCTTTATCTTTTTATGGGATTCCCTCTTCCCAAATTTCCTTGGAATGTGGAAACAAATTAGCTGTGGGATCATCATATAAATATTGGAAGTAGGATTTGCACAAGAACCCGAATTATCCAACGTCCATCCTCTTTCATCCCTCACCGCCGAGTTGAGATAGAGCCCATCAATTAGGCCCGATAAAGAAATGAATTCTAAAATTTCATGATCATTCAAGTTTCTTCAAAAAGATAAGCTCTAAGATGCAAATGAATTAGAAGCCAAAGACGCAATGGACTTATTTATAATCAACGAGAGGCCATACAACGTAAGGAAGTAGTATTGGAAAGAAGACTCTCCCTTCCAGGCATCCTCCCAAAAGAAAATGAGAGTCCCAGCTCCCACCTCCAATGATACACACCTAAGTTGTGTTCTAAAAAACGTGCCGAGGCGCGGGGCTTTTTACAAATGCCAAGTTTTGGCCCAAGGCGTATATTAAGGCGCGGTCAACGATGGTCAACATTTTTTGGGGTAAGGCGTGAAAAACGCACGCTTTTTTTTTGTTTTTTTAGTGTTTTAAAAAAATAGTATTTTTGTTCGCAAATATTGAGACATATTTTAAGGTATGTACCATTTTAGGGCCCGTTTGGTTCTCTATTCAGAAAACTCGATTTAAACGCTGCTTTTAATTAAAGTTTTAAAATTCAGTTTTTTGTATTTATAATTATTGGTGTGTGTTTGGTAAACTTGTTTTTAAATACAGTTTTTTGAAAATTTGACAAAATTGGCAAACATGTATATTTATATCATACATATGTGTTTGTGTATATATATATATATATATGTATATATAAACATACATAAAACTTTCATACATATATGATATTAAGACTTTCATACATATATGATATTAAGACTTTCATACATATATATAAAGTTAAACTCTCCAACGTACCTCATTAAATATACCTAAAAATACATGATATTAAATATTAAATGTACGAGTATATAATTAATGTATGTATACATTTATGTATGTATGTACGTATGTATGTATGTATGTATGTATGTAACATACATGATACATGAATGGGATACATGATACAGGTATGTATGTATTTATGTATGTATGTATGTAACATACATGATACATGTATGTATGTATGTAACATATATGTATGTAACATACATGATACATGTATGTATGTATGTAACATACAAGATACATGAATGTATACACACATACATAAATTATATGTAACATATATGATACATGAATGGGATACATGATACATGAATGTATGCATACAAACATAAATTATATACATACATACATAAATACATACATCATAAAAATGTAACATACATGATACATGAATGTATACATACATACATCATACATCATAAAAATGTAACATACATGATACACACACACACACACACACACACACACACACGTACATTTAATATTTAATATCATGTATTTTTAGATATATTTAATGAGGTATGTTGGGGAGTTTATATATATATAATGATATTGCATGTATAATTCACTATAAAATTATATACTTACATGAATTGATAATATTTTTTAATACATATGTACTATATGTATATTTTATATTATTCCATACATTAATAATACATGCATAAAACTATTTACAAGTATCATGTATCTATTGATAATATTATTTAACTTTATATTATTCCGTACGTAATTTTGTGTACATGTACGTATATATTTTTTATTTATAAGAATTACACACATATTAATGTACTATGTACGTATATTATATATTAAGGTATAACTACATTAAAAGATCAAGAATGAATAATTCTGAGTTGAAAAATAAAAAACAGAAGTTATAAAACACCCTAAACTTGTTTTCTGAAAAACTTGATTATAACACAGAAATATTATAATTCTGTGTTTAAAAACAGGTTGCCAAATGAAATTTTTTATCAGAATTGTATTTAAACACAGAAAACAGAATTATAGTTGCAAACCAAACAGGCCCTTAGTATTTTTAATAGCCTTGTTATAGTCAAAAATGTTAAAATATATTAAAAAAAGGCCTAAACACTTTTTCACGCCTAAGGCCCGCCTAGACTTCTAAGGCTTAAGGCTTGGCCTCCACGCCTCGGTCACGCCCCACGTTTTTTAGAACCTTGCACCTAAGAAATGACTCGATAAGCATATTACAAAACTATCGTATATTTTACAAATGAAAGTATATTATCTTGAGCACTACTGAAGCTGCTATTACTTTTTCATCATAGGCATAATAGCATACCTAGGTAGCAATGGAATTGAAGATAAATCCTATCCCAACACGAGTTTATGAAATCTGGGCCATACAAGAGTACACATGACACACACCATCTGGATCCTAATTAAACTAATTAGGGTCTGCAACATGAATCCTATTCTTCATTCTATTTTAAATGTGTCGAAGAATCTATCAGTATCAGAGTTTTAGATACATTAATGATGACTGAAGCATGGAAAAGTAAGGATCACAGGATATAAACATTCTTATTACGAAAGATTGATGAAGCATGGAGAAGTAAGAATTGACAACATTATTGCAGAATATAGATAATAAAATAAGAGTACAAGGACCTCACATGCGGGGAAGGAGCTCACGGATGGAACCAATCTTGCAGAACCAATTATAGCAGGTTTCTTTGGCATCAGAGCAAATATTGCTTGCTTCAAAATCCTCTGCGACATATAAAATACAGGTTTTAGGCTGACTTTCTGTTTATATTGAAAACAAGATCAGCAATTCTTAATGAATTTTGTGATATTTTTATAAGCAAAGAAAAAATAAATGAATAAGGTGAAACATAAAGTCCACAAAGACATCAAATGTCTCCATGGACTTGTGGCACAAAGATGGAGATAAAAAACACCTGGTACTGAACAGATCAAAGTTCCATCTTCAGCAAATTCAGCTCTCAGCCTAATGCGTTCCCATACCAGATCCCCAAGCATGTCCATTACATCTGTAGCTAGAACAAATAGAGTCGGGTAAAATTGTACTACAGAAGTGTCCATCAGAAGCCTAGCAACCTGCAACACAGAAGGCCCTGTTTAGTTGTGGAAAATTGTTTTGTGTTTTCTATTCCCAATTTTCATCTTCATTTCGAATTTTCAATTTCCATGAAAAATTTAAGAAAACTAGAAAATGCATTCATATGGTAGATAAATTATTGTTTTCAAAATGAAGTTTATAGAAAATTTTGGGGGCAAATGTAATTTATACAAAGTTTAAGGTTTATAATGTAACTACAAAAAGTTTGGGGTCCAAATCATATTTATAGACAATCAAAAGGGCCAAAATAAAATTTATAGAAAGTTCAGGGCCCAAAATGTAATTCTCAAAATTTTCAAGGCCAAAATGTCTTTTTTAGAAAAAGAAGAGATTAAAATGTAATTTACCAAATGGTTAAGGGTATATATATAAGTTATAGAAAGTTGAGGGTTAAAACGTAAATTTGGGGATACGGAAAATTGGTGGAAAACTTGTTAAAGTGATTTTCCAATTTCCGGGAAAACTGGAAATTTTGGAAAACTGTTTTTCAATTTTTTGTTTTGGAAAAATATCAAACTTTACGCATTTTCTAATTTTCCACTTGTGGAAAATTTTAGTAATTATTTTCTCGAAAACAGTCTTGTTTTCTACAACTAAACAGGCCCGAAATACTTACTACCGAAAGTACATAACTATGAATTAAGAACCCACCCCTACCCGCTCTCCCCAGGGGGAATATCCTCCCACAAGATGGGTTCCAGTTGAAAAACATTAATAGCACAAATGCACTCATTTAAGACAATGCTCCAGCCAACTCCACTGCTTTAGATTGCATTTGGATTCAAAGATTTGAAAAAATTTGTAAGATTATAAGCTAAATTTACATCTAATAGCTTTCATATGGGTTTTAACAAGATGAATCAGTGGATCTGAAATAACATGAATCCATGGCAATAAGGATTCTACTTGTGGAAGAAACTGTCTTCAACCCCTATTTTAGCTTTCCTGGTTCAACCAGTTTGAGAGGTTATGAAATCAAAACTTTCAGGTTTGGGGGCAGTTTGAAATGGTGAGGCTACCTACAGTTGTCTATAGTGTCCAGAATTTAATAAAATAAAATAAAATGATCTTTCCTTTTTAACCGATCCCTCTCCAATAGCCACTCATTTTGTCAAATCCCACTGTTTCAAGTCCACGCAACCACCCAATTGAACCTTAATTACTTATCGGATGGTCTAGATCAGATTAGGCAAGGCTTTAGTCATGATAATTCTATTGTCAAATCAAGCTTAATTGAGACGAGCGAAAAGATAAGGAAAAATATATTTCTGTAAATGATCAGCATTAATATAAATTTTCTCAACAAAACAACAGGCTGGCATTTGCAACTTCCAACAGAGTAATGAACATTAGTTCTCCAGTTACCAAAAGAACTTTAAAAAATCTAATACCATGGGGGCAAAATAAGATATGGACACCCTAGTTCTTATAGCGTGATAGGATTGGAGTTAGCTTCCACATTTTCTTATATATTCTGTGAATAATCGGCTATAAAAGCGTAAAAGGTAAAGTTTAAAAAAACAATATAAATATACAAAAAGCTACCTTTATTGACAGCTTTAAAGATGTTACACGATCACCGCTATGCCAAGCACGTGTAATTTCACCTTTGAGTTCATGTAATCGCGAGACATACTCCTGCTGGCTGATGACTTTAACACCATCTTCAGCAAACTTTTGTGGATCATCCAGTTCCTCTAAATGCATACTTGAGGATGATTTCTCATTTACTGCAAGTTTCAGTGTCATGGACATATAACTTAGCAACACTGAATGAGATGAAACATTCTTTCCAACCTAATGATTTAGTTTTTCTAGAAAGACGGGTTAAGGGTGGGGAGGCTCAAGCACCCAAAGAAAGATATAGTTTTTATACAATATATATAGGAGCCCTGATGGGAGGCCGTAGAGGCAACCCCATTGAGCCCCCAACATTTGGGAATTTTTAGGAGCCCCAAAAAAAATTGGAAAATATCTTTTATGACGTTTTATACAAAACATCGTAAAAATCTTTTGTAAAACTGTCATTAAAAATAATTCTTTTTATGACTTTTTCGCAAATATGTCATAAAAAATAATTCTCTCCTCTTATTTTCGATAATTTGCTTTAATTATGGGGATCAATTTGAGAAATTTGCCTCCAGCAAAACTTCAGGGTCGACCCTGTATGTGTATATATAAAAGAATAAAAAGTATGCCATACCCTTGCCACTCCTTATAATTACATTGGACATCTGTGAAAATGAACATCTGATGTTACAACTTAAAACAAAATCATTTATAAAACGTGTCAATTTTAATGATGAAAAAGTATAAGAAACGAGCATTTATTAAAAACAAAATGTCAAAACAAGGAAGGAGGACAAAAAAAACACGAGAGAGAAACAAATACAAAAATAACAATAACTTACGCAAAACAAGTAAGCAATCCTGCTATTAAGATATAAAGAAAAATCTCTTATGTGTTTAGATGAAGAAGCCCAAAAGAATCAAAAGCTCAATTTCCCCCCAGTCAGTCTCCTATCTCCTCCCTCCCTTCAAGAGTCTTAATGTCCTTCCAACCAAACTTCTGAAATAATGGCTAAACAATGGGTCTGCATAAGGAAATATGACGTAACACGACAAATTGACGCACAAGAGCAAGCAATACTAAAATAAACCCTCTTCTCGCGATAAAATGTAATATCTCATCAATGAAGAGTACAAGAGCTGATATGGTATTAGAAAGTGTGTCTATAGCAACGCTTAAAAAGGCTTAAAGACTAAAAAGGACAAAAGGAAGATTCTAAGCCTGGCTCTTTATAGTATAGGGCTTACATCTCTATTAAAAGGTAAATAACTAAGAAGCATAAAGGACAATAATACTTAAAAGTATTCTAAAATACCAAGAATGACAAGACAACCCAAAAATAGTGGTAAAAGTCAAACTTGCCCGCTAGGGCTTTGGGCCAATCCCATCACTCCCCTCAACTACGAAAGAGCTCGACAACGAGCTCAAAGGACACCACTCTCATCTGGTGGGATCCTAAGCACGTGAGCTACCCAGGCCTTGCACACTTCTCTTAGATCCTCCGCCTCGACTGCCTCCTCACTATCAACTGCCAGAGTGGGTCTTCTTAGGGCACTCAGATATTTTGTGTCCCGAAACTTCACACTCGTAGCATTTGCATGGGCCCACTATGCCCCTCTTCTGTCTTCATAGGCTTTGAAGAGATAGAGTGAAAGAATGTGGTTATCCCCGACACCGAATGGAAGTACTCCTCAAGATGAAGTGCGCACTCAATGGCTTTCCCCAAAGATGGAATGTCTTGAAGCTGAACATCCTAGAGAATAAGGGCCTTTAACCCTATAGGTATCAGGCAATCAACTGCTCTTCTTCGTCCTCCTCCAAGTTAGCACGAGAACACGAAAGCTGAAACTTCTTTGTATAGTCAAGGACGGATAGGAACCTATTGAAGTGATTTTAGGCGGGTGAAGAGGTCTCGTCTATAAGACTGAGGAATGAAGGCCTCACGAAGTAATTGTCACATAACGAGCCACGTGCGCACCGGATATTAACCCTCAGCCTTACGTTGCCTCAATAACTCATTCCACTTAACCTGAGTATATCCCTGAAATTTGGTAGTCACCAATCTCACACACTTGATCCCCTTAGATCCTAGTATTCAAATTCTCTGTCTACGGTATCAAGACAATCTACAAAAGCATCGAGATTCATTCGTCCATTAAACATAGGCACCTCTACTCTACTCCGATGTCACTGTGTGATCTTTCCCCATAAGAATGGCCCCAAACTCATCATCGTCATCTACTTCGACTCGCCCTAATGCACAAGGCCTCCTCCCGCCTACATGTGGTCGCGAGACCTCAACAAGTGGCCTCCGGACCCGGACATCATGGTGAGGGCAATCGTCCATCTAGTGTCCAATCTCATAACAAATAAAACAAGCACGTTGATATAAAGGGACAAATGGTCATACTTTAGGACTCGTGCCTTCAAATGGGATTAATCCATCTTCCACTCCTCGCGATCAGGTGGCTCAAGGTCCTAATAGGCCGACCGTCGTGTCAAAGGTATCGGATCAGCCTCGAGATGAATAACATCCCAATAATCCATCCCTGCAAATCCACCAAAAGTGATCTCCCTCAGTGGGGGTTGCTGCACCCAATCTCAAACCCTCCTCCAACTATCCATCTCAATGAATCTAGGGTTGGACGGAGCTGAAAACAAGGACTGCACATCAGGCAGTACTCATAGTAACTTGATCGGAGCACGTCCCTCTGTGAGAACAACATCCGACTCTGAATATGGGAGTGGTCGTGTTATGCGCAAGTGGCCTAGTGCGTAGGAGGTTCATGGTGGAGGGGCCCTGTCTTTTAACAGCCTTGGAAGTGGCTGTTAAGGTGGAGGGTTTGAGGCCCCCGATTTTGCATCACCACCTCCTGTTGGGTGTCGGTTAGGGTTAAAGGAGCTTTCCCTTTGTTACACTACTCCACTCCAGTGGTACTCCCTAGGGGTTATAGTCCCCGGTCTCGGCCTTTGCCTGGGTTGGAATCCTATGGACAAGCCTTGTCAACCTCATGTCCCACTCGCGACACTAATTCCTCTCTTTCATTACTCGATCCCTTATTTTTTACTGGTTGAGGGTTTCGTGAGGTCGTGAACTCACAAAAGCATGTACGAGTATAGTATGGGGGGACGGATGGAAGGGAAGGGATGGAATCGATTATGACACCATGATTGCACCGACAGCATAGATGGTGGCGGATATGATGGAATTGAGGTCGGATTGAAAGCGTCTTGTAGAATGTTGGTGGTGGCTTGTTGTGAAAGCCTTATTTCTTTCATGTATGTCCATGAACAAGCTAATGATGTCTTCTAGGATTAAGAAACGTTTTGTCCATCCAAATTTGTTTTTGATTTCTTGGGTGCCATTTTGAATTGTTTCGATTTGTGTTGGACAACAACAATAATGAGCTTGTGGCTCTGATACCAATTTGACTTAATACGACAAATTGGCACACAAGAGTAAGCAATATTGGAATAAACTCTCCTCTCCCCATATAAAAGTTTATATAGTATTGGAAAGCATGCCTCGAGCAAAAGACTAAAAAGGATAAAAGAATGAAGGCAATTTAGACATTTTATAGGCTTAACTTGATTAGCAAACTAACTTTATTTATAAATAGATTGTACTTGCTTCATTAATAAGACACGTTTTAGTTGAGAGAGAAAGAGAGACTGTCTTGTGAATTTGTTTAGACCATTTTGTCTTGTTATATCAAATTGGTATCAGAGCCAAGTTGTTGCTGTTGTAAATCGTAAATAAATTCAAACATGGCACCCATGAAATCCAACCAAGCCGCTGATGTGGATCGTCGAATTGCAACCCTAGAAAAATAATTCCTAGAGTTTCAATTCGATTAGTGCAATCTTCTTAGCGCTTTATCCTCACTATACATCAATCCACCCACAACACCACCTACTGTTACAACACCACCAACACCATCACGAAAACTAACATTCACATAAAAAAAAAAAAACATAAAGGAGGCTGAAATCTTCCCCTAGGGTCCGATTGAGAAGAGATAAGGAAATTAAAAAGAAAATGGTGAGAAGATCGGGAAACCAAATTGCTGAATCGATCAGCCCTACTGTCGATCTCAGTTCAAAAGCCCTTCATGAGTCTTAACTTCCCTCACCAAATGCCATGAAAATATCAGCTTAGGGTTTCCCAACCATAATCTCCCATTCGATCCGTGAGGAAATAGAAATCGGAGAAAGAACAGAGATGAAGATGAACGGATATCTCATTGCAAGAAGAAATAAATTGAGAAGAGAAGAATAGTGTTCGAAGAGGGAGAAATCAGAGAAAATTGTCTTCGTCACCGGAAATGGACACTAGAACACCACGCTTGCATCCTCACCACTGGTGAGTCTCCTTTGTTCATTCGATTGCAAACTCCTTAGTGGCTAGGTTTTTAATTACGAACCCTAGCTGTGATAGAATTGAAGAAGATCAAATCTGGGTTGTTGAAGCTGGGCCTCTTCAAGTTAGGTCTCTGAAAGGAGAATTTTGGGCTTTGGGTTTGATAAAGAAGAGAAAGTCCGGGCCTAATTTTGGCATAGGATACTGTGGTCTATTGGGCGCCTAATTGCAGTCTTCTCTTCCACTAATGGGTTAGTTGTTGAAATATTTTGGGGCTGAAATTTTTGGAGTTTCAAAAATTCTGTTTTGGCCCAACTTTGAGGGAAAAATTTTGGGATATAAAATTTTGGGCCTCGTGAAATTTTGATAATTATTTTGGGACCCTAAAATTTTCTTCGGCACATATTTTGGAAATTTTGCATTTTGGCTCCGACTTTCAAAGCTCGTGGTCGAGCTCTTTATCAGTAGGGGATTATGATGGAGTTGGCATCCTAGACTTGGGCATGGATTGTTTGAGCTCAATTAAGCTCAGCTTTATCTTGAGCTCAATTAAATTTTAATAAACACACTGGAGTTCAAATCGCCCCTACTAAAAACTATCAAAACGGATGTACAACATATACCACAAACCCCCAACAATTGGATAGTGTAACAAAAAGTGATCCATTCACTCAAACTCCTTTAGACAAGAAATGAAGCATCAATATTCCATGCACTTTATACTTTCCTTTGGAGCAATAGTCTTTCAAGTAACTTTTCATGGAAGTGGAGTATCCACACCTCTAGTAACTAAGGCAGATATAGACTAAAAAGAGAAAGATCTATATTTCTCCTCCCCCCCCCCCCCCCCCCCCCCACCCCACACACACACAATTCAATGCATAAATCCTATTAATTAATAACCATGGATTCCAACTCGCAATCTTGAAAATACCAACAAAGTATTAAATCCTACTCTATCCGGCCTTCAAAGAAAACCAGAGAAGCCATTAAAGCTCCGTTTGTCATAGGGATGCCAAACAAGTCCCTTTCGTAAAGTTTAAACCTCCCTATCCCACAATATAGCACTACACCAATTCCATGGTTTTAGGATACGATATTATTACAAGTCGTGCTATTTATGAAGATATTATTACAATTATTGAAAACCTATGAAGCACGGTTTGGACACGTGATACTGGATACAACATGACTCGAGATAGGCCATACGCGATTATTCCAAAAGGTAGGATATGATACGTATAATATATATTTTTTTTAAATACACACACATGCACACACACACACACACACATATATATATATATATATATATATAGAGAGAGAGAGAGAGGCAGCCTCCTGTTCACACTAAGTTTGCACATTATTTTTTAAAAATAGTAGAAAACATATATTTTTGAGCTGATTTTTTTGTGTGATATTTAAATATTTCAACGGACCCATATAAAAAAAATCATCTCAATTTTTTTTTTGATTTTTTTTATATGGGTCCGTTGAAATATTTAAATATCACATAAAAAAATCGGCTCAAAAATATTTTTTTTTATATTTTAAAAAAATTGGTGTGCGCCAGCACATGTGCAAACTTAGTGTGCATAGGAGTCTGCCTATCATAGTTGTCAAAATCCTCTGATTCGCGATTCGAATCGGACGATTCGATTCGATTCAATGCTAAAACGATTCGAATCAACGTTAGAATCGTATATGAACAAAAAATCGTACGATTCGATTCAGAATCGGGAATCGTCCATTATACCAATTCATAAAATGGGCCCCTTTTCACCCACGTGTTCAGCACACGTTCTTTTTTTTTTATAAAAAAACTCATTTAACTTGCAAACAGAACAAAAACCAACCCCAAACATACCTTACTGCCACAAAAACCCTATTTCTGCCAAACCCTCTTGCCGTAAGCCTGTATTTCAGCCAATTCGAGCACTTACGGCTGCTTTTCTTCTCAATCGAAGGTAGGTTTGTTATTTTTTGTTGTTTATTTGATTTTGTTGTTGGTGTTTCTCTCGTATGAGCCCTTACGGCTGTTGTTTCTCTCATACGATCCTTACGGCTGCTTTATTTTTATTTATTTTTTGGTTATAAACCATACGGTTTTTGTTTCTCTCATATTGGCCCTTACGTTTTTGTTTTTCTCTTATAAAACCATACGGTTTTTTGTTTTTCTCAGTTATTTTGCTGTTTTTTACTTATAAAACCATAATTGGGCCTTTTTTTGTTATAAAATCATAAGTAATTTATGTTTTTTTTGTTTTTTTTTTTTTTTTTTAGTTTTTAGTTATAAAACCATATTTTTTTTTAGTTATAAAACCATAACTAAAACCTTCTTTTAGTTACAAAACCGTATATAAAACCTGTTTTTTTTATAAAACCATATTTTTTTTATAAAACCATAAAACCTGTTTTTTTTTTTTTAGTTATAAAACCTGTTTTTTTTTAAGTTATAAAACCATATTTTTTTAGTTATAAAAGCCATATAAAGAACTTGTTTTTAGTTATAAAAAACACATATAAAACCCAATTTTTTTTAGTTACAAAACCATATATAAAACCTGTTTTTTTAGTTATAAAACAATATTTTTTTTAGTTAACCATATATAAAACCTGGTTTTAGTTATAAAACCATATATAAAACCTGTTTTTAGTTATAAAAAACACATATAAAACCTATTTTTTTTTAGTCATAAAACCATATGTTTTATTTGCATATGTTTTATTAAACCATATTTTTTTTAGTTATATTTGTTGTATTTGCTTAAATTTTTTAGTTATTGTTTGAGTTGTTTATTAAATAAATTGATATTGATTTGTAGGTTGTTTGATCTTTGAAAATCAAAATGGTAAAGTCAAAGGGCAAGAAAGAAAACGATCCAACTTGGGCTCATTGCACCAAGGTGAATGAGAACAATAGAATGCAATTGAAATGTAACTATTGTGGAGCAATAAAATGGGGAGGAGTTTTCCGAATGAAACAACATTTTGCCGGGACTCATAACGATACTAGTATGTGTGAACAATGTCCCGAGGCCGTTAGATTATTTTTTCAAGAGTATTTGTGTCAAAATACTACTTCCACGGTTGGTAGCAATCAAAGTCAAGCAATTTTGAAGATGAATGCTTTCAAGGGGGGAACGATGATGAGGGAGGTTCGACGGGGAAGGCAAAAGGGGGAATGGATAGATTTGTTATTAAAAGGGGTGGGGGAAAGGGTAAACAACTAACCATGAATCAAATGCTAAAGGATAGGGAGCCGGTGTGTAAGGATATATTGAGGTTTTTCTATAAGAATGCCCTATCATTCAATCTTGTGAAGTGTCCACTTTTTAAAAAAATGTTGGTGTCGGTTGGAGACTATGGCAACGGATTGAAGCCCCCTAGCTATCATGAAGCTAGGGTCACGTATTTGAAAAAGGAAGTGAAAATGTGCATAGCTTGTTGGAGAGGTATAAAAAGGAATGGAAAAAAACGGGGTGCACTTTAATGTCGGATGGGTGGAGCGATGGAAAATCAAGATCGCTCACTAACTTTTTAGTGAATAGCCCAAGCGGGACGGTTTTTCTTAAATCCGTGGACACCTCCTCGATCATTAAGGATGCGGTGAGATTGTTTGAGTTGCTTGATAGTATGGTGTAAGAGATTGGGGAAGAAAATGTTGTGCAAGTGGTGACGGACAGTGCATCGGCATATGTAGCCGCGGGGAGGTTATTGGAAGAGAAAAGAAAGAATTTATTTTGGAACCCATGTACCGCCCATTTGATTGATTTGATGCTTACCGACATTGGTAACTTGCCTATATTTCAAAACACAATTACAAAGGCAAGAGAAGTTACCGTGTATATTTATAGGCATACATGGGTGCTTGATTTGTTTAGAAGATTTCCAAATAAGAGGGAACTTACTAGAGCGGAAGCAACTAGATTTGCCACTTCCTTTCTCACATTGAAGAGTTTTGGAGAAAATAAAGGGGCGTTGAGGCGTATGTTTACGTCGGTCGATTGGATGAATGGAACTTTTGCCAACAAGGTGGATGCGAAGAAAGTGGAGGGTATCATTTTAGGTGACACAAATTTCTGGAAAGCGATTAAATAGAAAAGTGTACATCCACTTTACAAAGTTTTGAGGCTTGTTGATGAAGATGCAAAACCGGCAATGGGTTACATATATGAAGCTATGGATCGGGCGAAGGAGCAAATTGCGATTAATTTTAATCATGTTGAGAGGAGATATATGAAGATTTGGAAAATAATTGATACGAGGTGGGATCTCCAACTTCATAGGCCACTTCATGCCGCGGGATACTATTTAAACCCAAGGTAGCATGATTTATATTAAATTCTTTACTTGAAAATTCCATTATATTCTAATTTATATTATATAAAGGACTAAAATATATTTTTTGTTTATATTTGAAGATTTCACTTCAGTGATGACTTTAAGGCCGATAGAGAGGTGAAGTGTGGTTTGTATGACACTATAGAGAGGATGTGTTCGGACACCGATACAATTATCACCGTACAAGAGCAAATGGATAAGTTTAAAACGTGTGCGGGAATGTTCGGTAGAAGTTCGGCAACGCTAACGAGAGATAAAAAACAACCCGATGAGTTTATATGTTACTGATTTTTTTATGTTAATTTATATGTTGCTGAAATTTTATATTATTTTGTTTATGTAGCCAATTGGTGGGAAAGTTTTGGTGAAGATGTACCGGAGCTTCAAAAGATTGCTAAACGAGTTCTTAGTCTCACATGTAGTGCGACAGGTTGTGAGAGAAATTGGAGCACATTTGATCATGTGCATTCCAAGAAAAGAAATCGTTTGGAGCAACAAAGGTTGAATGCTCTTGTTTTCGTGAAGTATAATCTTCAACTTGAAATGAGACGAGAGCAAAGGAGAGAATGTGGTGACTTCGATCCAATCTGTCTATCCGATATGGAGGACGATGATGAGTGGATCACTGAGAGGGATATAGAAGAACCATGTCTTCCCACCGACCATTCATGGTTGGATGTTCACGAATGCTTCCAAGATGAAGGGCCTAGCAAAAAGAGGAAGCGATGTGAAAATATGTGGAATTATTATAATTATCGTTTATTTGTTACTATATATATATATATATATATATATATATATATATATATGCTAATCTTATTGTTAATATATGTCAAAATTATTTTGTGTTATATAGGGCCAAGGAATTTAAATGCCAAGGGAAAAGGCAAACAAGTGGCAGATGATGATATTGAAATTCTTGATGATGAGGACGACGATGAAGATGAAGAGGAATTTGAAGAAGGGGGAGATCAAATTATCATAGAGGAGGAGGATGATGATGACGATGATGGTGATTTGGGCCTTGATGATGATGATGAATGAAGAAGAATGATCATTGATGATGACTTTTTATGATTTATTTTTGTTTTTTACATTTTCAAGCTTAAATAATTGAGAACATGTGCTATGGTTAATTTTTGGGCTATATTTTGGTATATTATCATGTGCTACGATTAGGTTTTTGTCATATTTTGCTTAATTACCAATTCTATAGTGTCAAATCCCATTTACGTATGTTTTATTTCATTTTTATCATTTGATTCCGATTCGACCGGTTCGATTCACGATTCGATTCGCGATTCACGATTCGGGGGGTAAACGATTCACGATACGATTCGCGATTTGACAACTATGCTGCCTATATATATATATTTATGAAATAATTACAACATACTTATATAAAAGAGAATTTATTCAATAGATAACATAATTACAACACACTTAACATGGAATTCAATTATATCAAATACACAACAATACAAAATTAAACAAGAAACAATTGAAATTCAACAAAATCAAATATAGAAATAATATGGTTGTGACAATCCTCCCTCCGACGGAAATTGCAAGTCTAATGAGTACGAGTAAATTGGCTTGCAAAAGCTAGAATTTGTTTGAAACTTTTGAGTCCAGAAGATTTTTTCGTGAATGAATACCGTCTCTTCTTTATTTTTTAATGTTTTGCAATCAATATTCAAGTTATTAACATTTGACCCCATTTTTAAGTTTTCAAATTGCTAAATAACTACCCCAATATGTCCACAAAAAAAAACATCCCTAACATATCATAATGTGTCCCCAGTGTGTCCAGCTTAAAAAAAATTAATACAATAAAATAAAAAGAGGATATTCTTGGACACGCGTGTCTCCAATGTGTCCCGTGTCCGACGCACATCAAATTGGATTATTTGCCCCTTTGGAAGAGTGCCCGTGCTTCATAGTTGAACATTTGTAAGTTTACATAAAATTTATAATATGTTAAAGATCTATGTTTTCTTATTACATTTATAAATAAAGAGAAGTTCAATTTTAGAAACTAAAAGGTCTTATTTGTCTTTATTTTCTAGTATAGCATCAAAGTGGCATGAAGGCCCTGCATAAATTACCCGTTATGCTTCCCTAATATTTATAGATCGCTTGACGTCTCTCCCATTCTGTATTTATCTCCCTCTCCATAGCCATGACCACACTCCACTATTCACTGTCAGCCCTCGCCACCACCTCCATCAATAAACAAGTGTCACCTCACGGATAAATGGCATTAACAACTTTTCAGCCCAACGTTGAAAATTATATTGACTTGCACCCAAAGAGCACCGTTTTTCAATTCATCAGTTGATTATTTGTCATTGGCTGCCCTTATTAATTCCTACTCTGCAGTTGTGATTAAAGGAGTTGCCCTAACGTGGCACGTGGCCATACAGCCTGCAATATTTATTTTTTTCCTTCTTACTGCAAAAAGCTCAGCAATAGCTTGATTTAAAGGGATGGCGCAAGGGTTTTTAATGTTACCACTTCAAGACACAAAACTAGAATAATTCGCCACATCAATGCAAATTGAAAGCCAAATTAGACGTGTAAAGGTAGATTAGTCATGAGCGCGGTGACGCGAAAAAGCACATTGACATAATAATTTTGTTTCCAAAAATCAATTTTTGAATAACTGTAAAACTTACGTTGATCCAAGTAAGTATAAATAAGTGGTCAGTGAGTCATAATCTCATTTCTTATCTGAAGGAACCTCCTCCTCAATAGGAGATCACATCACATCACATCACATCCCAACAAACAATATATATCATTAATACACATATCATAGACATTCAATGTATATGTATGGTTGAAAGGAATGAGATACTTACTGAAGAAAGTGAAAGCATTTTAGGAAGTTGAAACCTTTGAATTAACAATTTGTTAAAAGAGTCCCATTCCATAACAGAAGCTTTAGTTGAGGTAGAACTATTATCCTCATCTTGTAAACCGTCAATATACGTGGTCGCGTTTTCAAGTAGAGGGTCAAAGAAATGATTCCTGTTCCTCCTCCCATGATCAACGACCTCAACCTATGATATTGTAAATACTAATGTTTTCATTTTCACACAATTAGCTTAAAATCGTTAATTTGATTAGGACCTGGACCTGGACCTGGTGGGGTGTGGAGGAGAGAGGATGAGTATGAGCTTGTACGCGAGGGATGGAGTGGCCTTCTTCTTCGGCTTTGTAATCTCGAGGTCTGAACTCCATCTCCCTCTCCCTCTCCCTCTCGCTCGTACCAACTACGGACGGTGGTTTATGCTCCAATAACAATATGCACTTCTACTCCGTTTCCCCATTTTTGTCTCGGATTAATTATGACATTTTTACAATTACCTTCCATTGAATAAATGAAAAAGGTTTTGGTCAAATCTTATTTTAGTCCTCTACTTTTTTTTATTTAACAGAGATTCCAAGAATTACTTTAAAATATCATAAATAAAAGAAAAATATTTTTACTAAGATTAGGGCTGACAATTTTTTACACGATAACTCGTTTACGGTAATAACCCGAAAATGACCCGAACATGACACGATTAGTTTGTATTGATTTAAGAGTACCCAAAACTTATACTCAAATCAAAATCAATGCGACCCGAAAATGACACGACTAACCCGAATTGTCACCCCTAACTAAGACTCATCACATCATATGTATATAATTTTTTTTCTCAATAATTTTAACACATACTTTCTCTCTCTATCCACTAAATTCCAAAATCTTTTTTCTCAACCTCAGTTCACCCAACATCTTTGTCTCCGTTACTCCAACAATCATAAATTTTCTCCCCAATATCTTTTATTGCATTTAGTCCCCACACTAACAATCATTAAGTTTGGTCCCCACACCAACCATCTCCACCAACATTCATAAAGTTTGTTCCCACAATAATTGGGATTCGTTATTTGAACATTCAAATAACAATGAAAGGTGTTACTAATGAGTTTGGAACCACAAAAGATAACGAAACCACCCCAAATAATTGTCTCATTCATATAAATATTTGTTTGTAGTTAAGGATTAAATAAATGTAAAATGGTAGAAGATCGAACAGTGGTTCGGGATCGAGGCCTGGAACTTGGGGTTAACTTCACGAACCAATGTTATATTTTTTTTTAAATGAAGTTGGTTTAGTATTGTCATGGCGACATGTCTTACATGTCTTAACACTTTCGCCCCGACCTGGTCAATTATCCTTGGCACTTTCGTCCCGAGACACCTCCATACATAAATGGCTTGCTTCGTCATAAATCTGAGCACTTTTCTCGACATGTTCCTGACAAGTTACCTTATTTTATTTGCAACTTTTTCGCCGAATTGCTTCATTAATTTCAATCTTTATGATTCATTTGATTATTGTTATGATGTTTTAAGTATGATTCGTTTCATCATGTGTAATACCCCACCCTTGAAATATATGTTTTGATAATAAATTAGAAGATTTATTCGAAGAAGTTTTTGGAGAAAATTGATGCACAAGTGAATAGGTTAATATTGCACATGATATGACGCACTTCTCGTAGTATTGGCTCGTTTGTCTTGCATGGGCGCACACGGAGATGCGCGACACCCATTTTAGGTTGATATAATTGAATTGGTGACACGAGAGGTAAAGAACTATGAATAATATGATGTTACATAGGTAGGAATTGAAAATTAGCCGACGCGCGACGCGTCAATTGGTAACTTTGCGCAATTTTTAGAAAATCACCGTAAAAATGGTCCAACCTAATATTTGAAGTTCTAAAAGAGGGTTCTTGAGGGCCATGGGTTCAAAAATGGAATTTAAGAAAGTTTTTGCCAAAGTGTCAATCGATTGACACATTTTACCGTTGGGACTCGATCGATTGATGAATTTTGCTCGATCGATCAAGTGAAACGGGTCTGCGAAAAATTATCCCATGTTTTATGTGTTGTCTTAATTGTAGCCCTTAATCATTTGAGGTGTCAATTTGTGGGCAACTTAGGACTTGATATGGAAGTGTTTTGTGATGAGAACCTTCCCATTTATGCCTAAGAGGCTAATAGTTTAGGTTATAAGAGAGAGAGAACCATAAGGGGGATCAAATACACAACCCATCGTATTTATAAGTCTCTCTCTCATTAGCTTGTGCTTTCATGGGGGAAAACCTTCCGCCCCAGACCACCCCCACCAACCTATACCACTATTTTCACCATAAAACCACCACTAGAAGGCCTCAAATCGCCTTATATCACCATATAAAATCCTAGGCATATTTATTGGGTTAAAGAATAGGGTGTTCTTGGAGTTGGGTGGAGATTTGAATGGGGTTTTCTTGGGGGGAGAGGAAGGATTTCATGGAGTATAAAGAGAGCTTCAATGGAGCCTCTATGGAGCAAGTTTTTTATAACCTCCAGAGGCCACCTTTGGAGGTGGGGGTTGCTTCTCCTGACCACCATTTTCACCATAATTTTTTAGACTTTAGAGGTGGGAATACTAACCTTGGTTTAGGTTTAAAGTTGTTTGTAGTTTCAGTTAGTTTATTTACATACATTAGGCTTAATATATGTAGGACATATATTAGTTTGCAAATCCATGGATTAACTAGTTGCATTCTATGAATTTATGTGTAAATGGGTTTCAAATAGATGATTTAAAATAGGTTTTGAAAATGAATAAATTTCAGAATATGTATCTTCAACGTTTTATGAAATAAAATGTGTTATAATGATATTTTAAAGATAAATAATGTGATTTTCTGCAAAGAAAATGCATTAGGCTTGTTTAAGCCATTTTATGAGATTGTAATATGATTTTATACTAAAATAATGAAGATAGATGTAAAAAGAAAAAAGAAACTTCCACTTTAATGGATATTTAACGTGTGTGAAACTCATGTAGAAATCAAAATGGATTTAATGTGTAGATATGTGAAAGAAAAGTAATATTTTCCCCTAAGTTGTGGGTTAAAAGTTAATAAATGGAAGTTAGAGGTTTCAAATGTGTAAATAGTAGCAAAGTGGGTGTTAAGATTCAAATTTTCATAAATAAAGTGTGTATTTTAAATGTCTTGGAAATGGGACTTTAATATGTAAAAAGGTGTTATTTTATATATTAAAGGTGTTAAAGTAGCAAGTAAGAATGTTGGGTCAATTGTGATATTAAATAAGTGTTGAAAATGGCTAAAACTATTTAAGTGTTAAGTTGGAAACTTAATGACCATTGTTGAAAAATAACACTTGGTAAAGGACTAAGTAGAAGGCCTCAAATCGCCTTATATCGCCATATAAAACCCTAGGCATATTTATTGGGTTAAAGAATAGGGTGTTCTTGGAGTTGGGTGGAGATTTGAATGGGGTTTTCTTGGGGAAAGAAGAAGGATTTCTTGGAGAATAAAGAGAGCTTCAATGGAGCCTCTATGGAGCAAGTTTTTTATAACCCCTTGATGCCACATTTGGAGGTGAGGGTTGCTCCTCCTGACCACCATTTTCACCACAATTTTTGAGACTTTAGAGGTGGGAATACTAACCTTGGTTTAGGTTTAAAGATGTTTGTATTTTCAGTTAATTTATTTACATACGTTAGGCTTAATATATGTAGGACGTATATTAGTTTGCAAATCCATGGATTAACTAGTTGCATTCTATGATTTTATGTGTAAATGGGTTTCAAAGAGATGATTTAAATGGGTTTTGAAAATGAATAAATTTCAGAATATGTATCTTCAACGTTTTATGAAATAAAATGTGTTATAATGATATTTTAAAGATAAATATTGTGATTTTCTGCAAAGAAAATGCATTAGGCTTGTTTAAGCCATTTTATGAGATTGTAATAAGATTTTATACTAAAATAATGAAGATAGATGTAAAAAGAAAGAAGAAACTTCCACTTTAATGGATATTTAAAGTGTGTGAAACTCGTGTAGAAATTAAAATGGATTTAATGTGTAGATATGTGAAAGAAAAGTAAGGTTTTTCCCTAAGTTGTGGGTTAAAAGTTAATAAATAGAAGTTAGAGGTTTCAAATGTGTAAATAGTAGCAAAGTGGGTGTTAAGATTCAAATTTCCATAAATAAAGTGTGTATTTTAAATGTCTTGAAAATGGGACTTTAATATGTAAAAAGGTGCTATTTTATATATTAAAGGTGTTAAAGTAGCAAGTAAGAATGTTGGGTCAATTGTGATATTAAATAAGTGTTGAAAATGACTAAAACTGTTTAAGTGTTAAGTTGGAAACTTAATGACCATTTTTGAAAAATAACACTTGGTAAAGGACTAAGTAGAAGGCCTCAAATCGCCTTATATCGCCATATAAAACCCTAGGCATATTTATTAGGTTAAAGAATAGGGTGTTCTTGGAGTTGGGTGGAGATTTGAATGGGGTTTTCTTGGGGGAAGAAGAAGGATTTCATAGAGAATAAAGAGAGCTTCAATGGAGCCTCTATGGAGCAAGTTTTTTATAACCCCTTGATGCCACCTTTGGAGGTGGGGATTGCTCTTCCTGACCACCATTTTCACCACAATTTTTGAGACTTTAGAGGTGGGAATACTAACCTTGGTTTAGGTTTAAAGATGTTTGTATTTTCAGTTAGTTTATTTACATACATTAGGCTTTTATATGTAGGACATATATTAGTTTGCAAATCCATGGATTAACTAGTTGTATTCTATGATTTTATGTGTAAATGGGTTTCAAAGAGATGATTTAAAATGGGTTTTGAAAATGAATAAATTTTAGAATATGTATCTTCAACGTTTTATGAAATAAAATATGTTATAATGATGTTTTAAAGATAAATAATGTGATTTTATGCAAAGAAAATGCATTAGGCTTGTTTAAGCCATTTTATGAGATTGTAATATGATTTTATACTAAAATAATGAAGATAGATGTAAAAAGAAAAAAGAAACTTTCACTTTAATGGATATTTAAAGTGTGTGAAACTCATGTTGAAATTAAAATGGATTTAATGTGTAGATATGTGAAAGAAAAGTAAGGTTTTTCCCTAAGTTATGGGTTAAAAGTTAATAAATGGAAGTTAGAGGTTTCAAATGTGTAAATAGTAGCAAAGTGGGTGTTAAGATTCAAATTTCCATAAATAAAGTGTGTATTTTAAATGTCTTGGAAATGGGACTTTAATATGTAAAAAGGTGCTATTTTATATATTAAAGGTGTTAAAGTAGCAAGTAAGAATGTTGGGTCAATTGTGATATTAAATAAGTGTTGAAAATGGCTAAAACTATTTAAGTGTTAAGTTGGAAACTTAATGACCATTTTTGAAAAATAACACTTGGTAAAGGACTAAGTAGAAGGCCTAAAATCGCCTTATATCGCCATATAAAACCCTAGGCATATTTATTGGGTTAAAGAATATGGTGTTCTTGGAGTTGGGTGGAGATTTGAATGGGGTTTTCTTGGGGGAAGAAGAAGGATTTCATGGAGAATAAAGAGAGCTTCGATGGAGCCTCTATAGAGCAAGTTTTTTATAACCCCTTGAGGTCACCTTTGGAGGTGGGGGGTGCTCCTCCTGACCACCATTTTCACCACAAGTTTTGAGACTTTAGAGGTGGGAATACTAACCGTGGTTTAGGTTTAAAGATGTTTGTATTTTGAGTTAGTTTATTTACATACATTAGGCTTATGATTTTATGTGCAAATGGGTTTCAAATAGATGATTTCAAATGGGTTTTGAAAATGAATAAATTTCAGGATATGTATCTTCAACGTTTTATGAAATAAAATGTGTTATAATGATGTTTTAAAGATAAATATAATGTGATTTTATGCAAAGAAAATGCATTAGGCCTGTTTAAGTCATTTTATGAGATTATAATATGAATTTATACTAAAATAATGAAGATAGATGTAAAAAGAAAAATGAAACTTCCACTTTAATGGATATTTAAAGTGTGTGAAACTCATGTAGAAACTAAAATGGATTTAATGTGTAAATATGTGAAAGAAAAGTAAGGTTTTTCCCTAAGTTATGGGTTAAAAGTTAATAAATGGAAGTTACAGGTTTCAAATGTGTAAATAGTAGCAAAGTGGGTGTTAAGATTCAAATTTCCATAAATAAAGTGTGTATTTTAAATGTCTTGGAAATGGGACTTTAATATGTAAAAAGGTGCTATTTTATATATTAACGGTGTTAAAGTAGCAAATAAGAATGTTGGGTCAATTGTGATATTAAATAAGTGTTGAAAATGGCTAAAACTGTTTTAGTGTTAAGTTGGAAACCTAATGACCATTTTTGAAAAATAACACTTGGTAAAGGACTAAGTTTCATGTTTGGCAATAAAAGGGTAAATTGATAAATTTACTTAAAGTGGAATATTTTTGTGAAATAAAAATGTGTTAAGGAATGGTGATACACTAAGACGAATGAAACTTATATAAGTCCTTGAACGTAAATGGTTTTGGTATAAAATAAATGATTAAGTGTGAGAGAAAAGGACTTAAAGGAAATAAATAATATTCAAAGTGTGGAATGGATAAAGGGGCCGATAAATTTTCGGGTTTTGGCTTCGAACAGTAAAAAGTTGAAAAATGGTTAAGTAATGTGAAAATTTGTAAAATGTTAAAACACATCAAAGGAACTCGTTTGATACCGGAATAATTAAGGAGAACCCAGAGCCCTAGAGTGAAAGACCCCAAACCACTGAGCAGATCATATAGTGGCATCGTTGGCGGTGTGGATCCCATTAAAGTACGCTATTATTGGATGATTCAGAGAAAAAGATAAAAGAATAAGGAACATGTCAAAAAATGGGTTGTGCAGTGAAAATATGTTAAGACAAACCTAACTTTAATGAATTAATAAATGTTCCGGTAAAGGTAAAATGGACATGTAAATGTGAGATTGATTAATGTCCATAAGGTCAAGAAAGAGGGTAAAGTAAGTGAGTAAATGGGTGGTCCAGCAAACTAAGA
This sequence comes from Sambucus nigra, assembly GCA_949130495.1. Lineage (NCBI taxonomy): Eukaryota > Viridiplantae > Streptophyta > Magnoliopsida > Dipsacales > Adoxaceae > Sambucus > Sambucus nigra. Next base: position 296,571,332 of record OX422213.1, read on the forward strand.
GGTTTAACCCATAATTAGCTAAAGGTTGTGTTGTGAAAGGTTTTCAAAGGCTAAATAAGTATTTTCTGACACGGTGTTCGCATGCGTTGAAAGAGGTTATTTTCAATGAAAATAATAATGTGCATAACTTTAAATGGAAAGGGCAATTTCAATAAAGAAATGGTTTCGCTTAAACAAAGTATAGTGGTTTCAAGTATTTAACCGTGTAAGTTAAAGAGAAGGATAAATGTCAAGTTAAAAAATAATAAGTCTTTTATGAGATTAAGTTAAATTAATCGGACTAAATAAAGTTTTCAGAAGTATAACGGTTTTATGCATTAAGTATATATAAGTATGTATATATGTACAAGGTAGTTGCATGTGCACGTAGGTGTAACGTGTAAGGTCTTCTTTCTGCCGTTCGTTTCTATACTGCATTTTGTATATTCCTACTGGGCATTGGCTCATACCCTCATCTTTGTTACGACAGGATGGGTGCGGGTTCATATTTCGAGAGCGTTATACAGGTAAGTATTTTATTTAAGTTTACGTTAGTAGATCTGTAAGCTTGGACGATGCTTCCCACGGGTCCCTCGCGTAGTTTGGACTTGAAATTGAAATCGCATGTTAAACAAGTGAAACGTTAATTAGAATAAAATTGAACTAGCAATATTATATTGGTTGTTTCATTGCATGTCACACCTAGAGCTCGGGTCGAACCGAGTTTACTACGGGAAACCCATAAATTCGGGTCAAGGTGTTACATCGTGTGTATAACATAATTATGTTTTATTTATGTAGGATGTCTTCATGGATATTAACTCCGTATTATTTGCCGAGGCATTAGCCAATGTTGGGGTTAGGGCTGTGTTTTTTTTCCGAACATTCCGATTTTTCCGATGTCCGATCCGATATTTTCCGATTTTGGAACATATATAATGTTTCCGATTTCCGATTTTTCCGAATTAAATTGGATAGGAAATTGGAACTATGTTTTAAATTCCGATTTTTCGATTTTTCCGATATAATTTCCGAATCTTTTTTCCGATTAATATTCCGAATATATCTTCCGATTAATATTTCGAATATTTTTTCCGAATATTTTCTATATATATTTTTTTACCTTATAAGTTATATCCTTATGTAATAAGAATGTGTACAATTTAGATTTTCTTTATTTTTTACCTTACCCCATATATTTATATATACTGTTAGTAGAGAGCAACAAGGGTTGTATGATATTCTTATTAAAATATCTCTCACATCTTTATCTCTCTCTCGTCTCGCCCCTTTCTCCTCGGCGGTGCATATCTCTCACCTCTCTCTCTCGACCCAATCTCTATACGGTCGTCCAACCCCTTTCTTCTACTTTCGGTGGCGCATATTTGTTTACATCGTCCGACCCTTATAGTCTCGAACATAGGTAAGCCTTTTTCTAGTTTATTTTTATCTGTGTTTTTTTTATTTCTACTTATTTACAGATCTGTTTACATCGGTTTATAGGCTATATTTACATCTTGTTTACTTCTGTTTATAAGATCGGTTTACATCTTATTTACATCTGTTTACATCTTTTTTATTTCATCTAATACATCTGTTAGGATCGATTTATAGGTTTAATAGGTTTATTATATTGATCGGTTTATAGGTTTACAGATTTGTTTACATCGGTTTGTTATATTAATGGCTGCGGCAGAACAGAAAAAAACTAATTTCTAATTTCTAATTTCTCATACTGTCTTCATGTGGCAGAACATAAAAATTACCATATTTCTAATTTCCAAATTTTTCCGATTTTTTTCCGATTTTCCGATATTTCCGAATTAGGAAACTTTTTTGATTTTCCGAAAAAATTGGATAGGAAATTGGAACAAATATTTTATTTCCGAAAAAATTGGAATTTTTTCCGAAAGGTCATTTTCCGATCCGATCCGGCCGAAACACAGCCCTAGTTGGGGTTGATGGTTCCTTAGGAGTCGATGTCAGTGCCACTTTCTTTACAGACCAGGTATTATTATCACTCGCAATAGTTGTAGCTTTTTAAAGTGGGTTATAATGTATTGATCATTTGTATTATTTATTCTCATATATTTCTCACCCGCCAAGTGTCGGTCGCTTGGGCTCAAGAGCAAGCCTGATCGGTTAAAATAATAATTATGATCATCAAGTCTGACGCGCCTCCGACAATGCGTAAGGGACGTCTACACCTGGAATTTGAGAGAAGGGGAGAGTACCATGATCATCAGGAGAAGAATGTTGAGAAGGAAACAAGTACTCGGGTTGAAAAAAGGAAGAAGGATACGATAACTAGAAAGTGCAATTGCCTGTTTCTTTTTAAGGGCATTCCACTTAATAACGGGCAGTGTATGTTATTAGTTGTAAATGAAGTTCACAACCACCAATTTCAGGAATTATTAATTGGTCATTTATACACGGATTGTCTTACTTCAGAGAAGAGAAAATTATCAAAGAGATTTCGTTGAGTAGAGTGAAGCCAGCTGTCATTCTAACGACGATAAAGTGTCATAATACTTGAAATGTTTCAATAATGAAAATAATATACAATGCTAAGTGGAAATTAAGGATTGGCGAAAGAAAAGGTAGAGCGTCAATGCAACAGTTAATGAATTTGCTCATTAAACTCCATCTAATTGGCAAAGTGTTTTCCATCGATTGTCATTATCGATTGCACTTTCAAAACAAATCGATACAAGATGCCTTTGTTTGAGATGGTTTGTATCACATCTTGCAGACGGACGTTCAATTTTGCTTTTGCATTTTTAGTTAAGGAGAAAAAAGAGAAATACCGTTGGGCATTGGGCAATTTAAAATCAACATTCAATCCATTTGCATGCCCCATTGTCTTCATCACCAATCGGGAATACGAGTTCATTAATGCATTGCGATTGGTGTTTCTTGAGGTAAGATATATGGTGTACACTTTCCATGTTCATCGCAATATGGAAATCCATGCTCGTAAAGAGATCCACGATGAGGATTCCTTAAAGAAATTCATAAGAGACAGGGTCATTTGGATGAATCCCCTATGGAGAGCGATTTTAACGAATCTTGGTACTTATTTCACGTGGATTGGGTTGCATACTCCAACACTCTGAACTACATTAATTGCACATGGTATAATTTGAAGGAGACCTCAATTCATGCGTGGACAAATATGAATTTAAATATTATTTCGTCATTCAAATGCAATAATTACTTTATGTGTTTGGTTATTTTTCTATCGTTATATGAATTTAAATTAATGTACAATAGAGAGACTATTTGAATATCAAATAAATGACTTCATGAAATGTGCGATACATAGCATAAGGACAAAAGGGGGGAAGGGAATAAAAGACTATTCTTCTGTTTATCACCTCCAACATAACAAATTTGATGAAAAAATATCACACCCTGATAAGTCAATTGACTATCACCACTAAAAATAAAATAGATGTATATTGAAGATATAAGAGAATTGTATAGTCCCTAATGAAGCAACCAAAAAAAAGGAATGGACAGTGAGTTGCCACTATTAAATTTAACAAGACATTTAGGTAATTTAGAAAGAGGAGAAAAGTTTGGCATATAGAAGGAAAGGAGGTGTGCTAAGGGCACTCCGAGAATTACTTCAAAATACCACAAGTAAAATAATAATTTTTTTTACTAAGGGCCACCACACACACACACACATTATATATATATATATATATATATATATATATATATATATATATATATATATATATATATATATATATATATATATATATATATATATAGAGAGAGAGAGAGAGAGAGAGAGAGAGAGAGAGATTTTACTCAATAATTTAATATAATTTTCCACACATTTTGTCTCTACCCATTATCTTCCACTAAGCTCCAATATATCCCTTTTCAACCTCACTCCACCCAACATCTTTGTCCCCATTACTCCAACATTTACCAACGATCATAAATTTTTACCCCAATAGCTTTGATTGCATTTAATCCCCACACCAACAATCATTAAGTTTGTCCCCACACCAACCACAAAATGCAGGTATGAAGATGATGATTGAAGATGAAGTGGTGATCACATCAAACACACAAAAGACAAAGGTTTTTAAAGTGGTTCAGCTGTTGAAGAAAGCCTACATCCACTGTTATTTTATTCCCAGGGGTTTACAATAGCACAACATGGTGTAGAGAGAGGGGTAGAAAGAAGGAATGAATTGCTTGCTAAGGATGAATTAGTTTCCCCTTTAGCTAAGGGAGGTGCTGTATTTATAGTGATGAGAGTTCAAGAGATGGAATGTCTTTATATATTCAGACATTTACATCTATTTACAATAAATATGAATGTTGGCCTTCTAGGGTTCAATGACTGTTAGTGAGTCTTCTCTGATGGCTTTTGATCTTCTACATGGTTCGTCTTCTTTAGGGTTGGTCGGCCGGTACGCCGACCAACTCTCCTCGGGTGTCGACCAAGCATCTTTAGTGCTGAGCAAGTATGAATATTGCCATGTAGGATGACATGTGTCCATTTTTGGCCGATCCACGCAAATGGGTAATTTTTTGTCATCAACAGATGCCCCCAATGCTCCATGCTTTATGGTTTACTGAGTCAGCCGAGAGGATGGAGTATTTATTCTAAAATATTGCTCGGTGCTTGTACATAATGAGATTATTGATCTGCCTTCTTGATTTATTCGACATATGAATGGACTATCTCTTGGACGATGGATGATGCAGGTTGATCGATGGTTGCGTTGGAGCTAATCTTTCTTTTGAGGAACTCTGCTCGACAAGAAAACGTGTCCTATGTATCACGCCTGGGAATTTGGGTGAAGTAATGATATCTGTTATAGTTTGCAGCTTGTGGCTTATCATAATCTTCAGGTAGGTTGATTAGTTCGTTAGCCGACCAACTGTCTTTGAGCCAACCAACTGAGTGCTGATTGTACGTGTTTGTTTTTTCTGATTTTTGCTCCTTTGAAGGCTTTCATGATGTAACATGCTAGCTAGTAGCGGATTCTGAAACATTTACATATAAGTACATATTCTTCTCTAGTGTTGGTCGGAACAATATTAATGGAGATCCAAGTGATGTATATGTTGAATGTGACTTTTGATTTTCAATAGCATGTGAATAATAACTCCTGGATGGTGATTGGCTAATGAACTTTCTTATTCTCTTATGATTTGGAGTTGAATCTGATGCTCGGATGATGTTGCATGATGTTATCAGACTGTGCCACTGAATGAATAATTAATTTTGTAGTAACAGCCCCCAATTGTGGAATATGAACTTTGAATACTTTCTTGGCCTTGAAGTATGCTGGTCTTGCTAGAAAAGATAAGGCCGAGGAAATGTTCCTTGAAATGACTTCCCAAGAGCTTTGCATGTTTGCGTTTTCATAATGTCCTGATGTAGGCATAAAAATAATTTGATGATCTTGTCGACCAAGTAATTTTAGTTGAGTAAAACTGCTTTTAACATACAGTCCAATTAGGAATCTGATTCTGATATGTTCCATTGATCGGCATATTTGACATGTGGAGCCCCCAGTTGGGTTGAGGAGACTGAATAATAATAATGATGCCTGAGCATTCGTCAGGACTTAATAAAATGATCTAATAATGAGCATGATATATAATTTGCATCGAATATCCATACTAGTGAGAAATCCACATCCATAATAAAAACGTTGAGAAATCCAGATAAATAATAAGAGTGCCGACCATCTGTCGGGCTTAATGAGAAATCCAGATAAATAATAAGAGTGTTGACCATCTGCCGAGCTTAATGAGAAATCTAGATAAATAGTAAGAGGGGATCGATTGATCCTGCATTGTTAGAAAATAATAGATTTCTAGAGCATTCTTCTAAAGCAGAGGAAAAAATATCTTTATTCCTGTACTTTTAGTGTCAAGCAATAATATATAATCATTAATGAAATGAATGAAATATTGGATCAACTTATCTCGTAAATCTCTGTATATGAATGGATCGACGATTTGTCAACCTCTAATTTTGGATCGACGATTTGTCAATTTGTAGTTTTTCACTGTTTCTATTGATACCCTTAGGATTATCCTAAGTATCGTACTAATTACCAACATCACCGTTGTGTCCATCCCCGATCCTCGCGGCAGGAGGGATGAAAAAGAGGGATGTCTTCAATGTCGAGAGGATCTTGGTCCCGCGCATCCCTCTCGAGAGCGCTTCTGCCGACATCGATGATGAGGTGAAAAATGTATAGAGATGGAGTCTCCAGTCTATTTTACTCAAAACAAAAAAAAGAAAGGGGAGCCGTCTCGAAAGACAACATCCAAAGACATACTGATACATACGAAACCAAAATGATCCGAGAAGGGTCCGGAGGCTAAGTTACGAAATGGGAAGGTGTTAGGCACCCATTCCGCCCTTACGGTCTCTCATGGGTTATTGTTATTTTCCTTTATTTCCCCGTGATGTGTGTGCATGTGTATATATAGTGGAGATAGGAATCATCGACTTGTATCATGGAAGAGATAAAGCGAGTCATCCGTAGGAATGTTACTAAAATTAATATTAAAAAATAGGATTTACACGATTATCCTAGCGTTGATCATTAAAATGGAACGATAACGCATACAAAATAATACGCCACCAAGAACAAATACATGTATATGTAAACATATAGATTTTAAGAGAATTAAGTTAAAGAATATAGAAAAATTGAAAATTAGAGAAAAGTAGGAATATGACTCGAGTCTCGGGTTTTATCCCGAGACGCCTACGTAGCCTATAGAGGTATCAAAGTCCACGTAATTCGTATGCAAAATGAGGGGCGGTATTTATCCCATAAATCCAATCGGACACTTCTCTTATATGTGCATGTGTGTGAAAAAGGTGTTTTAGTTGTGAGAAGTGTGAGAAAAGTGTGAGAACTCCCATTTGGAATTTATGAGCAAACCCTCTTTTTCTTGTTTTTTGGGTTTTATTTATATGAAAACAAGAGATGTGCAATAATACTAGATAAAAATTATATTAGGATATGTGAGATGAGAGAATAAAAGTGATAAGTAACAAAACAAATGAATGCAAATTTAGGGGAATTTAAAAAGAGAGTTGAGAAAGTTGGACCTTCTTGGAGATCTTGAGCTTGATCTTGGATGTTGGAGAGTAGACCTTGCACTTGGGTGATGATGGAGGGTAGTTAATTCACCAAGTTTGATGAAAAGATGATGAAAGGTGAAGGTTGGAAAGGGATTTGGATGTGGAAATCATGCTGACTTCGAGAGAGGTTTTCTGAGCTCGCTGAGAGTGATGGATTTCAGATCTTGTTCCCTTTGCAATGTGGTTAGGCCCTCCTTTTTATAGGCCCAGGGTATTTCCGATCGATATAGCCCTGGTCCTGCCAATCGACAGGTGTGTTTAGGATCACTGCCGATAGGTAGGGTTTGGAACCTGCCGTTTGGCAGTCTCTTTCAGGTTCCTTCAAAAAATCAATTATAGAGTGCAAACCATTGATTCGAATCATGAACGGGGCAAACCGTTGGAAAGGTAATTTAAATACCTTCGAAAGTATTTGGACTGCTCTCGGGTTCGAGAGTTGACTTTGGATCAAATGTGGCTCGAAAGCGTTCGTCGGTCCTTTGGACGGGGAGTCGTCGAATGCAAATGGATAGTTTGTCCGCATGGTACGTCAGAATCATGCACGGATGCGGATCATTAGAAAGGTTAGGATATGTACTTCAACATTAAAAAGAGCTTGACTCGGTTTGGGTAGTTGACTTTGGTCAACTGGGGCCAGAAAGCGTTCGGTGACCTTTCGGAGTAAAACGGATCGTTCGTCTGTACCGTATGTCAGAATTGTGCACGGGGCAGACCATTGGAAAGGGATTTCAGTGCCCTTTAAAGATTCATTCAGTCTCCATTGATCCGAAGAGTTGACTTTGGTCAAACAGAGCCCGGGAGTGTCCAGTGGCCTCTTGATCAAGTTTTGGGGAAAAATGGGTCGTTCATCCGCACCGTAAGTCAGAATTGCGCACGGGGTGGACCGTTAGAAAGGGTTTTCAGTTCCCTTCGAGGATTCATTCAGTCTCGGTCGAGATAAAGAGTTGACTTTGGTCAAATAGAGTCTGGGAGTGTCCGATGGCCTCCTGATCAAGTTTTGAGGGAAAATGGGTTGTTCGTCTGCATCGTAAGTCAGAATTACGCACGGGGTGGACCGTTGTAAAGGGGTTTTAGTGCCCTTTGAGGATTTATTCAGTCTCAGTCGAGATGAAGAGTTTAACTTTTGGTTAAATGGGGCTTGGGAATGCCCGATGGCCTCTAGGTTAGTACCCGAAGTATGACTTAGGTTTGTAGTGATGAAGGGAGGTGCTAGGGGACCTAGGGAGAGGTTAGGGGGTGTTGGAATGGGGTGTCTATAGAGACCCTCAACGGGTGAGTTTGGAATAAATGATAGCCGTCGAATAGATACCGCATGATGCCTTTGAAAGAGGATGACCAATTCAAAGGGTCGAGGCCGATTCTGAAGACCTAATGATGAGGATGACCGATTCAGAGGTTCGAAGTCAATTCTGAGGGATTGAAGATGAGGGTGATCGACTCTGCGGGTCGAAGCCAATTCTGAGGGCTTAAATTGAGATGACCAATTCTGTGGGTCCAAGCTAATTTTGAGGGCTTAAATTGAGATGACCTATTCTGCGGGTCAAAGACAATTCTGAGGGATTAAATTGTGATGACCAATTCTACGGGTCGAAGCCAATTCTGAGGGCTTAAGTTGAAATTCCCAATTCTGCGGGTCGAAGCCAATTCTGAGGGCTTAAGTTGAGATGACCAATTCTGCGGGTCGAAGCCAATTCTAAGGGCTTAAATTGAGATGAACAATTCTGCGAGTCGAAGCCAATTCTGAGGGCTTCAGTTGAGATGACCAATTCTGCGGGTCAAAGCCAATTCTGAGGGCTTGAGATGAAATGACCAGTTATACGGGTCGAAGCCAATTCTGAGGGCTTAGGTTGAGATGACCGATTCTGCGGGCCAAAGACAATTCTGAGGGCTTAGGTTGAGATGACCAATTCTGCGGGTCGAAGCCAATTCTGAGGGCTTGAGATGAGATGACCAATTCTTTGGGTCGAAGTCAATTCTGAGAGCTTGAGTTAAAATGACCAATTCTACGTATCGAATCCAATTCCGAGGGCTTAGGTAGAAACGACCAATTTTGTGGGTCGAAGCCAATTATGAGGGCTTTGGTTGAGATGACCAATTATGCGGGTCGAAGCCAATTCTGAGGGCTTAGGTTGAAATGACCAATTATGTGGGTCGAAGCCAATTCTGAGGGCTTAAATTGAGATGAACAATTATGCAGGTCGAAGCTAATTCTGAGGGGTTAAATTGAGATGACCAATTTTACAGGTCGAAGCCAATTCTGAGGGATTAAGTTAAAATGACCCATTCTGCGGGTCGAAGCCAATTCTAAGGGCTTAAGTTGAGATGACCAATTCTGTGGGTCGAAGCCAATTCTGAAGGCTTAAATTGAGATAACCAATTATGCGGGTCGAATCCAATTTTGAAGGCTTAAATTGAGATGACCAATTCTGCAGGTCGAATCCAATTTTGAGGGCTTAAATTGATATGTTCTCGGGGAACTTTGCCGAAAAAATTACCTCGTGATTTTGATTTGAGCTGAGGAGTCGATTGTTGGGGAAATCCTCGTATCTTTTGGATATTTTGTAAAGGAATAGCCAATCTGATGCTATAAATTCCACTGGGGAAGTGATTAGGTGGTCCAGGGTTTGGACGTATTTCTCGAGGAAATTTGAGACCTTAGGGGAATAGGAGATGATCCTGAAGTTTGGGATGCTTTAGGGGTCCTCCGGGGACGTTGTCGGGAGGATATTCACTTAGCTTTTGAGAGTTCCGCTGGGGAAATAGGGGTTTTGCTTGAGGGAGTGCAAACTTTTCTTAGTGAAAATGTTCTAAATCCCCTCTAGGATTTTTAGGAATTTTTTGAGGATTTTTCAGGATTTTTTGATATTTTTTGGGAGTTTTCGTACGAAAATTTAAGGGGGTGCCGGTCGGCATGGTGTGAAGGGTTCCATTCGGCAGTGGTATGGACCTTTGGACTACCTCGAGAAGATAAAGGGCTAGTGTCGATCGGTAGGTTTGGTGGCGAAAGGCTAATCGACAGTCGAGGAAGTCTCTCTCTCTGGAGGCGGTGCGTCAGGTCTTGAATGGCCGAACCAGTGATAGGGTAAGACTTTTTTCTTCTTCAATCCTGGTCTTTATATGCTCTAATTCTGTATTGGCTTATATCTGCTGGGGATTATTTAGGTGACCTTTTACCTTAGGGGGATGGCTGTTCAGGATGCAGGGTCGACTGGATTGAATGCGCTGATGTGGCATTTGCTGGCGCATGAGTTTGGTCACTCTTGGTATCTCAGGGAGAGGGTGGTTCAGAAGATTGCTGAGGAGGAAGTGGGGTGCCGCCTGCGAGGCCCCCTATGTCTATGATGTGGTAGTGGGTGTTGCCAGAGGATGCGAGGATCGCAACGATGATTGGCGAGTCCTATCTGCTGTACACTGATACGGCTGTGCCGTATGATTATATGGACTTCGTGACGAGTTGGCTGATGGCGCCCAACATATATAATTCACTGCCCTTCCCTTCTGCGGGTTCCAGTCGGTCAGTGGGGTCCTCCCACAGCGGTGGTGGTCCGTCGACATTTACGACGGTGGCAACTTTGAGGTCCCCTTTATGAGGTTGCATACCCGTTCATATAACATCCGACAGGCTGATGGAGGGATGGTGCCTATGTTGCATCATCCTTATGCGATGGACCCGGAGGATTTGCGCTTGATAGAGGAGGTTCTTCGTCCTTTGGAATATCTTTCTGTTCTTCTCTTTTCCTTATTTTTTGTTTCTTTTGATCTTTTCTACTTGATACTGATTTTGCCTTTTCTTGCAGCAAGTCCGGGTGTCCACCACTTGGTTGAGGGATATCAGGGACTGGATATCTTCGGCGACTGCCCATATTTGGGATGCAGTTCCTGTTCCTTTTTGCTTGGTGCCGTCGGCCTCATCCGGGGAGGAATCTAGTTCAGGTAGCGATGGTGCGTCATCTCGCCGCAAGGGAAAGAGAGTGCGTCACAGGGGTGGAAGCTCTTAGGAGAGAGGGGGAAGGGTAAGTGAGAGAAAGAAAGAATGTGGATTCGGGCTGAGTCCCGTTGTTTTTGCTTTTCTTTATTTCCTGCAAGATTAATGTAACATAGAGAAATATCTATGCAATGCAATGAAGTTTTTTTTTATTATCTTTTGTTAATGATGAATGAATGAATACATGCACATGCGCTTTTTTACTTTGCTGCTGAGACCGTAAAATATTTTTAAAATTTTGAAAGAAAGTTTTATTCATAATGAGAGATTATATAAAGATGGAAAGGGGATTTTTGAAATTTTGTTGAGAATATCGATTTATTTTTATTGAGTTTTCTGATTTTGATAAAAGAGGAAAAAAGGTAAGTTTCTAAAAATAGGGGGTTGCCGATCGACAAGCACCTTATCCTGTCTATCGGCAGGTCAGTCCAGTCTAATTAATCAAAGCTTTAATTGGTATCCTCTTCAGCTCTTGGTACCTCGTGGGGCAGGATTTCCTCCGATTTCTGCAGGGATTATGTCTTTTGTGAGGGTTTTCAAGTATAAAAGAGGGGTAAGGGTGGAGTGTTTTCATCACACTTTCACATTACTACTTTATTATTCTGTGAGATGGTTCTCCCTGGTAGTGTTGAGTTTGCCAACTACCTCGAAACTTTGGAGGCAATGTGCTCCTATAACGTCGACTATGATGCTTTCAACATGCGTCGAGTCTCTTTATGGCGTAATTGGCCTATAGAATGGAACATGCTGATGGAGGCGGTACAATTTTAGTACCCCGAAGACTATGTATTCCATTTTGGCTTGGAATAAGTTTATCCGACTTATAAGGAATTTTCTTCCATGTTGGGAGTAAATCCTATTGTGACAGCTGCTATGCCTGAATTTCTCGATCTCCTCGGGAGCTTTTGGCTGGACTTATCTGCATCTCTCCCTCGGCGGGTAGATCCTTAGTTACCGGAGGAATGATTTATCTTTCAGCGGTGCTGCGGTCCATGCATTTACAGGAGGTTGGTGATGTTAGATATGCCGAAGTCATCGTTTTGGGCTTGGTTTGAAAATTATTGCTGGTGATCGGGGAGCTGCTGGTGGATCCATAACTTGCAGCTATTACTTCATGAATGTTCTACCGTCGTAATCCTATGGCGGTGATACTAGCAGAGACTCTGAATGTCCTGGATGCCTAGAGAGAAGGTCGTTCTGACTTTTTGAGGGGTAGCCCTGTGATGTTGTTCATGTGGTTGTCTGAAAGATTTCGCCTAGTGACTCCTCTGGAATATCCTTTGTTGGTTGTACCCAACATCTTTTTGCGCCATTTCATCAGTGTTGGTATGGATATCGAGAGCTGGGAGAACTGGTTTGTGGAGCATGGGACTCTAAATCTGTACTGGTTAGTGCCTTGGTGGAGACAGTTGCTGCCTATTCTAGAACTGGGGGAATACCCGTATGTCCGGCTGGTTGGTCTCAGACAGACCTCCTATTATTTCCCTTGGCGGCTTCTGCACCAATTTGGCTGGGATTAGGTCGTGCCATCTCAAACACTAGATTTCTTTTTGGTAGAAGATCTGACAGAGCGTCTGCGCATGCAGCTTGGCTCTTTGTGGGAGAGTCAGTGTCCATCGACCCATCCTTCTCAGTTTGTTGGGAGATTTTGGCACATCCTTGGGGATTATATGAAGTGGTTGTGGAGAAGAGTGGTTAGCAAGATATTGGAAGTGGAGATCGGACAAAGGTGGCTTGTTTTATCTGATACCATGGAGGGAGGTGTGGTAGTTTTTCCAAGGCTAGTTCGAGGTTATCGGTCCATATAGCATCCGCGGCACTCCATTTAGGCAGGGGAAGCTTGGGGACCCCAAGATGTAGATGATGACGATGGAGCGGGATCCTCTGGTAGCTGTGGGTAAGACACTTGGAGAGTTTGTTTTGTTATAGGGAATAAATTTGGGAATTTTATTTAGCTTTCTAGGAAGGTAGGGGGAAGGGAGTTATCCGTTCCTTTTCTTATGTAATTGCACTGTAATTTCTTCTTAGTTAAATAAATAAGTTTTTTTATCATTCGGCTGTGCCTTTTGATGAATTTTATATTTTGAATTATCTATACTGATCGCTAAGGCATGCATAACCCTTTTGTTAAAGTATATGTTAGAATGAACTGTCGTTATCGTAGATAAGAAAAGAATAGCTTTTTTGTGAAAAAGAAGGGGTCGTGTTCACGTAAGATGTATGAGCTGCCTACGTACCTCTGGGGTCTTTGAATGGTTTTAATTTTTTTTTGAAAAATGGTTCTTACAGAGGATCAGGCTCACGTAGTTCTAGGTAGAGGTAAATAAAGATTTTTTTTAGAATAGAAGGGAGATGAGAAGATTCGTAGCGCGCCGAGATTTCTGACTAGGGGTAAAATTTCTTGAGACGATCCAGATTGACTGGACGAGCCATCTTTTCTCCATCTAGGTCAATGAGCATGGTAGCACCGTCGGACAAGATCTTCTTGATAATGTATGGGCCTCTCCAATTGGGCTTGAATTTTCCTCTGGGGTCACAGATGGGCTCTACTATTTCTTTGAGGGCTAAATCCCCTTCTCGGACGCTGCAGTTTTTGACTCTCATATTGAATGATCGTGCTATACGGCGATGATACCTTTGTATGTGATATAGAGCTTTCAATCTCTTTTCATCTAAGAGGGTCAGCTCGTCAAGACGGTTTGGTACCAGTCTTCTTCGCCGACTTGGCTTTAGAGAATGACATGAAGGGAAGAGATTTCTACCTCTACGGGTAGGACTGCTTCCATGCCGTAGACTAGAGAGTAAGGGATATCCCCAGTAGAGGTTCGGACTGAGGTTCGGTAGCCCCAGAGGGCGTATGGGATTCGATCGACCCAATCAAAATAACTTTCGGTCATCTTACTGTCGATGGCTTTGAGGTTCTTGTTACACTACACCAAAAACAGGATTCTGGCACAGTTCAAAACCGTGCCAGATCAAATCTGGCACGGTTTTGAACTGTGCCAGAATCAGGTGTTCCAAAATGGGAATTTTTTTCTGGCACGGTTTAAAAGTGTGCCAGAATCAGCCAAACAGGAACACTTCTGGCACACTTTTAAACCGTGCCAGAATTTGATATTTCTGGCACACTTTTGGCACAGTTTTTAACTGTGCCAGATTCAGCAAAATAGGAACACTTCTGGCACACTTTTAAACCGTGCCAGAATTTGATATTTCTGGCACACTTTTGGCACAGTTTTTAACTGTGCCAGATTCAGCATAGTTTAAAAAAAAAATAGCACAATTTAAAACCGTGCCAAAATATGATACACTTTTGCCACGGCTTTGAACTATGCCAATTTTGTAATTAAAAAAAAAATATTTGAAAGCACAAAATTCACAAATTAATAATATTGCGCGTTATTAATAAACTAATGTACATACAAACTTCAAAATATTACAAGTCTTTAATTGCTCATAGGCCCAAAAAAAATTGGGCAGAGTTTCCTCTATTTTCTGGACATTCCAAAACCTGTTAATACAAAACCTGCCTAACATAAAGCCCGCACGGCCACAAAATATAACAATTAACTTACAAAAGCCCTCATGGCCATAAAAGTCAATAATAAAACAACAAAAGACCGTACGGTCATGACACAAAAAAATGGATTCATTAATAAATCCCTTGTTGTAAACCATTGAGTTCTTTGTGTTCCACGCGAATAAAAGCCAACGATAAACTGTTATCCTACAAAAAAAATAGAATACAAAAAAGATACGATATTAGTAACCCAATAATTTACAAAAAAAAATACTCAAAACAAAAAAATTACATATATGAATGGAAATTATCGTCATACTCACAAACCGGGAGACCCGGGACTACGCGGTTAGTTCCTACAAGTTACATTGGTCCCGTGCGAGGTGTTCGTGCCCCCTACGGGGTCGTTTGGGGGGTGGTTTGGGTTTTCACCCTTTGACGGCTTGTTTTTAAGTTTAAGTGATGATTTTTGCAAATTATCGTTATATTCACAAGCCGGGAGGCCCGGGACTACGCGATCAGTTCCAAAAAGTTACATTGTTCCCGTGCGAGGTGTTCGTGCCTCCTACGAGGTCGTTTGGGGGTTGGTTTGGGTTTTCACCCTTTGACGACATGTTTTTAACTAAGTGTGATTTTTGCAAATTATCGTCATACTCTCAAACCGAGAGACCCGGGACTACGCGATCAGTTCCTACAAGTTACATTGGTCCCGTGCGAGGTGTTCGTGCCTCCTATGGGGTCGTTTTGTGGTTGGTTTGGGTTTTCACCCTTTGACGGCATGTTTTTAACTAAGTGTGATTTTTGCAAATTATCGTCATATTCACAAACCGGGAGATCCGGGACTACGCGGTCAGTTCCTACAAGTTACATTGGTCCCGTGCGAGGTGTTCGTGCCCCCTACGGGGTCGTTTGGGGGGTGGTTTGGGTTTTCACCCTTTAACGGCTTGTTTTTAAGTTTAAGTGCTGATTTTTGCAAATTATTGTCATACTCTCAAACCGAGAGACCCGGGACTACGCGATCAGTTCCTACAAGTTACATTGTTCCCGTGCGAGGTGTTCGTGCCTCCTACGAGGTCGTTTGGGGGTTGGTTTGGGTTTTCACCCTTTGACGACATGTTTTTAACTAAGTGTGATTTTTTCAAATTACCATCATATTTACGAACCGGGAGACCCGGGACTACGCGGTCAGTTTCTACAAGTTACATTGGTCCCGTGCGAGGTGTTCGTGCCCCATACGGGGTCGTTTGGGGGGTGGTTTGGGTTTTCACCCTTTAACAGCTTGTTTTTAAGTTTGTGCTGATTTTTGCAAATTATTGTCATATTCACAAACCGGGAGACCCGGGACTACGCGGCCAGTTCCTACAAGTTACATTGGTCCCGTGCGAGGTGTTGTGCCCCCTACGGGGTCGTTTGGGGGGTGGTTTGGGTTTTCACCCTTTAACGGCTTGTTTTTATGTTTAAGTGCTGATTTTTGCAAATTATCGTCATACTATCAAACGGGGAGACCCGGGACTACGCGATCAGTTCCTACAAGTTACATTGGTCCCGTGCGAGGTGTTTGTGCCTCCTACGGGGTCGTTTGGGGGGTGGTTTGGGTTTTCACCCCTTTGACGGCTTGTTTTTAACTAAGTGTGATTTTTGCAAATTATCGTCATATTCACAAACCGGGAGACCCGGGACTACGCGATCAGTTCTTACAAGTTACATTGGTCCCGTGCGAGGTGTTCGTGCCCCCTACGGGGTCGTTTGAGGGGTGGTTTGAATTTTCACCCTTTCACGGCTTGTTTTTAACTAAGTGTGATTTTTGTAAATTATCGTCATATTCACAAACCGGGAGACCCGGGACTACGCGGTCAGTTCCTACAAGTTACATTGGTCCCGTACGAAGTGATCGTGCCCCCAACGGGGTCGTTTGGGGGGTGGTTTGGGTTTTCACCCTTTAACGGCTTGTTTTTAAGTTTAAGTGTTGATTTTTGCAAATTATCGTCATATTCACAAACCGGGAGACCCGGGACTACGCGGTCGGTTCCTACAAGTTACATTGGTCCTGTGCGAGGTGTTCGTGCCCCCTACGGGGTCGTTTGGGGGTGGTTTGGGTTTTCACCCTTTAACCACTTGTTTTTAAGTTTAAGTCCTGATTTTTGCAAATTATCGTCATACTCATAGACCGGGAGACCCGGGACTACGCGGTCAGTTCCTACAAGTTACATTGGTCCCGTGCGAGGTGGTCGTCCCCCTACGGGGTCATTTGAGGGGTGGTTTGGGTTTTCACCCTTTGACGGCTTGTTTTTAAGTTTAAGTGCTGATTTTTGCAAATTATCGTCACACTCTCAAACCGGGAGACCCGGGACTACACGGTCAGTTCCTACAAGTTACATTGGTCCCGTGCGAGGTGTTCGTGCCCCCTACGGGGTCGTTTGGGGGGTGGTTTGGGTTTTCACCCTTTAACGGCTTGTTTTTAAGTTTAAGTGATGATTTTTGCAAATTATCGTCATACTCTCAAAACGAGAGACCCGGGACTACGCGATCAGTTCCCACAAGTTACACTGGTCCCGTGCGAGGTGTTCGTGCCTCCTACGGGGTTGTTTGGGGGTTCGTTTGGGTTTTCACCCTTTGACGGCATGTTTTTAACTAAGTGTGATTTTTGTAAATTATCGTCATATTCACAAACCGGGAGACCCGGGACTACGCGATCAGTTCCTACAAGTTACATTGGTCCCGTGCGAGGTGTTTGTGCCCCCTACGGGGTTGTTTGGGGGGTAGTTTGGGTTTTCAACCTTTAACGGCTTGTTTTTAAGTTTACGTGCTGATTTTTGCAAATTATCGTCATACTCTCAAACCGGGAGACCCGAGACTACGAGATCAGTTCCTACAAGTTACATTGGTCCCGTACGAGGTGTTCGTGCCTCCTACGGGGTCGTTTGGGGGGTGGTTTGGGTTTTCACCCTTTGACTGCTTATTTTTAACTGAGTGTGATTTTTGTAAATTATCGTCATATTCACAAACCGGGAGACCCGGGACTACGCGGTCAGTTCCTACAAGTTACATTGGTCCCGTACGAAGTTTTCGTGCCCCCAACGGGGTCGTTTGGAGGGTGGTTTGGGTTTTCACCCTTTAACGTCTTGTTTTTAAGTTTAAGTGTTGATTTTTGCAAATTATCGTCATATTCACAAACCGGGAGACCCGGGACTATGCGGTCAGTTCCTACAAGTTACATTGGTCCCGTGCGAGGTGTTCGTGCCCCCTACGGGGTCGTTTCGGGGGTGGTTTGGGTTTTCACCCTTTAACGGCTTGTTTTTAATTTTAAGTGCTGATTTTTGCAAATTATCGTCATACTCTCAAACCGAGAGACCCGAGACTACGCGGTCAGTTCCTACAAGTTACACTGGTCCCGTGCGAGGTGTTCGTGCCCCCTACGGGGTCGTTTGGGGGGTGGTTTGGGTTTTCACCCTTTAACGACTTGTTTTTAAGTTTACGTGCTGATTTTTGCAAATTATCGTCATACTCTCAAACCGGGAGACCCGAGACTACGCGATCAGTTCCTACAAGTTACATTGGTCCCGTACGAGGTGTTCGTGCCTCCTACGGGGTCGTTTGGGGGGTGGTTTGGGTTTTCACCCTTTGACTGCTTGTTTTTAACTGAGTGTGATTTTTGTAAATTATCGTCATATTCACAAACCGGGAGACCCGGGAGTACGCGGTCAGTTCCTACAAGTTACATTGGTCCCGTACGAAGTTTTCGTTCCCCCAACGGGGTCGTTTGGAGGGTGGTTTGGGTTTTCACCCTTTAACGGCTTGTTTTTAAGTTTAAGTGTTGATTTTTGCAAATTATCATCATATTCACAAATCGGGAGACCCGAGACTACGCGGTCAGTTCCTACAAGTTACATTGGTCCCGTGCGAGGTGTTCGTGCCCCCTACGGGGTCGTTTGGGGGGTGGTTTGGGTTTTCACCCTTTAACGGCTTGTTTTTAATTTTAAGTGCTGATTTTTGCAAATTATCGTCATACTCATAGACCGGGAGACCCGGGACTACGCGGTCAGTTCCTACAAGTTACATTGGTCCCGTGCGAGGTGTTCGTGCCCCCTACGGGGTCGTTTGGGTTTTCACCCTTTGACGGCTTGTTTTTATGTTTAAGTGCTGATTTTTGCAAATTATCGTCATACTCTCAAACCGGGAGACCCGGGACTACGCGGTCAGTTCCTACAAGTTACACTGGTCCCGTGCGAGGTGTTCGTGCCCCCTACGGGGTTGTTTGGGGGTCGGTTTGGGTTTTCACCCTTTGACGGCATGTTTTTAAGTTTACGTGCTGATTTTTGCAAATTATCGTCATACTCTCAAACCGGGAGACCCGAGACTACGCGATCAGTTCCTACAAGTTACATTGGTCCCGTACGAGGTGTTCGTGCCTCCTACGGGGTCGTTTGGGGGGTGGTTTGGGTTTTCACCCTTTGACTGCTTGTTTTTAACTGAGTGTGATTTTTGTAAATTATCGTCATATTCACAAACCGGGAGACCCGGGAGTACGCGGTCAGTTCCTACAAGTTACATTGGTCCCGTACGAAGTTTTCGTTCCCCCAACGGGGTCGTTTGGAGGGTGGTTTGGGTTTTCACCCTTTGACGGCTTGTTTTTAAGTTTAAGTGTTGATTTTTGCAAATTATCGTCATATTCACAAATCGGGAGACCCGAGACTACGCGGTCAGTTCCTACAAGTTACATTGGTCCCGTGCGAGGTGTTCGTGCCCCCTACGGGGTCGTTTGGGGGGTGGTTTGGGTTTTCACCCTTTAACGGCTTGTTTTTAATTTTAAGTGATGATTTTTGCAAATTATCGTCATACTCATAGACCGGGAGACCCGGGACTACGCGGTCAGTTCCTACAAGTTACATTGGTCCCGTGCGAGGTGTTCGTGCCCCCTACGGGGTCGTTTGGGGGGTGGTTTGGGTTTTCACCCTTTGACGGCTTGTTTTTATGTTTAAGTGCTGATTTTTGCAAATTATCGTCATACTCTCAAATCGGGAGACCCGGGACTACGCGGTCAGTTCCTACAAGTTACATTGGTCCCGTGCGAGGTGTTCGTGCCCCCTACGGGGTCGTTTGGGGGTTGGTTTGGGTTTTCACCCTTTGACGGCATGTTTTTAACTAAGTGTGATTTTTGTAAATTATCGTCATATTCACAAACCGGGAGACCTGGGACTACGCGGTCAGCTCGTACAAGTTACATTGGTCCCGTGCGAGGTGTTCGTGCCTCCTACGGGGTCGTTTGGGGGTTGGTTTGGGTTTTCACCATTTGACGACATGTTTTTAACTAAGTGTGATTTTTGTAAATTATCGTCATATTCACAAACCGGGAGACCCGGGAGTACGCGGTCAGTTCCTACAAGTTACATTGGTCCCGTGCGAGGTGTTCGTGCCTCCTACGGGGTCGTTTGGGGGTTGGTTTGGGTTTTCACCCTTTGACGGCATGTTTTTAACTAAGTGTGATTTTTGTAAATTATCGTCATATTCACAAACCGGGAGACCCGGGACTACGCGGTCAGTTCCTACAAGTTACATTGGTCCCGTGCGAGGTGTTCGTGCCCCCTACGGGGTCGTTTGGGGGGTGGTTTGGGTTTTCACCCTTTAACGGCTTGTTTTTAAGTTTAAGTGATGATTTTTGCAAATTATCGTCATACTCTCAAACCGAGAGACCCGGGACTACGCGATCAGTTCCTACAAGTTACACTGGTCCCGTGCGAGGTGTTCGTGCCCCAACGGGGTCGTTTGGGGGGTGGTTTGGGTTTTCACCCTTTAACGACTTGTTTTTAAGTTTAAGTATTTATTTTTGCAAATTATCGTCATATTCACAAGCCGGGAGATCCGGGACTACGCGGTCAGTTCCTACAAGTTACATTGGTCCCGTGCGGGGTGTTCGTGCCTCCTACGGGATTTTTTTATGTTGTTTTACGTTTTCATCCTTCGATTGCATGTTTTTATGCTTAAATCTAAATATTTTGCAAATTTATGTCGTACACTCAAACTGGGAGCCCCGTGACTACGCGGTCGGTTCCTATGAGTCGCATTGATCCCGTGCGAGGTGTTCGTGACTACGCGTGTCTCATTTTGGTATGTTTATTAGTTGTTTTACGTTTTCATTCACCAATGTTCAATTTTCAAATGTTGTATGCCAGCCTTAATCAATTTAGAACACTTACTTATTTTATAAAATTTCGACAGAGTTTCCTTTGTTTATTCATGAAATCCAACTTATTTTAATATTAGCATAAGCCCAACAACAACAACAAGCACAAAAGCCACAGCTAAACCACCAATAAATCCCTTCCACCGATTTAACATCTAAAATTAGTATATAAATCCATATATAGCCCCTTCCTTCATGTCAACCACTTATTAAGGCCTTAAGACACACATCTTACACAACACACACACGCGCACACAACTAAATGAAGAATTTACTAAGGTAAAGGTGCACTACATTATAAAATCTTCTATCATCAATATAAAATACTTACCAAATTTATTCGCAACTTGAGATCCTCTGAATAAGCTCCCTCATTCTTGATCCTTGCGTATTTGTGCAAACAACTTGAGATCTTCCCTTTTCCAATCACTTCTTCGAGTTCCGCTTTGGCTTTCACCAGTGTGCTGATGTTGTATCAGTCCCGACCCAAAGAGGTCCTGCAATACCAAAATTATATTTTATAAAGATATATTAACCATTATGTAGGGAAAGTAGTCATTTTATAACACGTGACTTAATTTTCTGACTTGTGAAATGTTC
Organism: Sambucus nigra; assembly: GCA_949130495.1. NCBI lineage: Eukaryota > Viridiplantae > Streptophyta > Magnoliopsida > Dipsacales > Adoxaceae > Sambucus > Sambucus nigra. The sequence continues at coordinate 296,592,741 of OX422213.1, forward strand.
TTGGTTTTTTGTTTTATTTACCAGTTTTTCAATTTTGGCATACATGAAGAATTAGTGAAAATGAGTAAGTAATTGAGAAAGGCCACAAACCAAGCACATGTGTTCGATGTATATTTATTACGTTTTACTTTTGATTTAAGTTTGTGAATCTTCTCCGTGATCTAAGAGAAAAACTAATTGTCAAATTCAACCCACCCCACTCCCCACCCATATATGCAATCATATATGCACCATATATGCAGATATATGCATATATGCTGCATATATGCAATCATATATGCATATATCTGCATATATGCTTGCATATATGCAAATGCTTGCATATATGCATATATATGCTGCATATATGCATATATAACCTGATGGAGGCAGCGAGGGAGGGAGGCAGAGAGGGAGGCAACGAGGGAGGGAGGGAGGGGCAGTAGAATTTTTAACCAACTGACCTACTTCTTCTTAGATTTGTCAAATTTAACCCACCTCACTCCCCACGCATATATGCAATCATATATGCACCATATATGCATATATCTGCATCTTTGCTGCATATATGCACATATAGGGCTGTGTTTTTTTTTCGATTTTTCGATTTTTCCGAATTCCGATCCGATTTTTTTCCGATTTTGGAAAGTTTTTTTTTTTCGATTTCCGATTTTTCCGAAAAAAATCGGATCGGAAATCGGAATTTTTTTTATTTTCCGAATTTCCGATTTTTTCCGATCCGAATTTTCGAATTATTTTTCGATCCGAATTTCCGAATTATTTTTCGAAAATTTTTCCGAAAATTTTTCCGATTATGTTTTCGATTTTGATTGCCGATTTTTATAATATCCCTTTAACTTATAAATTATAACAGCCTTTGGATTGTTACCATTTTGCCACAACCTGTAATAACCCTTGGATTGAAACTTAGAAAACTAGGTTAAGTTACCATCTCACACTTAGAAAACTTCAGCCGCTCACATACATCTCACAAAATTCTCTCACCCTCTCACATCTCACAAAACTTCCTGCCGTCGCTCTCCTTCTTCCACTCCTGCCATCGCTCTCCGTCTTCCACCGCCGCTCTCCGTCTTCCACAACCTTTCGGTGAGTGGGTGACCTCAGATTAGATATTAGTGATAGGATCTGGTGGGTGGGTTTTCAGTCCACTAATATCTGCTATTAGATATTAGTGACTCAATGACCACTTGCACAAGATACATCACAAAATAATATATACTATACTTGATCTCTCCTTAAAAATATTTTTGGTTTGTTGCAAAGTAAATCATTTGTTCACTGCCACGATATTGACCTAGTTTTTGGTTTGTTGAAAAATATTTTTGGTTTGTTGAAAAATATAACAAAAAATTATAATAAAAGACTAAATAGATGAGTTCATCAAATCGTAAACTAAGTGCCATATTATATGCAATGGACTTATTTTTCTTTTTCAAATGTAAAAGTCAGATTATAGTTAAATTTCCATTCACTAAGTAGATCAAATGAAACAGAATGATACATTCACACAATGAGCAGAATGATACATTCACACAATGAGGCAGACATTTTTTCTGTGAGGGACTTATAAACAGAATGATACATTCACACAATGAGGCAGATATTTTAATCGATTGGTGTATTTGTAATATTGCAAAAAAAAAAACTCAAACCAAAATAGATCTGTTTCTGTTTATAACTCAAAACCAAAAACAAAAATCAATAGTGGGACTCAATGACACTATTGTAATATATAATAGTGGGACTCAATGATACTATTGTAATATATAAAAAAAACTCAAACCAAAATAGATTTGTTTCTCTTTCTCTTTCTGTTTTTTTTTTATTATTATTATCACTGTTATGTTTTTATACTAACACGAGTATATTTGATTGTTTTTTTGTAATTGTTTTGTAGGGGTGTAAATTTACAAAATATAGCGGGGATTGGGAGAGACAATAAAACAACCCCAAAACAGGTATCCTTTCTTTATTTAATTTGATTGCATGTCGTCAACAATGGATGAAAGTGCTGGAGTAAGTAGCAAACCCAACCCTGATAATAATAAAAAAAAAACAAAGATAGGCTCAAAATCTGGTTTAGGTGGGCATCACGGAGCGTCGGGTGTATGGGAATATTTTGAAAAACACTTGATTGAGGGCACAAAAAATTTTTCGGGCACTTGTGAGTTCAAGTATTGCAATGTAACAATACTTGCACCATCTTCTGGGGGAACTAACAAATTGTGGAATCATTTAAAAAAATGTAAAGATTTTCCCGGTTATGAAGGAGATAAGACGACACAAACCATTATTTCCGTGATAGGATCTCAACCTTGTAATTGGAGATTTGATCAAGATAGATGCCGCAAATCTTTAACAAGAATGGTAATTATTGATCAACTCCCTTTTAATCATGTGGAAAAGGAAGGGTTTAGAATGTTTTGTGCGGATTTGCAACCTAAGTTTCATGTGGTTTGTAGAACAACATTAACTAAGGATTGCTTAATCATGTATCACGAGGAAAGAACCAAGTTGAAAGAATATTTTAAGTATTTTAATACACGAGTATGCCTCACCACTGATATGTGGACATCGTTACAAAATCTTGGTTATATGGCTTTGACCGCTCACTTTATTGATAGAGATTGGGTTGTTCATAAGAAAATCATTAATTTTCGAGTACTTCCACATCCACACAAGGGTGAGGTAATTGCGAAGGCAGTGGAGAGTTGTTTGATGGAATGGGGTTTAGAAAAGGTAATGACTATCACACTCGACAATGCAAAAAACAATGACACGTGTATCGTAGATTTGAAAAAAAGATTAAATAAAAGAAACGCTTTGTTATTGGGGGGTGAGTTCTTTCATATTAGATGTTTTGCACATGTCATAAATCTTGTTGTGAGAGATGGAGTTGAGGAGGTTAAGGACACAATCAAGCGTCTTCGGCGAAGTGTCAAATATGTGCGAAGTAGTCCCTCACGTATGCAACTCTTTAAGAAGTGTGTTGTGGATGAAATGTTAGAAACAAAGAGGGGTGTGTGCTTGGATGTTAAGACACGATGGAATTCAACCTACCTAATGATAAATGCGGCGTTGGAGTTTGAGAGGGTATTTGATCGTTTAGATGAGGTGGACCCCAATTATAAGATTGAGTGTAATGTGGAAGGAAGAGGTATATTGGATGAGAGTGATTGGAGAAAATTAAAATCCTTGCACACTTTTTTAGAAGAATTCTATGAACTTACAAAGCGTGTGTCGGGTTCTCAATATGTCACTTCCAATACATACTTTGATGAACTAACACAAGTTAAAGACCTTCTCATGGAGCATTTAGATAGTGATGATGAATTGTTTCGTGCCATGGCCATTAAAATGGATGTAAAATTTGACAAGTATTGCAATTTTGATTCTCTTAACCCAATATTGGTTGTTGCAATTGTGTTGGATCCTCGATATAAATTACAATTTGTTGAGTTTTGGTATTCCTCATATTTGGAGAAATGTGCTAATTTTTCCGAAGTTGAAAGATCTTACAAATTGGAAGTGTTTGTGGAAAAATTGAAAGATTTAATGAATCGGCTTTATAATTACTACAAAGCGGGAGAGACACCTTATGTGGGTCTTGGTTTTTCTACCCCCCACGATAAAAGTGATGTGCCCAAAGACTCCAATCTTAATGAAAAAGTAACTAAAAGACCAAAGGCAAAAGATTTGTTTAGAGGTATTTTAAAGAGAAAGGATTATGCGGATGTTTCCAATGACATGGAAAGGTATTTGAGTGATGGTGTTTTGGAGAATGATGAGCGTCATTTTGATGTTGTTGCTTGGTGGAAAGGTAAAGTTACAACATATCGCGCACTTGCAATAATGGCCCGTGATGTGTTATCCATTCCCGTGACATCGGTTGCTTCCGAGTCCGCTTTTAGTACGGCCGGTAGGGTGCTTGACCAATTTCGAAGTTCTTTAACTCCTTCTATTGTGGAATGTTTGCTCTGCACTCAAGATTGGCTTAGGAATCCTTTACTCCCGTTTTGTGTTGAAGATACAATTGAGGCACTTGAAGCAATTGAAAATGGTATTTTTCCCCCAACTTTGTTTCAATATATACATTCAATTTATATTGGAAATAAATAACGATTCGTTTTATTCTTTTTTGTCATTGTAGTTGTGCTAGAGGAGATGAAAGGTTTATCGCTTGGATCGACTAGTTGAATTTTGGTATTGTTAACATTTATATTACATTTTATAATTAACATTTAATTTTCAAATTCATATTTTGTTTGGTTGGTTAATACTTTTTTTTGGTAAAACAGGAAATGGGATGCGAATGTTCAATGGAGTGCAGATAATGGATGATGCTTAGAGTTGGAAGCTTTGTAGCGGTTTTGAATTTGTTTTGGACTGTTTTTGTAACTGTTTTTGGACTAATTTGGACTGTTTTGTACTAATTATTTGTTGGGACTGTTTTGTACTAATTATTTGTTGGGACTGTTTTGGTTTTGGACTATTTTTAGGGTTGTTTTGGACTATTTTTAGGATTATTTCAGACTATAAAAGCACGACTATTTTGTAATACATTTATAGGGCTGCTTTGTATGAAATTTATGGCTGTTTTGTATAAAAAAAAAGTGTACCTACGTATGAAATTTATGGCTGTTTTATACTAATTTAAGATTGCTTTCTATAAAAAAAAAGTCCAAAATATTGAAGAAATAATGTGGTACAGAACAGTGGTACTAGACTAAAATTAATAAAAAAGAACAAGAATAAAATAGGTGAGGGAAATTGAGAATAAAAAAATATTGGGTAATATATTTTTTAATAATATATATATATAATAAAACTGTACCTATGTCTGATTTTTTCGAAAATTCCGAATATTGCCGAAAATATTTTTCTTCTGATTTTTCCGAAAATTTCGAATTTTGTCGAAAATAATATTTTTCCGAAATTTCCGAAAATTCCGATTTTGCCGAAAATTCCGAAATCGGAAAAAAACTATAATTCCGAAAAAATTCGGATTCGGATTCGGCACGCCGATTTTTTTGCCGAAAATTTCGGAAATTTTTCCGAACCATGCATTTCCGATCCGGCCGAAACACAGCCCTATGCACATATATGCAGATATATGCATATATGTGCATATATGCAGATATATGCTGCATATATGTGCATATATGCAGCAAAGATGCAGATATATGCATATATGCAGCATATATGCAACATATATGTGCATATATGCAGATATATGCATATATGTGCATATATGCAGCATATATGCTTGCATATATGCATATATGACCTGATGGAGGCAGCGAGGGAGGGAGGCAGCGAGGGAAGGAGGGAGGGAGGTAGAGAGGGAGGGGCAGTAGAATTTTCAACCAACTGACCTACTTCTTAGAATTTTCTCTCTTCAGATATTCAGAGAAGAACTACTCCATCATTGGACACCACACTTCAGCTCTGCCTGCAATATCAAGAAAAAAATAACTAAGAATAGATAAGCATCAATACTCCTAAGAATTAGAAAATAGCATGATAAATTACATGAATAATAAATTTTCGCACTTTTGTGTGCCTTCATGAGTTGGTACACAGTATGGCCAAAATGAAAGAAACAGAATAATTTAAAAGCATATGTATGTGAATAACGTATATCTAGTGCAATAAAGGTAGCAAATGCCTCGAGCAATTAACAGTGCCCAACAATCCAGTGCATAAATCTTTGTTCCAATTACTTGATCCTCCTCTACCACAATTTCCCAAAAAGAAACTCCTCCAAAAGATTTCCTAAATCTATCCACAATAGATGATGAATTTGGAAAATCTTTTGGAGGTATTTTTTTTGGGGTAAAAACATGTTGTGGATTGATCAATCTGACATTACCCCAAGAAGATAATATGCTTACAGTAAAAATCCTCCTCTGTCCATTCAATACGGTGTTAGCTAATATATATGTCCACTCATTGTACATATATTGTACTCTGTATTTTTTTCCTTCCAAGTTCCAACCAACACACCTAATAGTTACAAATAACCATCTAATAGTTACATACAAATGCACAATGTGAAAAATACTAACTAATAAAAGAAACATAAATACTGTATGCACATGTTTGTGTAATTATGCAAACCAAGTTGGATAGAGTTAATGAGCAAAGTCAATGTTACCTTCAATCCTAGAAGAATAGGATGGGCTTTAATTGAGGATTGCAATTTTTGATAGAGGCTATTCTCCTATTCCACCACTAGTTAAACTATGAGTTGAACCAGAAATTAAGCTCAAAACGACAACACCCAGTAAAAGTAATTCCACCAAAATCAATAAAATCATCATTTACGAATTTCAGGTGGTGGGTCGACACTTTCTGATTGATCCAACTTTATTTTCTCACTCCCCTCAAGGGAAAAAAACACACTTTTGATTCATTTAGCCTCAATAAATTTCATTAGAAAATTTAACTTGACTTGTTTTTTCCATTTTCCATATCTATAAACCATTGAATAGAAAGACATCAAGAAATTAGAAAAAAGAACAAGTGGAAGAGAGTGATAGAATTACCATTTCGACGAATGGCAATCTCTCTTATCCGGCGGACGAGACCAGTAATTGGATCAGAGAAAATTTTAGTCTCGAGATTTCCCTCCAAGTACAAGATTGATCTATAGCAAATGAAGCATTAAAATATGACTAGAAAATGCATTTAGTTAAAAGAAGAAAAGGAAATGAAAAAGACGGAAAGGAAAGGAGGAGTAACCTGTTTGATGGCAACATCGCCCAACCTCTCCGGGTAAATAGAAACCCGGTACCATTGAACCGAACATCTATTAGCGTAGTCTGTTGGTTCCTCATTATCCAAGGGCCTCCGATTGTTGCGAATACCTCCGGTACCAACTGAGAGCAAAGTCACCATCCTACCTCTCTTCAAATGGAGCAAATAGAGCGAAGGGGTTGGAGCCGATGAGCGGTGAGGGTCTGCGTTTTGGTCCAGAGAAAGAGAGAGGGGGAGCGGGAGATTGAAGATGAGAGAGGAGAGAGAAGAGGGAAATAAAAAATAGGTTATTTTATATTTGAGTGAAGTGTACTCAATTTTGGCACACTTTAAAGCAGTGCCAAATTTTGACACTGTTTTAAAGTGTGCCAGATTGTCATTAAACCGTGCCAGAATCTGGCACAGTTTTAAACTGTGCCAGATTTTTAATATCAGGGTGTGCCAAATTGCTGTTTTTGGTGTAGTGTTAGCGACCTCGACTGCACTGTTGGTTTGAGGTCGGTAGGGAGAGTATTTATGTCTCTAGATCCCATACTCGTTGACCACTTTTGTGACTTCGGCCTCAAAATGCAACCTTTTATTTGACACTAGCTCATGCGGGACCCCATATCGGCAGATGATGTTTTTCTTAATGAATTTGGCCACTTTCTTAGCGTTCAAAATGCGTATGACTCGGCTTCGACCCATTTGGTGAAGTAATTAATGGCAACTAGAATGAATTCATGCCCGTTGGAAGCCTTGGGCGAGTGTGGAAATCTCAAGATGATTTGAGTCGAGATTAGTAGGGTATTCGAGTATATCCTTACTCTGTAGTTAGGTATTATATGTGAAATTGATTTTAGATGTATACATATGTTATATGTATGTGATTCTTGTGTTTGTGCATGTGGCAGTGAGTTTATGAGTGCCTCGGCAGCGACATGTTATTATAGGTATGTGTGAGTCTATAATATTTTGGATTGTAAATATCTTTTTATAAATCAAGAATAAAAAAAATATTATTTTTAGTATTTAAAAATGTTGGTTTTGATATATAAGAAATAAGGTTTTAATCGGATTCGAAATCAGGATCACAATTGGATTTTTTTCAAATTTTATTCTGTGTCGACTGAACAAGGGGACAGTTTCACTCAGGGGGAATCAATTCTACCCTAGGGGGAATTGAATCAGACCGAATCAGATTTGGCAATATTAGTCTCTGATTCGACGTAAATATTTCATATTTATCCCCATAATTTTGGTTCTTTTACAATCCCGTGCATTGTAATTAACCTAATTTTATCTTGTATTTATGCTACTAACCCTTTTTATCGAGTATTTTTTTTTTTTTTTGTATTTCTCATGTGTTTTACAGGTATTTCGTGCAAGTAAATGCGGGAGAGAAACCAAAAACAGTGAAATAAACAAAGGAATGGAAGTTGAAGGGCATTTGCGTAATTTTACAGCCATAGTCCGGAGGCGGAGCCGAATTAAAAGTTGAATAATATGAAATCACAAGAACACTGGATAAAATGACATCTTAATCCGAGCTACGGTGAAGAAGTTATGCAAATTTGAAGTTGAGAAGAAAATCGAGGGGCAAAAGAAGAATTTTAGAAAAATGTACCTGCAAATTGGTTCGGATTCCAAAGGAATTGATTTGGTTGTCCTGAGCGCAAATTTTTTAATTATTTTGATTTTTCCTCTAGAGCTATATGGGTTTAGGGCTCTTGCAAAAACGACTTCATTGAGTTGTAACTTAACATTTGACAGATCTAACATTGTTTTAACCTAGTTTTAGAGGGAGAAAAAGAGGCAAGAACCTAAGAAGGTTATTGTTGCATCAAGTTTATGAATTGTGAATCTTGTTCATGCAATAATCAATCTAGTTTGTCTTTCTCTCCTTTGATATTTGCTATTAGTTATTTTTCTGGTTTTCTTGCATCCTTTATAATTTGGAATTCACTCTTGCATGCTTAACTACACATTAATGGTGACTAAATTCACACGCAACGTAGAAATCATGTGTTTAATTAGCAACACTGTCTGGCTAGGTTTCCAAGGGTTGGCATGCATAAATCCAACCCTATGTGTTTCGCATGGATATAAAATATGTTCTTGAGTTAAACAATTAATTGAAAATGTGGCATTTTGTTAATACAACCGTCATAGAACTTTTAACTTCGTCGTCCCTAGGTAACCAAAGTGTTTAAGAATGAGATGCGCGTGCTAACAATCTTGTCATGCACTTTATTTTTATTCTTGATTATGTATTGTGCGAGTGAATTCCTTCATATATGTAATGCTTAAAACAACTAAAGTCTTCGTTTTGATTAAGTGTTTAATTATTGACTAGTTTTGTATTCAGTGAAATTATTAGGCGTTGGGTGATTGTATTCCATCCTTGGTTTTCTTTCATATTAATTAATCAATCAATCTTTTGTCTTGCATGCATAGTTAAGTTAGATAGGATTTAATTGCTTTCGTAAGAAGTAGTGTAGAGATTCCCATCATAATCATATTTTCCTTTTCTCTTTTGTGACTCACTCGTTAGGATTAGTCATCTTACTTAGTAGTCATCATAAATGACCGCCTTAGTCCCTGTGTTCGACACCTGATTTACCAGATTATTACTTGAGCGAAGCTATAGTTACACGTGTTAGAAATGCTTTTAGAGTCGCGTCATGTTTTTGGTGTCGTTGCTGGGGACTATGTAGATATACTAGGTTAGGTTGAATTAATCCTATAATTTGAATCTAATTCTTAAAAAGAATCAAAACAATCCAAAAATTCAAAAACTTTCCTAAAATATATATATTTTTTTTTAAATCAGAAAAATCCCAAAAATATTATCTCGATCCTTAAATGCAAAACACTCCTCCTATTCCCATCATTCCTAGAGTACACAATAATCCTATTATATAGCTTAACTCCGATAGCTTACGTACCTTAAACACTATAAATTTCAGGGTTCCACCTCCTACACCATACAATTTCATCACGAGTCACAATGCGAGTTACATGTCTAGTGACGATATTGAGTCATTAAGAGAGAGTGTGATGTCTGACAACACTAATTATGGTACGAGTGAGAGGGAGTTATCTTATCGCCCTATAAGAGACCTTTTATATCTCGAGCGAACCGTCTCTCCGGGATGCATTATACTCCCGTATAATGCATGGCAATTTTGTTTTAGAAACAGGATGTCTCCCAACATTTTACAGTATGGAGTCGAAAAATCCTTACCTCCACATTTGAGAGTTCGAGGAAGTGTGTGAGACTTTCACGAAACAAGCATGCACTCAAGATGTAGTGTGTCTCAATATTTTCCCCTTCTCCCTGAAGGATGAGGCTAAGACATGGCTTTGGTCACTATCACTGAACTCGATAGCCACTTGGAGGGATATGTAGGCCAAGTTTATCCAAAAGTTCTTTCTCGTGCATAGGATTAATGCGATTAGGCTCAAATTCAAACGTTTAGACAAATAGAAAATGAACCCTTTGATAAATGTTGGGAGCATTTTAATAAGTTAGTCAACATTTGCCCACACCATGGTTTCGAGAAGTGAAGACTCATCTCCTACTTTTATCATGGGTTAAGTTTAATTTCCAAGCAACTCATTGAGACCATGTACGAGGGAGATTTCTTAGGGTTAGACGTGAACGATGTGAGGGCCCACTTTAAGTGCATTGTCGAGACTAATCAAGCATGGGACACCTCACACCCAAGTACCAAACCCAAGCCTAAACAAGCGTCCACGAGTCCTTTCGCATCTGGACTATATTAATTGGATAAGGAAGCCAAACTAAAAATCTAAATTAATCAACTAGCAAAGAGGCTAGAGGACGTAGTAGAGGCTAGGGGAGAGACATATCCATCTCCACTCGAGCATTGAGAGAGAATGCGTGTTCTATTTGTGAGGCGGGACATTCAACGAAAGAATGCTTGATGATACCCGCCTACAAAGTGATGCTACAAGAGCAAGTGGAAGTGGTAGGATCTTTCAAGGGTAACTTTAATGCCCCACATGGGAATTCTTGTAACCCTTTGTGGCGGAACCATCCGGGTTTTAGTTACTGGCAACCAAACACTGCAATGAATCCAAATTCAATTATTGCCCAACATCCGCCACCACTTTTGCCTTTCTAATAAGCTTCACCCGTATAAGCACCACCTCCTGCACCTTATATTATCCCACAATGAAGAAGTCTAGAGGAAACTTTAAATGAATTCATGCAAACTCAGTCAGTGATAAGCGCTCAAAATGACCAAAACTATGCCGACTTAATGGCGTCGTTGTCTAAGTTGCAATTTTCCCTGAGTGTCCAAGAGAAGGGAAAGTTTCCTGACCAAGGATAAAGTCCTCCACAAGGTCAAAATTGTGTTAGCTCTAATACTGATGAGAATAAACAGCAATGTCAAGCGGTTAACACTCTACGTAGTGGGAGTGTTGCTGACTTGTCACCTCCTCCACACGACGAGCAAAATGACAAGGAGTTTTCACCTGACACGAAAGAGGCTGAAGATGACCCTTAGAGGAGAGTTATAAAGAGGACATAATTAGGATTGAGATGGTAGTGAAACCCCCTAATGCTGCTCCTTACCCTCAATGGTTGGTTCCTCCCCCTAATGGGTCACCCGTGATGATATTTTAGAAGTAATCAATCAAGTAAAGCTTAATTTAGCTTTTCTCGAGGCAATAAAGCAATTTATCGCTTATGTAAAGTTCCTTAAAAGAAGAAAGTATTTCTAGTGAAAAATGCAAGTTCGGTACTTTTGATCGACCTCCCACCAAAGTATAAAGATCCGGGTGCACCCACCATTTCATGCACCACTGGAGAGAGAAAAATGGAGAGAGCGCTATTAGATTTATGGGTGAGTGCTAATATTATCCCTTAATCCATCTATAGAAAACTCGATTTGGGGGACCTTAAGTCCATGAAAATTGCCGTCCAACTCGCACGTCGTTCCATGAAGATACGTCGGGGAATTATTGAGGACGTGATTGTTTGAGTCAACACTTTCTACTTCCAGATAGATTTTATCATTTTGGACACAGAGCCCTCCTTTCCCTCGAGCCATCATGCTCCCGTGATCCTTGATCGCCCATTCTTAGCTATGTCTAATGCTTTAATTAACATGCAAAATGGGAAAATGTAACTCACATTCGGGAATATGACACTCGAGGCTAATATCTTCAACATCACTAAGCAAATGGGTGATGAGGACGAATTTTGCGAGATGGATCTTATTGACGAGGTAGTACAAGAACATTTTATGGGTAATCACACGAGGGATCCTTTGGAGGCGTGTCTTATTACGGTGAGTGAGGGAGATGTTGTATACACCAAGTTCAAGAGAGAGATGATGTAGGTAGGAGAGTTGTTAGATGGGAGTGAGAGTGATATGTGAGAGATGTTAGTTGGGTCTCTCGAGTCGAGGAACTACCACCTAGGGAGTTGCACACGGTTCCCTCTGATAAGAAATTTTGTACCCTCGAATTGAAAAAGCTTCCTTCGAACGTTAAGTATGCTTATTGGGAAAGGATGAGACATTTCATGTTGTTGTCTCCCTGAAACTAAGTAAATATAAAAAGGGAAAGCTTAAAGCCGTTTTGAGGAAGCACCGAAGTGATTTTGGTTAGAGCATTGCGGATTGAAGGGTATAAGTCCCTTAATTTGTACCAATAAAATCCACCTCTAGAGGACGTGAGGCCCTCGAGGTAGGTGCAAAGGCCTTTGAATCCCACACTGAAAGATGTCGTGAGAGGAAAAATTATAAACTTATTGGACGCGGGCATCATCTATCCGATCTCGAATAGAAAATGGGCTAGTCATATTCAAGTCATCCCAAAGAAGTCGAGGATGACTGTGGTCGAGAACACTAAAAGTGAACTTATCCCAAAACGTATCACCACCAGGTGGAGGGTTTGCAATGACTATCGGAAGCTCAATGACGACATTAGAAATGATCATTTCCCTTATCGTTTATTGATCAAATGCTGGAGAGGGTAGCGGTATGTAACACCCTATGTTTTAATAATTAATTATTTAATTAATCCAAAAATTCTACAAAAATAAAATTTTGGATTTAATTATTTTTAATAATTAAATATGTTGGTTTTTATATTTGAAAAGTAGGATTTCAAGCGGAATTAAAATTGGAGTTAAAATAAAGATTTTGTAAAGTTTTTACCATATATATATTTCCTTGGCAAAGTTTTCACCGGCTATAGGGCTGAATCAATTCGGCCTTATCCGAATAGATTCGGTCAGGGCGAGAGGTGGAAGTTTGGTTAGATTATGTAGACTTTTATTAGGATTCCTAATCATTATATAAAACTAATAATTCGTGGGGGGACTCTTCATAATCATTTTTTCACAAGTTTTTCACTAGAGAACTCTTCCAAAATATTTTCCTTTCAACCATAAACCTTAACCTCCAACTTAATCAAAGTTTTATCACAAGATTTCTGGGCTTAATTGGGGTTTAATCAAGATTGTCCAAGAACGATTATTTGCTAATTTTTTTGAGAGAAATCCAACCGTCTAATCAGAAATCTTCATCTAAATCATAAGCATGGATACTCTATTCTCTTCCTTTAGTATTATGCGTCTTAAATGTTACCTAAATCCTTAATCATGTGTTTTTATTATAATAAATCAGTAACTTAAGTAGAGAAAATGGACTCTAATTTTTGGACTATTTTTACGAATTTTTTTAAATATGAATTAATACTCATAACACTTGGGTGGGTAGGTTAGAGTATTGGGTTTTGATGATTTTGGGTGTAGGTTTGCATATAGATTTTTATAGAGTTTATTTAAAATAATAAATGGGATGCGTACACACCCATAAACTTATGTAGCAAATTAAAGTGGGCGATTATTGTGTGTTTCATAATTTTGCATGTCGAATAATCTAAAATAATTAAATAAAAATAATTGTGTTGAGAATGACAACGGTGTTATTAATTAAATAAAATTAAATCGGGGCCATTATGATTAAAGTGCTATGTTGTTCATATGTATTGTGATATTGTGTGATTTGTTATCAGTCACTTTTGCCATTGCGGGAACAAGGGACTTTTGGGTAGTATATTGCTCACCTTCATCATATGATGCTTACTAGGTATGGGACTAGTGGGTAGGGCTTGGTTATAATTTATGCTTACTAGGTATGGGACTAGTTAGTGTATATTCGTGTGAAATTAATATTCCGGGGTGGGGCTGATTTTTATATTTTATCATCGTTACGCTAGCCTAGACATGAGTCTAGAATGAGATTAATGTTAGAAATTTGTCCTATTCAAAGGATAGGACGTATACGTACCTTGGGGACCCTTAGGTATTTGATTAAAGGGTATTTTGAGGTTCTCACATCGATAATAGGGGTGGGGTGATTATAATTAAAAATGAGTTGAGAAAATGAGAATTAATGCCTAAGATAATAACGGGTATTAAAATGGATCGGCGTCGCCAATATGTGCAGTGTTGACAGTAGGAACAGGCGAACTGGCTATAGTGATGTGGGTATGTGTTGGTGTCACCAATATGTGCAGGGCTGACAGTTTAAATAGGTGAACTGACTATAGTGGCATGTCGTGCGTGGAACCTCACCAATATGTGCAGTGCCGACAGTTTGAACGGGGGAACTGGCTATAGTGAGGGGAATGTGTGTGGTATAGAACAGCGGGAGTACTGAAACCAAACAAATAAAATTGAGATAAATATTTATATTAAAAATGATGGAGACTAATATTAATCGGAAATATTAAATTAAGTTGTTGAACTATTACTTCGAGGTAGTTTAGTTCATGCGGTAGATTATGTTGTGTATTTATTAGCCTCATTAATTATTATCTCGTTTAATTTAAAATATTCACTTGTGAGATTTATCATGTATAATGCTATTGTCTGGATTCTTGGACCCTATTTGAGGGGAATAGTGTGTATTTATGCTGGGGGCTCTGACCTCGTGCATTGACTAACCTTTTCAGGAATAAGTATTGGAGTATCTGCATAGGATTTATTGGAGATCATCTTGGAATGCAGTTGGAGTTATTTACTTGATGCTTAGTAGTTTAGTTTAGTTTAGTTTTCCCATTCCTTCGCATTTATATTGAGACTCGATTTATGGATTTGGTGGGCCATTCGGTTCCAGAGTTGTACAGTTTTATTCAGTTATTCATTATGTATTTGGTATTCAGTTTTATATTTATTGGAGATTGGATTATTCGGAGTTTAGCATGGGATGGATTTCATTCATCTCATAGTTAGTTATTTTATTAGTATTGATTTAAATATTATCTCGTGGATTGATTTTTATATGTCTCATATCTGTCACATGCTAAGAATGGTATTTAATTTATTGACGATCGACTTAGTTTTGGTGGCGGCCGATGCCAGAATTAAGCGGGACTTTACAAATGGTATCAGAGCATGGTATTAGGTCTCATAGGTTGTGAGCCCGTTTTAGCTTTCGCATTGCTTATCTTTGATTCCTTTTGATGATTTGTAGTCTTAGTTATTCGGAGTCTGATGTTATTTTGTTCCTATCTTTTCATATGGCAAACACTAGGAGATATGGAAATAGGAGAGATGATTCAATTTTTGGTTCCGCGGCTCAGGAGATGAAACAACAATTTGTTTTGGATGACGAGAAGTTGACGACTATCATACGTGAGGCCACGGCTGCCGGTATAGAGATGGGGAGGCATAAATGGGTGACTTTGGAAGCACAGCATCAGGGTACACCCGTGACAGCTTAGCATAGGGTGAGAACCAATTTCTATAAGGGCAATCCTTCCACCTTTGTAGTGGGATCTGACCCAACAGTTGCTCACCAGTGGAGGAGAGATATGGAGAGACACTTGAGGAATGTGGACTGCACGGATGTGCAAAAGCATATGTGGGCTACGTTTAAGCTAACTAGGGATGCCTGACAGTGGTGGGAGAGTGTCACCACATCCGAAGATAGAGATCGATTCAACTATAGAGACTTTCTGATAAAGTTTAATAATAAGTAGTTTTCGTATGCTATTAGGGACTCAAATAAGAGGGAATTTCTGAATATGGAACAAGGTTCCTAATTGATTGCCGAGTATGAACAAGAGTTCACCAATTTATCTATGTTCGTGTCGGAGGGGGTCAATACTGAGGTGAAGAAGATGGAATGCTTCATCAAGGGATTATCTTGGTCGATCATGCAGATGGTGATAGGGAATCCGGCATACATTACTTATGCTAAGGTGGTACATGTCGCGACGTTGCTCTGGCAAAAGAAAGCCAATTATCAAAAGAAGTTTGGAAAGAGAAAAGAGTTTAATGGACAAGGAGCAGAGAATAAAGGCCGCAATGACCGAGCATGGAAGAAATAGAAAAACAATCAGGAACAATAAGGATAAGGGGGAAAGCGAGCAACAACTAGACATTTTTAACCTTATAGTGGTGAATGATTTAATTGTGGGGAGACATGACATCGGGCCTTCAAGTGTCCGAAGAAAGAAGGCCAACAGGGTCAAGTGACTGAGGGCCAGAGGGCTCCAGCATCGGCAGTGCCAGGTGTTCAGGGAGCGCCAATAGCAGCAACACCGGTTGTAGTGGGAATGTGCTATTTACTTCAACCTCAGGCGGAGTAGGCACCAAAGCGTGGCTAGTGGAGTAATGCGGTACGTGTTATTTTCTTTTTCTTATATATATATATATATATATATATATATATATATATATATATATCATGGGGTAGGTGCATGTGAGATTGGGTGTATGGGCGCCCAACTATGGCATTCTCCGAGTAGGCATATGTAAGCCTTATTTTATGTTGCTCGATTTATTTTGATGTTTATGATTCGTCTAATTTCGAGGACGAAATTCGTTTTCTTGTGGGGAGGTATGTAACACCCCTTGTTTTAATAATTAATTATTTAATTAATTTGAAAATTCGAGAAAATAAAATCTTGGATGTAATTATTTTTAATAATTAAATATGTTGGTTTTCATATTCGAAGAGTAGGATTTCAAGTGGAATTAAAATCGGAGTTAAAATAAAGATTTTATATAGTTTTTACTATCTATATATTTCCTCGGCAATTTTTTTTACGGCTATAGGGTTGAATCGATTTGGCCTTAGCCAAATCGATTCGGTCAGGGCGAGAGGCGGAAGTTTGGTCAGATTATGTAGAGTTTTACTAGGATTAGGATTCCTAATCATTATATAACACTAATAATTCATGGGGGGACTCTTCATAATCACTTTTTCACAAGTTTTTCACTAGAGAACTCTTCCAAAATATTTTCCTCTCAACCACAAACCTTAACCTCCAACTTAATCAAAGTTTTGTCACAAGATTTGAGGGCTTAATTGGGGTTTAATCTTGATTGTCCAAGAATGATTATTTGCTAATTTTTTTCAAGAGGAATCCAACCGTCTAATCCGAATTTCTTCATCTAAATCATAAGGATGGATACTCTATTCTCTTCCTTTATTATTATGCGTCTTAAGTGTTGCCCAAACCCTTAATAATGTGTTTTTGTTATAATAAATTAGCAACTTAATTAGAGAAAATGAACACTAATTTTGGGACTCTTTTTATGAATTTTTTAAATTATGAATTAATACTCATAACACTTGGGTGCGTAGGTTAGAGTATTTGATTTTGATGATTTTGGGTGTAGGTTCGCATGTAGATTTTTATAGATTTTATTTAAATTAATAAATGGGACGCGTACACACTCATAAACTTATGTAGCTAATAAAAGTGGATGATTATTGCGTGTTTCATAATTTTGCGTGTAAAGTAATCTAAAATAATTAAATGGAAATAATTGTGTTGAGAATGACAACGATGTTATTAATTATATTAAATTAAATCGGGGTATTATGATTAAAGTGCTATGCTATTCATATGTATTGTGATATTGTGTGATTTGTTGTCAGTCACTTTTTCCATTGTGAGGACGTGGGACTTTTGGGTAGTCTATTGCTCACCTTCATTATAGGATGCTTACTAAGTATGGGACTAGTGGGTAGGCCTTGGTTATAATTTATGCTTACTAGGCATGAGACTAGTTAGTGTAAATTCGTGCGGAATTAATATTCCGGGGTGGGGATAATTTTTATGTTTTATCATCATTACGCTAGCCTAGGCATGAGACTAGGACAATATTCATCCTATTCATAGGATAGGACATATGAATAGGATATGAGGTATTCATCTTATTCATAGGATATGACGTATGCGTACTTTAGGGAACCAAAGGTATGGGACTATGGGGTATTTTGAGGATTTCACATCGATAATAAGGGTGGGGTGATTATAATTAAAAATGAGTTAAGAAAATGAGAATTAGTGCCTAAGATAATAACAGGTATTAAAATGGATTGGCGTTGCCAACACATGCAATGCTGACAGTAGGAACATACGAAATGGCTATAGAGACGTGGGTGTGTGTTGGCTTCACCATTATGTGCAGGGCTGACAGTTTAAATGGGCGAACTGGCTATAGTGAGGGAAATTCGTGTGGTGGAGAACAGTGGGAGTACCACAACCAAACAAATAAAATTGAGAAAAAGATTTATATTAAAAATGACGGAGATTAATATTAATCGAGCATATTAAATTAAGTAGTTGAATTATTACATAGAGGTAGCTTAGTTCACGCGGTAGATTATGTTGTTTATTTATTAGCATCGTTAATTATTATCTCGTTTAATTAAAAATATCAATTATGAGATTTATTATGTATAATGCTATTTTCTGGATTCTTGGATCCTATTTGAGGGGAGTAGTGTGTATTCATGCTCAGGGTTCTGACCTAGTGCGTTGACTAACCTTTTCAGGAATAAGTATTGGAATTGCTGTATAGGATTTATTGGAGATCATCTTGGAGTGCAACTGAATTTATTTACTTGATGCTAAGTAGTTTAGTTTAGTTTTCCCATTCCTTCGCATTTATATTGAGACTCAGTTTATAGATTTGATGGGCCATTCGATTCCACAGTTGTATGGATTTATTTAGTTATTCATTATGGATTTGGTATTCAGTTTTATACTTATTGGTGATTGAATTATTCGGAGTTTAGCATCGGATGGATTTCATTTATCGCATAGTTGGTTATTTCTATTGGGATTGATTTAAATGTTATCTCGTGGATTGATTTTTATATGTCTCATATCTGTTACATGCTAAGAATGGAATTTAATTTAGTGACACCCGACTTAGTTTTGGTGGCGGCCGCCGCTAGAATTTAGCAGGGTGTTACACAGGCCACCCATTTTATTGCTTTTTAGATGGTTATTCCGAAAATAACCAAATCAAGGTGGATGTAGTGGATCAAGGAAAAATGAAGTTCACGTGTCCTTTTTGTACATTTGCGTACCAACGTTTGCCATTTGGATTTTGTAATACACCGACGAACTTTCAACGGTGCATGCTTAGTCTTTTTAGTGATATGGTTGAGAAAGGACTAGAGGTATTTATGGACGATTTCAGCGTTTTCAGCCCCTTTTTGACCATTGCCTCGCTAATCTTGAGAAGGTGTTAGCTCGATGTGTGGAAAAGAACTTGGTACTAAATTGGGAGAAGTGACATTTCATAGTCACCGAAGGCGTAATTCTTATCCACATTGTTTCGTCCAAAGGTATTGAGGTAGATGCGTAAAAAATTGACGTCATTATCGATCTTCCACCACCTAATTCACTAAACGATGTGCACTCTTTCTTGAGTCATATGGGTTTCTAACGCAAGTTTGTTAAGGATTTTAGTGCCATCGCTAGGATCTTAAGCAACCTACTAGTAAAGGATTCCCCATTTGAGTGGAACGAAGCATGTCAAGGAGTTTTTGAAAAATTAAAAAGCACATTAGTCTTGGCTCCCATCATGCGAGCTTCATATTGGTCGCTTCCATTCTAGCTTTTGTATGATGTGAGTGATTATGCGATTAGGACTGTTTGGGGGTAAAGAAAGGGTAAGAAGGCCCAAGTCATCTATTACGCTAGTCGGACCTTAATCGGACCCCAACTTAACTACTCAACCACAGAGAAAGCGTCGATAGCGGTAGTCTTAGCCCTAGATAAATTCCACTCCTAACTCATCGGTTCACCCATTACTTACTTCACCGAACACGCGGCTCTCAAATATTTCCTTTCCAAAAAGGATGCGAACCCGCGCCTCATTAAGTGGATTTTACTCCTCTAAGAATTTGATCTTTCCATTAAAGATAAAAAAGGAGTAGAAAGCGTTGTAGCCGATCATTTATCAAGGCCTTCGTCCAACGTACCTAGCGATCCTATGCCCATAGACGAATATTTTTCGGATGAGTAATTATTTTCCACTTCTTCTCTCCCCTAGTTTACGGATATAGTGAATTATCTTGTCAGAGGGTCTATTCCCCCCAATTGGACACTGCAAGAGAAGAGGAAGTTCCTTACTTGGTCGCGCATGTTCTTTTATGACGATCCCTACTTGTTCAAATATTGCACGAACCAAATCATTCGAAGATGTGTGCCAGATTATAAGATTCCTCGTGTCTTTGCTCGTGTCATACGGAAGCATATAGAGGCTAATTTCCATAAATAAGATGACCGCTAAGATCCTTCAAAATGGTCACTATTGGCCCATAATTTTTTAGGATGTAAACGCTCATTGCAAATCATGCGATAAATGCCAAAGGATGGGAGCCATAACTAGACAAAACATGATGTTGTTAACCCATATTCTCGTTATTGAGGTATTCGACTATTGGGGCATCGATTTCATGGGACCATTCCTTCCCTACTTTAATTTTTTATACATCCTCGTCACGGTAGATTATGTGTCAAAATGGGTTGAGTCCATAGCTACTAGGACGAAATACAAAAGGGTGGTGATAAAGTTCATCCAAGAACACATACTTTCTCACTTCGATGCTTCGAAGGCAATTACTAGGTACAACAACAAAAACTTTTACAATAGGCTGTTTGAGAAGTTAATGAGGAAGTATGGCGTCGTGCATAAGGTTGGGACGACTTATCACCCACAAACAGACAGGCAAGCCGAGTTAGCAAATCGTGAGATAAAATAAATTCTTGAGAAGACTGTTGATCTCAACTGAAAGGATTGGTCTACACAATTGAACGATGCACTATAATCTTACCGGACCGCCTATAAGAGCCCCATCGGGATTTTCCCATTCCGCTTTGTCTATGGAAAGCTTTGTCATCTTCCCGTTGAGCTTGAGCACAAAGCATATTGTCCAATTAAGAGGTTGAATTACAAATTAGATAAAGCCGGTGAAGTGCTAAAACTTCAATTGCATAAGTTAGAAGATATATGCAACGACGCGTATGAGAGTTCCCACATATCCAAAGAAAGGATCAAACTTGCACATGAGCACACTATCCGTCGAAAGGAGTTTTATCCCGATCAAAAGGTTCTTCTCTACAAATCGTGCTTAAACTTATTTTTCGGCAAGTTGCGTTGAAGGTTGATCCGTCTGTTTGTCATGAAGGAAGTGTTTCCCATAGTGCACTTGAGTTAGAAAATTCGAAGGATGGGGATACATTTAAAGTTAATGGACAATGCCTAAAACCATATCTTGAGGTGTGCGTTGAGTAATTCGATATGATTTGGTTGTCGGACCTTGTCTACGGGGATGGTTTAGTTTGAGAGAGAGGTCATAGCACCCCTGATGCGTATGGGGTGATTTTTGTGTAACAACCCGCGTAATTTTGGGCTATTTTAATTAATTTTTGGAAAATGGAGGAAAAAAAAGTTTTTAGATAAAATTATTTTTATTGCTCAAATATGTTGAATATTATTTTTAAAGGCGAGAATTTCAAACGGTTTCGAAAACGGAGTTAAAATGGATTTTAAAATGATTTTTAAATGTTTTTAACTCTTGGAGTTGTTTTGACTTCCAACTCTTCATTTCTTTGCCTTATTTAAGGAGTCTTTTGGATTTCAACTTTTCATTTCTTTTCATTATAAAAGGAAGTCATGGGCAACCCTTTTAACATACTTTTGGCACAAATTTTGGCAGCAAATATATTTTATATTCCTCTTCTTTTTATATACACATTGGCCCTTGAGATTTGTGAGTTCCAACCTTAGATTAGAGGTGTTCTTGGGGCTATTTTGTTGGAGGTTCTTGGAGGATATTTTGTAGATCTTTTGAGTTGATCTTGAGGATGTGATCATTGGTTTCTCATCATGGTTTGAGGTATGGGGTATTACACAATATTCTCCTTAAATCTCGCGAGTGTCATTCTCTTTGAATTCTTGTTTAATTGAACTCATATTTGAATTGATAAATTCATTGAAATCTGGAAAATAATTGTTGAAATTATTTTGATTCATGTGGTATCATTATATTGTTTATGAGCACGTCGTCATGAGATTTTAATATGACACGGATGTTGGGCACCCGCCAAAATTCCTGTTTCCCGGACTATGGCTTGATAAAGCATATACGGATGTGGTGAGGCCTGGTGACCCGATTAAAGTGTTGTTAAGAAATTATATTGATAAATGCTTTGAGATTTGCATTTTATTTGAATATTCGTACTCGTGTTGTTACGCTTTATTCAATGCTAATCCATATTTGTTGAGCATCTTTCTTATCGTATTGTGTACTTCCCCATATTTTCTTTTAGTGGCAGGTTAGCGCGGATTTTGGGGCGCTATGGAGATTGATTTTAGCGAGGATTTGTTTGGGAAAGATTTGTATTATTTTGATGTATATAGAGCTTTGGATATTTCTATTTTATTTTCGAGTTAGTAGTTGTATTTTATTATTCGAGAGACTTGTTGTAATTGAAGAGATTTGAGATTAGTGGATTCCTATTATTGTATTGTGGGACTTAGAAGCTCTATACCTTGTCACTTGTGGATTTAGATTTATTTTATCGCATTAGCACTCCGTTTGCTCTCCCCGGGCGGGTGGGGTGTACCAAATGGTATCAGAGCTTAGGTATACGGCAACCCTCGGGGCTTGGGTTTTGGGTTCATTGTGTGGTTAGCAATTTTTGGAGATAGAAAATTTTAGGTGATATTCGTGTTATGTTTCGGAATTAGATGTGAGGAATTTATTTTTGGGAGACGTGATTTATTTTTGGAGTTAGTGTAGTGGCCTGATTTGAGAGTTAAGCATTCGGCGAATTTCGAGGGCGAAATTCCATTGTTAGTGGGGAAGTGTAACAACCCGCGTAATTTTGGGCTATTTTAATTAATTTTTGGAAAATGGAGGAAAAAAAAGTTTTTAGATAAAATTATTTTTATTGCTCAAATATGTTGAATATTATTTTTAAAGGCGAGAATTTCAAACGGTTTCGAAAACGGAGTTAAAATGGATTTTAAAATGATTTTTAAATGTTTTTAACTCTTGGAGTTGTTTTGACTTCCAACTCTTCATTTCTTTGCCTTATTTAAGGAGTCTTTTGGATTTCAACTTTTCATTTCTTTTCATTATAAAAGGAAGTCATGGGCAACCCTTTCAACATACTTTTGGCACAAATTTTGGCAGCAAATATATTTTATATTCTTCTTCTTTTTATATACACATTGGCCCTTGAGATTTGTGAGTTCCAACCTTAGATTAGAGGTGTTCTTGGGGCTATTTTGTTGGAGGTTCTTGGAGGATATTTTGTAGATCTTTTGAGTTGATCTTGAGGATGTGATCATTGGTTTATCATCATGGTTTGAGGTATGGGGTATTACACAATATTCTCCTTAAATCTCGCGAGTGTCATTCTCTTTGAATTCTTGTTTAATTGAACTCATATTTGAATTGATAAATTCATTGAAATCTGGAAAATAATTGTTGAAATTATTTTGATTCATGTGGTATCATTATATTGTTTATGAGCACGTTGTCATGAGATTTTAATATGGCACGGATGTTGGGCACCCGCCAAAATTCCTGTTTCCCGGACTATGGCTTGATAAAGCATATACGGATGTGGTGAGGCCTGGTGACCCGATTAAAGTGTTGTTAAGAAATTATATTGATAAATGCTTTGAGATTTGCATTTTATTTGAATATTCGTACTCGTGTTGTTACGCTTTATTCAATGCTAATCCATATTTGTTGAGCATCGTTCTTGTCGTATTGTGTACTTCCCCATATTTTCTTTTAGTGGCAGGTTAGCACGGATTTTGGGGCGCTATGGAGATTGATTTTAGCGAGGATTTGTTTGGGAAAGATTTGTATTATTTTGATGTATATAGAGCTTTGGATATTTCTATTTTATTTTCGAGTTAGTAGTTGTATTTTATTATTCGAGAGACTTGTTGTAATTGAAGAGATTTGAGATTAGTGGATTCCTATTATTGTATTGTGGGACTTAGAAGCTCTATACCTTGTCAATTGTGGATTTAGATTTATTTTATCGCATTAGCACTCCGTTCGCTCTCCCCGGGCGGGTGGGGTGTTACATTTTGTTGTATACTTCTGAGTAAAGTTAGTTTTAGGGTAGTTTATAGATCCATTGAATTTGTGGGTTAGGAGTGTTAGGAGCACCATAATGGGTTTTATTGCACATGAGAAAAAATACGCAATACGAGAGCGAGGTTGAGGTGTCTCGGGGTCCCGAGGTGTTTAGGGAGGTTTGAGATACATTAAAGAGGAAAGATATGGGGTGGCAACACTTAGAATATGAGAAACATAAAAAAATAGGGTTTGAGGCAGACCACATTAGCCGAAACGCAAGCCGAACTGGTTTACAGGCGAACCGGTTCACTTGCACCTCCGAACTGGTTCGGAGCACCTGCTTGCAGATTCCTCTCCCTTTTGTTTTTACATCAAATTCTTTCCCATTTTCCTCCTTCCCTTCATACTAAATTCCCCCCCCCCCCCCAAACCTCCCACCTATTTTTCCCACTTTTCCCTTCCCTCCACCCTTCCCCTCCTCCACCTCTTACATTTCACACCCTTTCCCACCCATTCCTACCTATAAATACCCCCTCCCACCCTTTCCTCCACACCAAAACTCCTACTATTTTCTTCTCTCAGTTTCTCTCAAGTCCCCTTCCCCAATTATCCATGGCACCTCGTCGCGCCCCTCACCTCCTTAAATACGACTCCACCAAATGCCTAGATGAGGGGGTGACCACATATTTCGGTCCAACCAAGAATGAGATTGGTATGACACCTTCTTCAAGCCAACACATACAATTCACATCGAACGTCAAGTCAAGTGGGAGGAGATGCCCGCCGAGGTAACCTCCCTATTCAACCATCGAGGGCGGTGCAATTTCTTCAGCCCACCACTCGATAGGGTTTATGCAATGGAAGTACGCATTTTCTATGCTACACTCATCCGTAAATCCTCCACGCTGCACGAAGCATACGTGGACGATATACGCATTCCATTTTCCCACTCCATTATTCAAAAGAGGATGCGTGAAAAAGGGGTGATCCTACCCCAACCACTTGCCCACCCGAACAATGGGGCCCCACACCAAATCCGAGTGCATCGATTGGATGGACCCAAACGAAGAATGGATTTAAGACACTTTCTCGGTAGGAAAAATCCCCGAGCCGTTGCACAACGCCCACCTAATTACTTGTGGCACCATCCTTCAAACCAAAAATGACTCGGTGGTACGTCTACACCACGGTAACTTTTTATACCATTTTCTCCATGAGGCGAGTGCAATCAACCTCGCCCAACTCTTCTACATGAAAATTCTTCATGCCGCGTATGAAATTGCTGACAAAGTTTCTCTTCCCTATGAGTGCCTCATTACCGAAATTATGTACGATGCTAGGGTGTGGGCCTTTGACTCGTACACCAAATTTTCGAAATCGATTGGGATATCTTTCACCAATCAAAGTGCCCGATAAATGAGAGTGGCCCACCCTCACCCTCGGTGGTGGAAGAAGAGTTTATGGAAGAGGACGCCCCTATACATGAAGGGTAGAAATTGAAGAGGAGGTGGGAGAGGATGTTCAAGGGGAAGAGGGGGAGGGGGACGAAGAGGGTGACTCGAACTATGAGCCCAATTTTGATGAAAGTGATTTTCAAACGACGGTCATTAATCTCCGAATTGATGAGTTGGAGACACGCATTAATGGGTTCATTATCAAGTTTCGTACCGAGAGAGAGTTGGATACGCGGGACTATAGGCGGGACACGAGCATGATGATATGACTATAAGAGGATATGTACCTCTTGCAATTGGGGCTCGATGCATAATTCCCATTCTACTTCTACGACCTTTACACTAATGATTCCAACGCTCCCAGGCCATCTCAATAAATAGTAACGGGTTACTTGTGGTTCTTATTTATGTAGCTCTTGGGTTTTTATGAAAGTTATTTTATAAGAACTATGTAAGTTTCTATCCTTCTTTATGCATTGCAATTCTTGTTTTTTAGTGGAAAGTTGCATCTTAATTATTTGCTCGTTTTTATTTTAGCAATTTTTTTTCTTTTCTTAATTTGCTTTTCTTCTTTTTGATTGAGGACAATGCAAAAGTCTAAGTTAGGGGGGGTGACAAGTGTGTCTTTTAAAAAATTCATAAATTTTTTAAATGCCTCCCAAAATTGAAAAATGTAAAAAAGTTAAAAAAATTAGAAATTCAAAAATTTCCAAAAAAAATTAAAAAATTTGAAAAGGCCAAAAACATTTTTCTTTAAAATAAATAAAAATTGGAATTTATTTTTTTCAAAAAATATCACTAAAATTTTTGTTTGAAGTCTCGATTTGTTAAAATTAAATGCACAAGGCCGATATGGACCAAAAATGGAAATTGAGCAAAAATGAACGACTTAATGAATAAGTGTGGAGATTATTAACGTGGTGAGTTTTCGAGCCTATCATTTTTTTGGAGTAATTAAATTAATCCGAGTTAATGGTTAACTCAAAGTTCAATTTAACATTAAATAAGTCGTTGAAGATCTATAATTTTTTGTGTTGATCGGTTGCAGAAATGAATGAGATGTCTTGATGTGCCCGAAATATACCCGACGGCTCGGAGACACCAACCTCGTCCAGGATGGTGGCCGAGGCAGCAAAGGACCTTGATTGGAGACTGGCGATGTCGGCCAGGATGGTCGGTCGCGACCGACGTTATTAGTACCCCAACTATCAGGAAACATGTGAGGTCTACATGGCTCATGTGGTTAGTTATCCAACAGGTCGTCCACTGCCGACACCACGTATGCCTCATACATCAACCTCGGCTGGGTATAAGCCGAGGTCACTAAAGACTACCGTCATCATCCTAATCAACCTCGGCTAGGAATCAACCGATGTTCTAACTACGCCTGCCTAACCTTGGCCCAGGCCGACGTTACAACTCCGTTTGTCTTACCTCGACTTTCCAATGGGCCGAGATCGTCGTGAATAACCTCGGATAAGGCAGTAGTCAGACTCCCCCAACCCCGTACTCTTCTAGGCCGAGGTTGTACCTATTAGGGATAAGGCCGAGCATTTACTAGCATATGCCAAGGAAGGAACATGTGGACAAAATCAGTTGTAACCGAATCAACCCCCTCACGTGGGGGAATATTTCATCATCATTCTCTACATGTGATAAGGACAGATGTCTTCTTCAAATTGGCTAGATCAATACGAGTTTGTATCCATGGCCGTTAGTGCCTTATTTCAGTCACCTTATTCACTCATTTGCACAGTAGACGTAGGCCTAATTGGCTGAACCACTTACATTTAAGTGTTCATCCTCTTCTCCTTCTACATATATACATATACTCTCTTGTACTTCCATTGTTATCATTTGCTTGAGCTTGTCAACACCTTAGCTGGTTGTGCTATTTCCTGTATCATCATTTTGGCGCCGTCTGTGGGAATGAGAAGCTATCTCTTCCTCATTTTCTGCTTAACATCACCGGAGACTCTGGTGGTGAACCAGGCCTCACCCCTTGTGTGGAGATGTTTCACCATTGAAAGAGGTCCTTTAAGGTATTAAGCTCATCTTCTGCACAAGCTCTTTAGTTTTAGCATATGACACTGGAGTTTCCACCACCTCCTCCACCATTTGGTGCTGGAGGACCTAGTTCCATCCAGGCACCACCCCAATCCGAAATGGCTAGGGTGGCAGCAACCTTGAGGTCCTTGGCAGCAACACAGCAAGCAATGAAGGAGGAATTTTCATAGCTAGTCAAAATATGATGAGGCTACATGGGTTCTCATCGGAGATGAGTACTCCGACGGCTACTCAACCCCATCCTGAAGCTAGGGGACCACCCCAGGCATAATGGAAAAACTAACTTGCACCTCAACGGAGGAGGGACGTTGCTGACCCTAGGCATTTACGCCTGGGGAGGCAAGGTCACCCTTGCCCTAAGGACATGTATGATGATATAGAGGCAGAAGATGCTCCATAAGAGTGCTGGGAGCCATATGAGGTTTTGAACAACACTATACGTCCTATCGACCAAAGTCGAGGTTACGGGGACAGAATAGATGTGGGTGACCAACACAGAGGATCAACTTTTAATCGCTTAAGTAGAGAGTAAGCCTTTGAAAGGCTCGACCCATTTAATAACCTTAGGCAGAGGTTATCCAGGTCAAGGAGTGTAGTAGGCTCACAAAGGGGAAATAGGTACCAACGACCTCATCATGGCCGACCCCAACAAGGCCGAGATAGATATCAAGAGGAGGTCAACAGCTGACGTTATGCTGTGGCTAGGGAACCCTCAGTCCACCCCTTGTAGGTGGTTGGGGATAACCTCGGCCAGGCTGACATTGCTAGGCCATGGAATAATTCCAGCCAACGTCTTGAAGAGAAGATAGGAGACCTCATCCAAATCCGAGACCCACTACAAAGAGGTTTTTCAGAAAGCTCTCCATTCGTGGCTAAGATAGTGAGCTTCCCATCCCCTGCCAAGTTCAAACCACCTACGGTGTCTCCTAAGTATGATGGTAGTACCAACCCTGTACATCATATTGAGATATACCAGTCCGCGGTGGACATTTATTCAATACTAGATAAGATGAAGTGCCAGGACTTTTCCGGGACTTTAACGGGTGCTGCACACATCTGGTTTACCTTTCTTTCGAAGAACTCAATTGAGAACATTAAGGGATTGGATGGACGGTTCATTCATAATTTATATTTTGGGGTAAGACCTCAAAAGAAGACCACCCATCTATTGTATGTCAAGCAAGGAATGAACGAGAGCCTAAGAGACTACATCGCTATACTCAACAAAGAGAAATTGGAGGTTGAGGATTATGAAGAGAATATATCCATGACAGCTCTCATTGGGGGACTCCAAAAGGGAAAGTTATTATGGAAACTTGCGAAATACCCACCCAAGTCTATGGCAGAGCTGTTGGCAATTGCAAGAAAGGTCATGAACGTTGAAGAGGCAATGACCGCGAAGTATGAGGATGAGAATGAAAGTGGTAGCGGGAAATCCCAAAGAAAGAAAGATGAAAAGAAGAGATCAGCCGATGACAAGTTTGCATGTTATACTCCTCTAATTGTGAGCTATGAACACATCCTCAATGAGATCAAGAATGATCGGTCTCTGAGATGGTCGGAGAAGCTTAAAGCTCCCCCGCATAAGAGTAACAAGAACTTATGGTGTGAGTTACACCAAGATCATGACCATGTGACAGACAAGTGCTTCGCCTTAAAGGATGAGATCGAGAAGATGTTAAAATCTGAAAAGTTAAGGAAGTATATCGATGGTAAGACCCCTAAGAGGGGAAGAGATGACCCTAAAAATAAAAGAAACGACAGATGTCGAGGTGATACCCTGACAAGAAGAGATAATGACTCAAAAGGTGATGATGAGGATGACCCACACCTCCCACCAAAAGATGATAATGCCCCTGTGAAGAGGGTTGGTATGATATCCTTCGATGTTAACACCATATGTGGAGGACTAGCAGGGGGTGGCTCCTAAGTAACCGACCATAAAGCTCATGTGGCAGAGGCTAAGTCAGTGACCAAGGTAGAGTTTGTGAATGTGGCATCTGTAGAGGCCAAGCAGAAGATAAATGAGGTAGATATGGATAGACTTATAGTTGGATTCTTCCGACTCGACTTTAAAGGTATCCTAGCTCCGCATGGTGA
The DNA here is from genome assembly GCA_949130495.1 of Sambucus nigra. NCBI lineage: Eukaryota > Viridiplantae > Streptophyta > Magnoliopsida > Dipsacales > Adoxaceae > Sambucus > Sambucus nigra. The sequence goes on from OX422213.1 coordinate 296,622,511, forward strand.
CCCTTTGGTCATTACAACAAGGGTGCATGGATGTGAAGTACAAAGAATCCTCGTAGATGGAGGAAGTTCAGTAGACGTGATGTTCTGGCCCTGTTTTAAGAGCCTAGGCCTCAGCAGAGCTAGACTGGTACCCTATCATCATCCGTTAATGGGCTTCAGCGGAGAAAAGGTCCATCCGTTGGTCATATATGAGATGGATGTGCGAATGGGAGACAAGTGGCCTAAGAGGTTGAACCGTAAGATCAATTTCTTCATTATGGATGAAAATGTCTTCTTGGCCTATAACCTCATCATAGGACGAGTAGCTCTCAAGGAGTTTGAGGACGTGCCGTCGACGGTCCACCAAATGCTAAAATTCTCGACCCCCTAAGGGGTAGGGAAAGTGCAGGGTGACCAGACCATAGCACGAGAATGCTACTTCAACTCAGGTGAAGAGAGAGAGGTCCATAAAAGGGACACTACCACATATAACATTGATACACTTGACCCTAGAGATGAAACGAAGTTAAAGAAAGGAGAGGCCGCGGAAGAGGTAGAATCCATCGTCCTTAATAAGGACGAACCGAAAAAAACATCCAAGTTGGCAAGGCCTTAAAATCGGAGATTAAGGAAGAACTGATAAAATTCTTGAAGAAGAGGGAGAGTGTCTTCGCTTGGAGCCACACAGACATGCCTGGCATCAACCCGGAGGTAATATGCCATAAACTCAATGTGTCAGAAGGTGCTAAGCCAATCAAACAAAGATGAAGAGTTTACTCTAGGGATAAGTATGGCGTCATCAGAGAAGAGGTCAGAAAGTTAGAAGTGGTAAAATTTATTAGGGAGGTTATATACCCAGAGTGGTTATCAAACGCCGTCATTGTGCCCAAAGTCAATAGAAAATGGAGGATGTGCGTAGACTTCACCAACCTGAACAAGTCGTGCCTAAAAGACAGTTATCCCTTACCTCAGATTGATCAGATGGTAGATGCCATGACAGGGCATGAGCTCATGAGCTTCATGGACGCATACTCAGGATATAATTAGATCTGCATGGGTGCTGAAGACTGAGAGAAGACATCCTTCATCACCGACAAGGTGACCTATTGCTATAAGCTTATGCCCTTCGGTTTGAAAAATGCAGGGACCACATATCAACGTCTTATAAATATGATATTTGAAGAACAAATTAGCAAGACTATAGAGGTATATGTAGACGATATGTTGACGAAGAGCTTAAAGGCTCGCACTCACGTTGCAGACCTAGAGAGGACCTTCGATACCATGGACTTGTACAGAATGAAACTCAATCCCGTGAAGTGTGTCTTCGGAGTAGGAGCGGGAAAATTTCTTGGATTTATTATCAATCAGAGGGGAATAGAGGCCAATTCTGAGAAGATCAAGGCTTTGCTTGATATGAAGATGCCTAGAAGTATAAAAGACGTTCAGAGGCTCACTGGAAGAGTGTATTCTATTTTTTAAGGTACTTAGAAAGGCCTTGGAGTGGGACGAAGAGTATGACAAGACCTTTAAGCAAATCAAGTCCTACGTTAGACCCTCCTGCTCTTATCGCATCCCATCATGGGGTAGAAGTTGTATGTTTATCTAGCAGTCTCAGAATCAGCTATAAGTGCAGCCATAGTATGGGAAGACGTTGGGGTGCAAAGGTCTATATACTTCAATAGTAAGGCCCTTCAAGGGTCTGAACAGAACGATCCTCGGATGGAGAAGTTGGCCTACGCTTTGATACGCGCTTCTAGGAAGATGAAACCTTATTTCCAAGCTCACTCTATGGTCATCCTCACTGACTCCCCACTAAGGCAAGTCCTCCATAAGCCTGAAAAGTTAGGCAGACTGATGACCTGAGCCATCGAGTTGGGATATTATGACCTTATTTATTAACCCAAGATGGCCATTAAAGGGCAGGCGCTTGCAGATTTTACTGCTGAGTTCATGTGGGAAGAAACTGAAGTGGAGAACAATCCAGTAACTGCAGAGGGATCAAATAGTAACGTCTTTCGAGACCCGAATGAGGTTGTGTCCAACAGAGCTAGAAACGGAATATCTAAGAATGAGGAAGACAGGTACCTCTTCAAGCAAGGAATCCTATGAGAGGGGAGGTTCTCTTCGAATGAAGACGTTTGGAACCTCTTCGTTAATGGGTATTCTTACAAAAGTGGAAGCCATGTAGGGCTGATGCTCTCAGCTCCGGATGGTACCAAAGTTGAATATGAACTAAGGTTCAACTTCAAGGCATCAAACAATGAGTCAGAATATGAGGCAATAATAGCAGGCCTCTCTTTGGCAAAGACCCTTAGGGTTGGTCGAATCCTACTTCATAGCGACTCGAGGATAGTTGTCAACTAAGTGTTTGGTGTTTATGAGGACAAGGATGAAAGGATGGCCAGATACCTTAAGAGGGTAAGAATGATTCTAGAAGGTTTCTAAGAGGTGAAGATGAAGAGGGTACCTCAATAAAATAACAGCCATGCTAATGCACTAGCGAAATTGGCTTCCGCAACAAGGACAGACATCAGAAGGACAGTACTAGTCGAGATCCTATTCAAACCGACCATTGAGTAAGAAGAGGTTACCAGACCTTGCCTCAACTTGAACCTAGGAGACTCGTGGATGGATCCCCTCATCAGATATATCAGAGAGGGAGAGCTACCGAAATCAAAGTTAGAGAGGAGGAAACTGAGGTACAGAGCTGTAAAGTTCTCAATAATAGGAGATGTCTTATATAAGAAAGGATTTCTATTACCTCTCCTCAGATGTGTTCATCCCACTGAGGTCCCTCGCATCCTACTGGAGGTACAGGATGGTTTTTGCTCCAGTCACATAAGAGGAAGACCTTTGGCCAAGAGGATAATCACGCAAGGATACTGGTGGTCGACCTTGGCCAAAGATGTTGCAGCCTACGTGAAGAGGTGTGACAAGTGCCAAAGATTCTCCACTATCCCCATCAACCTCATCAACCAATGACGTCAATCAGTTTCCCTTGTCCATTCGCAGTATGGGGGATTGACTTTGTAGGTCCCTTGCCAAGGGCTGCGAACAATTATTGATTTCTGATAGTAGCGATTGACTACTTCTCCAAGTGGGTGGAGGCTGAACCGATGGTCACGATTACAGAGCAAAAGACCTTTTAGTTCATTTGGAAGAGCATCATATACAGACATGGCCTTCCGAACACCCTCATCTCGGACAACGAAACCTATTTAAAAAATTCTTCCTTTGAGAAGTACTTTGAGAGAGTTGGGATCAAGCAATTTTTCTCTTCTCCTGGCCAACCTCAGGCAAACGGTCAGACCGAAGTCATGAACAGAACAGTCCTCGACGGGATTAAGAAGAGGTTAGAAGAAGCTAAGGGGAGATGTACTGAAGAGGTTTATGCTGTGTTATGGGCCTACAGAACAACGACTAGGACACCAACGAGGGTGACCCCATTTATATTAGCACATGGATCAGAAGCCGTCATACTAACAGAGGTAGGACTCTCCACTCATAGAATTCAGACCTACGACCCCGAGAAAAATGGGGAAGTGAGAAGACTTGATCTAGATTTGATTGAGGAGAGAAGGGAAGATGTCGAGATCAGACAGATAGCCTACCAGCAGAGAACAACAAAATTCTACAATCAAAGAGTGAAATTAATACCCATAGCTGTAGGAGACCTCATGCTGAAGAAGACGTTACTAAAGGCAAATAAGCTTCACCCAAATTGGCATGGCCCTTACAAAGTAATCGAGGAGGTTGTACCCGGTACCTACCGGCTAGAAAATCTCGAAGGGGAACCTTTCTCTAATCCATGGAATGATGATCATCTGAAAAAGTATTACATATGATGTTGCAAAGGTTTCTATGTAAATGTATCATCTTATGAAGAGATTATTAATGAGAAGATCAGTTCCTATATCAATTCTTAGTTCACTGTGCTTTCATATGGTGAAATTTATGGGGGTAACATCTTAGTTTGATGACCTCAGACCTTAAACATCATAACTTGGTAACTAGGTCTGAGGTGAAACATCAAAATTGGATGACCTCAGACCCTAAACATCATTAATTTAGTGATAAGGTCTGAGGTGAAATATCATATTTGAATGACCTCAGACCTTAAACATCATTAATTTGGTGAAATTTATGGGGGTAACATCTTAGTTTGATGACCTCAGACCTTAAACATAATAACTCGGTGACAAGGTCTGAGGTGAAACATCATATTTGGATGACCTCAAACCCTAAACATCATTAATTTGATGACAAGGTTTGAGGTGAAACATCATATTTGGATGACCTCAGACCTTAAACCTCATTAATTTGGTGAAATTTATGGGGGAAACATCTTAGTTTGATGACCTCAGACCTTAAACATTATAATTTTGAAATGATTTGGTAATATGTTACAAGGGTAACATCATAGTTTAGTGATGAAGACAACAATGCACGGCATATAAAAATATTCAAGGTCAAAAGAAGCAAAGTTCTCCTCAGAGAATGATATAGCACGAAAGTTAGAATTACAAGTCAAAATGTAATAGAAAATGTTATCAGAGGTTACAGACCAATATGAATCGAAAATAAAAATTACAAAATAAGAGCTTCATAAGGTACGACCTACGAGTCTGCAATCTCAGGGTTGGTGGTCACAGCCCTACTCCCTTGGACGATGTTGGTCACTTCCGCACCATCTTCCTGAGGGTTGACATCCTCAGTCCCTGTAACCTCCAAAGGGGTGGTCTCGACAGGAGCAATAACTTTTTCCTCCACCTCTTGTAAAGCCTCGGCAAATTGAGAATTAGCGAAGCCCAGACCAATGAAGTCAGAGGCTGCCAATCTCCCTGACTCCTTCTCTTTCATAGCAGCCCATTTTCCAGTGGCCTTAACACCCCTTTCGAGGTATTCAAGTCCAAAGCTGATGAATTCATCAGAGACATTATAATCCTCCAAGATATTCTCTGAGGCATCCTCCACGGCAGCTTTAACAGCAGAATCCACCTTTTGTTGAAGGGATTCATCCATGTCTTCATAACAGAGTTGTGATCATTCTTAAGTTTGGTAATGTCTTTCTCTAGCTGCGTAGCCCTAGATTCAGACCCCTCAAAGGCAGTCTTCAGACGTTCCACTTTGGCATTCAGAGCGGCCTCTGTCTTCTGGGCCTCTCTTACCTTTTCAATCAGGGGCAGCTTCCTCAGAGTCTAGTCGATAAACTGGTGCATGGTGAGGATACCCTACAAAGCGTATGCAGACACATGAGTTTAAGGGTTAATAAAATTTAAAGCCGATGTTACACTTGAAATATAAAATATGAAAGTCTTACTTGGATAGATCGGTGGAGGTAAAACTCGGTCAGTAAAGGGGTGTCAGAGCCGATGGTGTCCAAGGCCTTCATAATTTGGCCGATAAGACTGTCGCCAATCTTCAGCTGATCCAGACGAGCAGCTAATGTATCCTCAGATGAGATGGGGATCGCACGATCCCCCTTAGAGTATTTTTTCTGCCTATAATTCTCAGGGGCAGGGACGTTGGATTTCTTTTTTTTAGGCATCGACCCTTGAAGAGTAGTAGGAGGAGGTGTATTAAGTCCTGCTTTCTTAACCAGCTTGGTGAGACTAGGGGATTCCATTTCCCAGATATCGTCTGATAATCCTTCTAGATGCTCTGTAAAAAGAAAGGTCTGAGTTAAAAGATCAGAGGAATAAAAAACCATAAATGATGAAAAATCAACGTAACTTACGAAGCTCGATTAGAGGACCCCCCCAAGATCAGTCTCAGAGAGGCAGTAGGGGGCATCAAGTGCTCATACTTAACCAGATAGACAATCTCTCCCTCATCTTGAAGGTCCTTGACCTTTTGTAGGTTATCCTGACTCAATCCGGGGTCGACCTTAGAAGCCAATGACACTTTCCCCCATCTCAGGTGTACCTTCAGCTCTAAAGATGAAGAGGTAGAAGAAGAACCAAACTCCCAGGCCCCCTGAGGCAAAGAAATATCTCGGTTAGTAGTTATGGTTGGAGGTCTGGGTGTCCAGCAACATTTTCTTATCAGACTTCCTGGATAGGAAATGATAGTAGCTCGGATGGTTTCTGGCAGAGGAAGGCACATAACATACTATGAAGACCTGAACAGGAAGGTCTGAGTGACGTACCACCCTCCATAGAACGATATCCCCAATCATCACCCTCCAAGCATTGAGAGATAATTGGGAAGGGGCCAAGTCAATATGGGACAATATGGCCCTAATTATTGTATAAAAGGGGAGGCAAAATCCTAACTTAAACATCTGCTCGTATAGGCAGATTTCACCATCTCGGTCACCGTAGGCCCTCTCATTTTTCTGAGCTCTCCTAAGCTTGATAGAGGGTCCTATGGAATAAATATGCTTGAAGGTAAAGAGGTCGAATTTACTGACAATGCTCTCTATCTCGGCGGCCTCCGAGGTGTCAACATCACTTTCATGACCATCATCCTCGTCCCTGTCAATATCGGCGTGGGAAAGGGTAGGAACACATCTAGGGAACCTTTGAGCGAACTCATCCCCCGTGGCGATCGACAGGGGAATAACATCAATGATGGGGGGAACAGCCACACTTGGCCCCACAACTTCAACATCAAAAGAAGTCCCGAAAGTGCTAGAACCGTTGTGGGATAAGGCGACTCTTGACTTCAGCCTGATCAGGGACCTGATCTGGCCTAATGGAGAAATTCATTGCCTCCTGGAATGAGTAAACAGACATGGGGTCTGAGGTGGATGACTCAGATATTGGAGTAGGTTCCAACGGAGTCTTCTCTGGTTTTTCTGGCTTACGGTATATCACCCTCAGAGGGGGTGGAAATATTGGTCTGAGAGGGAAAGCCTCAGACCTATAAGCTTCCTCTTGGGCTCGTTTTATTTGCCTAATCTTTTCTAAAGTCTTCTCCCTAAGAGAAGGGAATTCCTCTAAGAGCTGATAAAGAGTTCTGAGTATGACTCAGAGCTTACACTTGGGACTCTAAATCAAAAGAAAACAAATAAGTTGGCAACTTAACTATGGATCAAATTGGGATTTTAAAGCAAGAACAATAAAGAACATGGACTACCGAAAAACTCAATAAGTCATCGAAAAACCCATACGATCACTAAAAAATGATAAAAGTTGCCGAAAAATACAAGAAATGCAGAAATAAGGCTGTAAATGGAAGGAAAGATGAAGATAGTACCTGAGAAAGTGAGAGATGAAGGATAAGAAGAGTAAGGGAAATGAAAATGCAGAGGTTTGAGTGGCGATGAAACGCTTGGAGAAGAGAGAGAGAACACAGGACGCTCAGGCGAGAAAAGGAGAAGGAATGGGAAAAATATGAAGGAAATGAGGTTTAAAAACTCCAAACCCATATGCACATGCCCCAAGGCCCATTATTGCCTTGGGAACCTAAAAATGAACCATCATGGCTCTTGCCTAACACGCTATATACTACAATACTTGACACTTGTCAAACGAATATTGGCGCACCATAAAGAAAGAGCTCAGAGCTACATACCCCGTAGTCATCCATTCACATAAGTAACTAAGGGTTAGGGGGTGATTGATGTGTTCGAAATATACCTGACGGCTTGGAGACACCAACCTCGACCAGGATGGTGGCTAAGGAAACAAAGGGTCTTGACTAGCGACTGGCGATCTCGGCCAGGATGGTCGGCTGCGACTGACGTTATTAGTACCCGAACTATCTAGAAACATGTGAGGTCTACATGGCTCATGTGGTCAGTTATCCAACAGGTCGTCCACAGTCGACACCACGTCTGCCTCATACATCAACCTCGGATGGGTATAAGCCGAGGTCACTAAAGACTACCGCAATTATCCTAATTAACCTTGGCTAGGAATCAGCCGACGTTCTAACTGCGCCTGCGTAACCTCGGCCCAGGCCGACGTTACAACTCTGTTTGTCTTACCTTGACTTTCCAATGGCCCAAGATCGTCGTGAATAACCTCGGATAAGGCAATAGTCAGACTCCCCCAACCCCGTACTCTTCTAGGCCGAGGTTGTACCTATCAGGGACAGGGCCGAGCATTTACGAGCATATGCCAGGGAAGGAACACGTGGATAAAATAAGTTGTAACCGAATCAACCCCCTCACGTGGGGGAATATTTTATCATCATTCTCTACATGTGACAAGGATAGATGTCTTCATCAGATTGGCTAGATTAACACAAGCATGCTCATTGCATGCATAAGGAGTACATTACACCCCCCACACTATATATACCTGTCTTCTCCTACCTTGAGAAGGATTTGAAATTACAACCCTAGCTGAAACTCTGTCAAATTATACAATAGAGAGAGAAAGCTTGAGAGTTTGTATCCATGGCCATTAGTGCCTTATTCCGGTGACCTTATTCACTCACTTGCACAGTGGATGTAGGCCTAATTGGCTGAACCACTTACATTTGAGTGTTCATCCTCTTCTCCTCATCTCCTTCTATATATATAAATATACTCTCCTGTACTTCCATTGTTATCATTTTCTTGAGCTTGTCAACACCTTAGCTAGTGGTGCTATTTCCTGCATCATCATGTCTTTTTGAAAATGCTCTAAAATACCTCTAAATGAAATGTGGTCTTGAGACGTATATGCTAAAGTAATTAGTAATTCGGACAAATGAAGTTAGGCTATCGTTTGTTACCAAAAAATATTAAGCATAAAAAGTAATAAAAAATTACCCTTTTGTTATCCATTTAAGCCTAGTAAAATTTCTCTTTTTCATTTGATAAGATGAAATCCCATTTTGCCCAGAGTTGTGAAAATAAAGATCCATCAATTAAGCCCAAATGGTGCAACGAAAAGGAGCAAGAAAAAAATAATAGCAAAATGCTCATAAATATAAGAAAAAATAGAAAATTGAGAAAAATATGAAAAAAAATAGAAGAAGAAGAGAAAATGAGCAAATGCCCGAAAAAGTGCCAAGGAACATCTTAAATAAAGAAATTCTCCAACTCTAAATTTTTTGACAATTCCCACTTCATGCAATACACCGTATGAACTGAGAAAATCCTAACTGAGTCCGAATAACGAAAATTGATTACTTCGTGGAGAGATAAGACTCGAAAAGATTACAAAAGAGATTAATTGGTTCGAATAAGAGTCAATGTTTCTTGTTTTCCAACAATCGTATGTCAATGATGAGATCTATTTACCCCAAATATTTCATCTTTCTAACTGTATGCGTGGCTTTCTTGTGTCCATTATATTTACTCTTTATATCACGCATATCAAGAGAAAATATACACATTTCGAGTGATTCGTTTGTGAGAGCATCCCATGAGAATTTGAATCAAAACGAATTTTTGGAAAGTAACGTAATGATCAATTGGTGGAAGTTAGCAGTTTGATTTTCGGCTTTGGACACACATACTATACGTTGAGATTCTCGAATAAAAATTTAAAGTGACTATTTTTAAGAATTTTTTTAAATTATTTTTATATATTTTCTTTGAGTCAAAAAATGAATTTTGTGAGTAAATTCCCCATAAACCCTCACGTGACACCACCCGTCCTACTAGAGTATTCTAGGGTTTTAACGGCGATTGCTCTAAATGCAATCTCTTGCCCGCGAAAGTGGTATTCTATCCCAATAAAGTTTTTTAAAGCTTCTTTAACTCATACTCTTTATCTTTTACATTGCTCCGGACGCGCAACGTTCTAATTTAGGGATATTTGATTCGGCATAAATATTTTATATTTTTCTCCTTAATTTCGGATCTTTTATGGTCCCGTTCTAATTATATTTTTTATTTATGCTACTAACCCTTTTTGGGGAGTATTTCTTATTTTGTTTGTTTCTTGTGTGTTTTATTAGTATTTCGTGCAAGTAAATGCAGGAGAGAAACCAAAATAGTGAAAGAAACAAAGGAAAGGAAGTTGAATGGAATTTATGTAATTTTTTAGCCGTAGACCGGTGGCGAAGATAACAGGAAAGTTGAAGAATATGAAATCACTAGAACACTGGAAGAAATGGCGCTTTAATCCGAGCTACGGTGAATAAGTTATGCGAATTCAAAGTTGAGAAGAAAATCGAGGGCCAAAAGAGGAATTTCTGAAAAATGTACCTACGAACCAGTTTGAACTCCAAGGGAACCAGTACGGTTGATCTAAGTGAGAATTTTTAATTATTCTGATTTTTCCCTTAGAGTTGTATGGGTTTAGGACTCTTGTAAAAACGACTTCATTGAGTTGTAACTTAACAGTAGACATATCTAACATTGTTTTAACCTAGTTTTAGTGGAAGAAAAAGAGGCAAGAACATAAGAAGGTTATTTTTGCATCAAGTTTATGAATCGTGGATCTTTTTCATGCAATAATCAATCTAGTTTGTCTTTCTCTCCTTTGATCTTTGCTATTAGTTATTTTTCTGGTTTTCTTGCATCCTTTATAAATTGCAATTCATTGTTGCATGCTTAGCTACACATTAATGATGACTAAATTCACATGCAACACATAAATCATGTCTTTAATTAGAAACACTACGTCTGGCTAGGTTTTCAAGGGTTGGGATGCATGAACCCAACCCTATGTGTTTCGCATGGATACAAAATATGTTCTTGAGTTAAATAATTAATTAAAAATGTCACATTTTGTTAAGACAACTGTCATAAGACTTTTAACTCCATTTGCCCTAGGTAACCGGAGTGTTTAAGAATGCGATGCGTGTGTTAACAATCTTGTCATGTACTTTATTTTTATTCTTGACTATGTATTGTGCGGGTTAATTCCTTCATATATGTAATGCTTGAAACAATTAAAGTCTTCGTTTAGATTAAGTGTTTAATTCTCGACTAGTTTTGTATCCGGTGAAATCACTAGGGGTTAGGTGATTTTATTTCGAACTTTTCTTTCTTTCATATTAATTAATCAGTCAATATTTAGTCCCTCATGAGTTGTTAACTTAGATAGGATTTAATTTCTTTCATTAGAAGTAGTATAAAGATTCCAATCATAATCATATTTTCCTTTTCTCTTTTGTGAGCCACAGGTTAAGGTTAGTTATCTGACTTAGTAGTCGTCACGAGCGATCGTCTTAGTCCCTGTATTCGACACCCGATCTATCAGATTATTACTTGAGCAACCGACTTACACTTGAGCCATAATTACATGCGTTAGAGACACTTGTATAGTCGCGTCTGTTTTAAACTCTTTTATTTTCTTATATTAAAAAGGATCGGGTTCAAAAAAATTTTAAGCACTTTTAACTCATCTTAAAAAGCAGTAGCCTCCTAATTATTCTTTCATTTCTTCTACAAAACCTAAAACCCATTAAAAAGAAGTTTTATCTCAAGTTTTAAAGATTCAAATCAAGTTTTCTCAAGAACAACGAAGAATGAGTCTTTACTATTTTCACGAGAGGATCGCAACTGTATAATCAAAATTACGAGACGACTTCTTTTTAGGCATGAATTCTTATATTCTTCCCCTTGAGTGTTATATATTTTAAACATTACCTAAACCTTAATTATAATAACGTTTTCTTAAAAGTATTTAGAAAGATTAATTAAGGAAAGTGAAAGTAAAGTTTTATTAAATCTAAAAATATGATTTAAGACTTGAAACAATCGCATGCTTAGATTAGTGTTTTAGGTTATAGTAGATTTGTGGGATGAATCTCATATTAAAATTAAGATATGAACTTGGCATAGTGTTTCGACTCGTTGAATTATGATATTAAATATGTATATTGTAGAACAATTTTATTATTGTGGTATTTTTAATTTGGATTACATGTTGAACAGTTGAAACATTACTCATATTGGAATTAAGAATTGGACAACTTGTGTAACTATTTGTTTGAATTTGGTTATTATATAATTAAGTGAATGTGATTTAAAGAAAATCGAAATCGTAGAATTAATTTGATGATTATAGTTTTTAATTAAAGTATAATTTATATGGAGATTGTTCGTGTTAATATTTTGACGTCGCGTGAACGTTGTGTTTTTTTAAAGTAGTTGTATTATCACTTGTTTTATAGGTTTCTTGCTAGGTATAGGACTAGTAGGTAAACATTATTGTTGTTGGTACTTTCTCGGTATATGATTAGTGAGTTTGTGTTTGTATGGTTGGGTATTTCTTGAGTGGGACTAGGTAGTACTCCGCTACGTTGTTCCTTTAGCCTAGGTACGAGACTAGGCAGTGATTTTTGATAGGTATTCTTACTAGATAATAGGCTAAGTAATACCTATGCTTTGATGATCTCTAGGTATGAGACTAGTGGTTATTTTAGGTTATGATACCCGAATTATGGGTTAGGATAATTGTGAATGACAAGAACTTAATTCAAAAAATAATAAATGCCTAAGATAATAAACGGGTATTAAAATGGATTTAGCATCACCAATATGTGTAGGACTAATTATAATTGGGTCAGTTGATAACAGTGATGTGGGTATTTGTGTGCGTCGCCAATATGAGCATAACTAACGATAGTTGGGTTGAGTGGCTAAAGTGACGTGGGTGTGTGTTAACATTACCAATATATACAAGACTAATGATAATTGGGTTATCTGGCTATAGTGACGTGTCGTACATGGAACATCACCAATATGTGAAGGGCTAATGAAATTGGGTCGTCTAGCTATAGTGAATGGAATGGGTGTAATGTATTAAATTTTAGGTGTGATCGAATATGTGTAGGATCAATAGAAAGGTCGGATGGCTATAATGATATCGCTTTAATAATAATTGGTTAATCACATTAAATTAAGTTAATGTCTTTAACACAATTAAATGTTGAAATGACATAATGGACTTGAATAATGGGGTGGTTTAGCTATGTGGGTATATAGTAGTGTTTTACTTTACTCCTATGTTCTTATATTGTGTAATTTAAAATACTCTATTATAATATTTATCTTATATGATGCTTATGTCTTGATTCATGGATCCTAATTGGGAGGAGTAGCTGGTATTCATACAGTGGGCTCTGACCAATTGCATTAACTAACATTTTTGTTATAGTTGCTGGAGTAGCTGCATAGATTAGATTGGAGATTTGTGGAGTGCAACTGCAGTTATTTTATTGCTCCATTAGTATAGATTTATTTCATCTCGTCATTTTATTTATGAGATAGTTATTTATGGATTTGGTAGGCCATTTGGTTCCACAGTTGTTTACAGTTTCTTTTCAGTTGGATGATTTCATTTAAGCATTAATCTATCTTTTGGAGTTAAGTTTTATTTTGGAGTTATCATGATGATGTAATTTATTATGTGGATGTTTATATTTGCGGGATTAAATTTGAATTATATCTTATGGAAAAAGTTTTAATGCCTCATATTTCTATCACATGCTAAGAATAGTATTTTAATTATGACACCTGATGTAGTTTAGCAGTGCGGAATGACCACCTCTAATGTCAATATATGCAGGGTGTCACAGTTGGTATCAGAGCATGGTCTTAGGTCACACAGGTTTTGAGTCCATTATAGATTTTGCGTTTTCGTTCTTTGATTCCCTTTATTGATTTGTACTCTTTAAGATATTGGGTCTAGCATGCACGTTAGTTGTGTTTCTTAGAGATAAGGGGTTTTATGTTAAGGACGTTGTAGGCATTGAGGTTAGAAGTAGTAATCTTGATGTGAGGATCCTTAGAGTTGATTTTAGAGATGAAATTTATTTTGGAGATCATTAGTACAAATGTTAGGTATCTTTAGTATCAATGTAGTGATGTGATTTGTTTTGAGGACTTAGGAATTGTGATGGGTTTTAGAGATATAACTGAATAGTAATTCACAGGATAACGGGGTACGTTTTAGACTTGGGAGAAGTTGGGATAAGGTAAGAGGCTAAAGTTCATAGGAGTTCTTCATTGTTCTTCAATTTCAGGAAATAATTTTCTTACAAATTTATTGTAATCATTCTTTGATTTATAATATTTGTTCTTTCATATTTTAATTGAGATTTTGGAGTATAGGAGGACTTATTTTTCGTTGAACAACCATGTGTTAATTTAGGATACCTTAGATTAATTTGAAATAAATCTATTGTTGAGAAAGTAATGATTTTGGTGATTAGATCTGAGAATGTTAGGTGAAATAGAATTTTAACAATGTTAACATCCATGTTTAGTTTTTTTGTTTCTTTTTAATCAAATCCATTTTAATAAATCTAAAATTGAAAGAGATTAGGGATTTATAAAATCTTCTTGAGGATTTGGGATTAATTTGATTAGGGATTGAAATCATATAGAAAAACCTTGTTTATGATTAGAAACCATTAGGATTCATGCTCCTAGATGTTGGTTTTTGTTTCTGGTATGATGAGGATTCGAAAGGAGACTTATTGGGGCTTTAGTGGAGGTTTTTGAGGGGTATGGGGGATGATTTTCATAGTTGGGAACGAAGCGCATCATCTTTCTCATTTGAATGAGGTATCTTTCTCATTGCGTGGGTTAGTATTCCGGTGTATTCTCAGATATGTAGTTAGTTACATCTTGCATAATAGTTAGACAATTTTTATGTCACTTTAAATACATTATGTGATTTACTTATATTTTTGTATGGATGACATTGCAGGGGTTGGTTTATATTTTATAGTTAAGAGACGAACACTTTGATTAAGGTATGTTAAAACAAAGAGAATGTTATAATTAAAATATATGCGTGGACATTGGGTTGCGATCTTACTTGGGTAGTTTGTTGCATTCCTTGATAGTTATTCATTGAGATAGCTTATGTTAATATAGAGATGGAGATTTTTTGTATGATTACGACTTGGGTTGGGGCATACGTGTAGTATTGCACTTAGTTGAGGGCGAGGTACTTATTGCATGTGAGAACCGATGGGTGGCATGTATTGTGAATCAATTTGGTGATTAACTATTAATATTAAAAATTAATTCTTATACACTTTAGGGCGCTGACCCAAATTTATAAAATGTTCCCCCCCATCATCATCATCATCATCATCATCATCATCATCATCATCATCATCATCATCATCATCATCATCATCATCATCATCATCATCATCATCATCATCATCATCATCATCATCATCATCATCATCATCATCATCATCATCATCATTATTATTATTATTATTATTATTATTATTATTATTATTATTATTATTATTATTATTATTATTATTATTATTATTATAAATAAGTTTAGCAGAGCTGAGCAGTCAGATTTGTAGTTGCAACGATCTAGCTTGATATCCGTAGAATGGAATGGATGGTTCATTATGTTTATCATTATATTCCAGGGTTGAGTTAGAGGTGGTTAGGGTTGTACTTTATTTTATTTCAGTTGGGATATTTAAATCAGAGGAGGTTTCAGTTGTATTCTTTTATTCAGTTGAAACGATTGTAATCAAAGATTTTTATATAGTGGATATAAACTAGGCCATTTAACTCAAGATAAATCAAATAATGAAAATTTCATATTTTATTTATTCGTCATTATTCTTACATTTTTCAGGTACAAAAGAAAAGGGAAAAAAAAGGCAAAAAAGACCAAAACATTTGCTGGGGTGTAGCCGAACTTTCCAAAACTCTATAACTAAAAATCGCTATCTCAAGCACCTTGGCGAATGCACTTTATCTAATGGCAAGTAGTGGACCCCTCACTCCTAGAAATAGACCTCTGCTCATATGTAGCCGGTGGAACCATACAAGACCTGGCCCCCTTCCTCACATAATCAGACAGTGAATCCATATAATCTTAAATGTCCCGTAGCCACGATGTCAATACGGGAAAAAGAAAGAAAGTCAATAATAGAGGAAGACAATCAGAAGTAAATGCGAAATAGAAAGGTAAAGTCACACCTCTCTCTAAAGAACCTCCTCGGGAAGGATCCAGAGGATGATGAGGCACCGAGAAGACATACCCACCACCCAGTCGAATGCGGTAAGAAGGAGTAGAAAGGTGTTGGATGTGAACATCCTTTGCTGCCGCTACTACGCCACCCCTTGAGTTATGAGTTGAAGGCACCGACATGCTATTTACCCTCTCTGATCCTGACGGTGATACAAGCATACCCTCCACATCATAAATAGACAATGACATCAACCAACTATTGGCACCCTCCATCGCCGTTGTTTTTGCCTCGTTCGATATCTCCTTCACTCACCTCATAAACTCAGGAGGTACTGATGGTGGGATCTCCACCTCACCCTCCATCACCTGCCTCATCACCATCTCCCCCAGGTACCAGACATACCCGAACTTAGGTGCCAAAAACCTCCGCATCTTGCCATGAATGCCCGTAACCTTTGCATACCTCGAGGAGAGACACCAAGGGTAGGATGTCACCTGTCCCCGAATAAAAACCAGTCATTAAAATTATAAAAAGTGGAAATAAAACAAAAAGTCTACAAATAACGGATGAAACCAAAGCCTAAGATGATCTTTTGTTAAGACGTTCAACACCGCCCTCACATCCTTCAAAACCAAAAATTAGTTTCACTTCCCGTTCGATTTCCTCTACTTATACATCCTCGAGAAGTTCCCCACCTCATTCTCCTTCAAGGATGCCAATCCAACATTATTCCCAATCACTTTATTACCATAATACGCCCTAGCAGGATCAAAATGTAAGAACGCCACTAGTCGTCATCTACACTTATCAAAGCTCTATAGGTCCACAGAATTAACCTAGGTCCACAAAATCGGCCTCGACCCTCTAAATTGGTCGCCTCCTCTCTTTAGGTTTAGAAAATTGACCCAAGTCTGTAAAATCATCTTGACCCTCTGAATCAGGAATTTCGGCTCTTTAGGTCAACAAAATTGACCTAGGCCCATAGAATCAGCCTTGATCCTCTGAATAGGTCATTTTAACTCTTTAGGTCCGTAGAATTGACTTAGGTCTGCAGAATCAGTCTTGACCCTCTGAATCATTCATTTCCACTCTTTAGGTCGTAGAATCAACTTCGACCTTCTGAATTGGTCGTTACCACTCTTTAGGTCTACAAAATTGACCTTAGCCCACAGAATCAACCTTGACCTTCTAAGTTGGTCTCTTTCACTATTTTTACAGAATTGACCAAGGTCCACAGAATCAACCTCGACTCTTTGAATCGATCGCCTCAAATCTTTAGGTCCACATACTTGTATTTGATCTGAATTTGGTTGTTACCTCCTTTAATCCCAGTAGAGGCATCGACCCACTAAACCAACGACTCACACTTATTAGATCCTATGCTTCAATCCTTTACCCTTAGAACTCTTAACCTTCCATGTGGTGTGTATCTTTTGACAACCTTTGCTTGTTCCAAACTCTCCTATTTAGGAGTTATGTGGACACCCATCCTATTATCATCCAAATACCTCCTTAGGTCCCTAACACTGTTTCTTTCACCATTGGACCCCAGGTCCTGCTCCAAACCTTGATCCAGAGGCCAATGGATGCTTTTAAGATTCTTTTGACTTTGGTCAACACTACTTTGGTCAACACTCTAACCTAAGCAAAACTCATTTCACCCTCATAAGGCTCTAAATCCCCATTCCAACGGTCCATGCCGTGTGCGAATCGACCTTACGATTTGCGCGTCCTCACCTTTTTACTCTAAACCCTGATCTAGAGGTCACCGGATGCTCCCAAGCCTCGTTTGACCTTGGTCAACTCTCCAAATGAGAATAGTTTATTGTACTTCCATAGGGCTCTAAATACCCTCTCTAACAGTCCATACCATGCACAAATTGGCCTTATAATTAGTGCGTAATTGCCTTTTTTCTCCCTAAATCCCCGTTTAGATGCCATCGGGTGCTTCCGAGTACGGTTTAACTTTGATCAACTCTTGAATTTGGAGTTTCCTAATATATTCTTATAGAGTATAAATTTCCTTTCCAAGGGTCATGGATGTGCGCGATTCGGACTTAGGATTTGCATTTTATGCTCATTTTCTAAAAAAGTCCTTTTTGGATTTCCTATTGGCAGAGGTGTACTTTACTTTTCTAGTAAGCCAGGGGTATGTTGATAGGTAGATTAGGGCTTATGACGATTGGAATAAGCCCCAAACCTAATTTTTTCTATTTAAGGAAGCCATTACCTCATTTATAAGTATCCCTTTTCAGCAATCAGAATATTCCTTACCTCAAAATCAGTTCGTCTCCACCCTAAAAAATCCAATTTTCCAACATTCCCCTCGCGCTTTGTACATCACTTTTATCCCACCTTTTGCCACTTCTCTTACCCTTACCTCACCACCATTCCACCACCATAGAATTATCCTACTCCTCTTTAAAAATTAGTAGCAAAATCTTCTAGGAGGTCTACCCCTATTCCTTTATATTTCATTTAATTAATGTTGTTTATTTGCCTTTTTTTCCACTTTTGTATACTTTAGTCTTACTTCATTCTCTCACAATAACTAATATTCTTTTTATTACTAGTACTAACATAATATATTTTCATAAAATAAAAAAAGCTAAAAAAGAGGGTTCACCTATAAACCCCAAAGCAGGATTTCCTCATTTTTCTACACTTTTACACTTGAGCACGCTTTCTTCAAAACCAACTAAAGATGAGTCCTAAATTTGGGTTTGTGGGATAAACCCCACTCTTATGATATGTCAAACTACTTAGACTTTGATGTCTATTATATCTACGTGGGCATTCAGAACTATTATCGGGATTTATGTATGTTTTTCTTATTATAACACTTTGTTTAAATCTCATATTTAGTAATATTACGCGTATGTATACACCTATATATTAGTGTTCCCACTCGACATACATATCCACTTCCTTATAGTGATCTGTGATTCAGTTGTCATTGACATCGTATTTTCATATTATTTTATTTCTTTCATATGCTCCTTAGGACGATTCCTCTCTTCCCTTCTTATGACATGAGTATGATGATTTGTTTTTTCTTACTTATTTTTCACATCACACACATTATACAAATGAGTCACATCTTGGAGAAAACTTAGAACATTATTATAGCCCGGGATCATAAGTATTTAGTCCCACTTTTAAAAATTTATTTGCATCCACTCCCATTTTTTTTTTATTGTTGGTCCTATTTTAACAAATATGGGACAAGTGTCATTCTCTGCAGAAAGGAAGACAAGCGGTTACAAGGAAGTTGTGGACAGTTTTGGGTGATTTTGGGACTTAATATAATATAACAAATACATGGGAGAGGAGCCTAACAAAACTTTGGAAATAGGACTACATCCAAAAAATATTATAGCCCATTAGAGACCAAAGGTGCGGAATGGGTGTATAACTCCTTCCCATTTCGCAACTTAGTTCTCAGAACCTTGATTCATTTGTTTTCGTATGCATCCATTTATCTTTTAATGACGTTCTTTCGAGGATAAATACATTCTTTTGTCTGATTTGAGCAAAATAGATTGTCAATTTCATTTTCTATCTTTTCCTCCCGTTTTGACGACGGTTAATTTATATCCGAGGTAAGCTCAAGAAGATCGTGCAAGCGGTGAAAAGAGGACCTCCCTCATTGAATCCCCATATGCATCGAGAGAGGTCTTTCAATCTTTCTCTCATTTTGAGGCTAGCCCGCTTAAAAGGAATCTTGGATGGCCACACTGGGGCTTGCTCTTGCTATTGTGGAAATTTTTGTGTTTCCTCAAGCAAAACCACATATAACCCAATGGAACATGAAGAAAATCAAGAAGCCTACCTTGCCTTTGATTGATTATTTTCAGTGTTTTGCACTCCATCCTTATACTGAAAATACCAATGCTAAAACTGGTCGTTCTTCAAGCCATTCGCTACATCGGTGCATCTCGTTCTAGGAGGTGAGGAAGATGTTAAGGAGAACAGGTCTCTTGCTATGGTATTTATAGTTACCCGACCATCTTTCCTCACACACTGAGAGTGAGGTGAAAATGAAGCACATAGCTGTGACAAATTATTTGGTTTTAACCAAAGAATAACCAAACCTAAGTGTGATTCCTCGAGGGAAGATAACTAGTTTATGACTATCAATCAGGATTTTACTAGGAGGGTTGTGGTTGCTAAAATTATGTTAAAGAAGGAACCTGTTCTTTCAGATGGGGACAATATTAAAGATGCTTCGTTGGGTTGGCAGTGACGCTATTGACCAACCCGACTTGAGTCTTTTGCGTACTTTGTAACAAAGGTGGAGCCCAATTATCTTAACATAAAAAGGTTTGGGGCGAATGAACTTGTTTTAAAAACCCTCTCCATTAAAGCTTTAATACTCCCTCTCAGTCCAATTAACAAATCAAACACGGAGGAGTTTGCTCCTTTAGCTCCAATTGCTGAGATTGTTCTTACAGTGCTAAAGCGAGAAAATAATGTTTCTAGTGTCGCTGGTGGAACGAAAAAGAAAGGATGCCTCTGCCACAGGTCCATATTAAGGGGAAATGACCCCGAAAGCTAAAAAAAGTCTAAGTCAACCGTAGGTGCCTCCAGCCTTGGTGGGTTCCTCTTGAGACCACTCGCCCACTCGAGCAAATTCCTGTGGAAAAAGTGAAATTAATTGCATTTGATGTTCTAAGAAGGATGGTACCCCCTTCTATGAGATCAGACAATATTTTATCCAATAGGAGTAGGCAACTTCCATCTCATGATTATTTTATTTCTCAGGTTCCACGTAAAACAGTTGCTATTATTGAGCAAGAAAAATAGGTGTCTTCCTCTACTGCCCCTCCACACGTAAAAAGGATTTAAGAAATAAACATGGTGTAACGTGTGTGGTCATTACTGAACCACCTTCTTTACCCTCAGGTTATTCACAAAATATGTTGGATAATAGGCTAGTTGAAGATGTGGTTGGTGTTTCTCCCTAGGTTAATCTGTCTAAGCCTCCTCATAAATTTCAATAAGTAAGCCCCCTTTTTTTGTACCAAATAAGCATCTATAAGTGTTGAGTTGTTATTTCTAATTGTAAGAAAGATCTGTCTGACACTTATTTTGGACCTTTTTGAAGGATATTTCCCGTCAGAAATGGACTTCGTGTCGATTCCAAATGGCATGCCTCCACATAAGGTTTGGTCGATGCACTTATTAAAAAAGGTGTTATTCAAATTCTTTGTTTGTTCGCTTTATCAACAATCAAGCAAGTTTCCACGAGACATGCTTCCTCTAGGCATGCCCCATATAAGTGTGCTTCTTGGGTGGAAAGAAATTTTCTCGTGGGGGAAGAAACAATGGGTAACATAGGTAGAACTATTGAAATGCTAAGTACGATTTCTCCTCTAACTTCTCCTAAGTTACTACTGGCCGTGGTTTTGCTTGTTGTTCCAACAGAGGTAATTTTAACTTTAAACTTAGTTTGACCCCTTAGTTGATCTCCATGTTTGTAATTCTCAATGTTTTTTTGCATTTTTCGTACGAAGGCCCGTCCATGCTTTGATCCTGAAGTATATGTGTCAGCCCTTATGAGGTCAATCAATGAACAAATGTATCCTCGTATCCATGTGAGGATAGTTATAAAGTTAAATTTCCCAGTTAGGATACCTACTACCGCAGTACTTAAAGACAAGTTTTTCCTTATTTGTTAGACCATCATTGAGGTATTATATTTGTGATAAATTGTTTATAACTTTTACTTGACCTTCTCATATGCGAACTCATTCTAAGATTCATTGAATTGTGTTGTTTCACCTTGCTAGTGGTGAAACAACCATCTTCTTCCACCAAGGTTGATCTAATCCCAGTGGATATTGCTTCTTCATCCTTGGAAGTTTTTCTTATTTCGAGAGAGCCAACAGTTTTGGCTATTGACGGCCCCCCCTTTGCTGATGTTCATGCTTTATCCGAGGAAGCAACCATACTTTTTCCTTTAACCATCATTCCAACTCAAGATGAACTCCAAATACAACCACATGTTGATGAGGTAAAATTTCCCCCCATCACATGTGTGCTAATTTGTTCAATATCATTACTCATTTTGTTGTGCTAAGTGCTATATCATGCTTGGATATACCTTAGGGCAACCCTTACTTGATTGGGTAATTTTTCTAAATCATTTGGGTAAAGTACTCAACTTGGAATTTTTTTACTATCATCTACTTGGCGATTTTTCTCTAAATATACACTATATTGGTGATATACCTTACTTAGGGTTTGTTATTTTTTTTAATAAACACCTACTTGGTGACTTACCCTATTTGGGCAAGATTTCTCTAAATATGCACGTGCTTGGTGATGTACACTACTTGGGTATATGTTTTTTTTTAAATAAACACCTGCTTGTTGACTCACCTTGCTTTGGCAAGATTTCTTTAAAATGACACATGCTTGGTGATGTATCTCGCTTGGGTATATATATATATATATATTTTTTTTTTCAATAAACACATGTTTAGTGACTCACCCTACTTAGGAAGATTTTTAAAGTGACACTTTCTTGGTGATTTGTTTATTTGATTGAGTAATACTTAGAAAGTAAATAAATTCAAGTTTTGTCACCTGATTAGTGATGTACCCTGCGTGGGTGTCTAACTCTTAAAAGAAGAATCACCTGCTTAGTGACTTAGCATAATTCTTTGCTAAGATTTTCTCATTTTACCTGCTTGGTAAATAAGAAATTCCCTAAAATTTAGCTAACTCTTTTTGTGGTTCCTCTTGTGAAGCCTGTGATTGAGAACATTCCTCCGCTGGCACCTAAAATTGCACATCATGAAGTTAATGTGCTTGCTCAAGTGATAGAGATTGATCATGTTTCCAAAGATCCTTCGAAAGAATATTTTTCTTGTGAGAGTAATCATAGATATACAAACATTGTGAATAGGAAAGAAAACGAATTTGGCTGACGTCTTCACATACCCAATGTTTCACTTTTTAAGTTCGGTTGGTAGGTTCTTTGAAGTTTCCCTTTCATTTAAGGTTCCCTATGCACTGTGATGAAATAAATAATTAATTCTCTTCCAGAGACTTTCATTCCTAATTACATGAGGCCCAATAATATGGTTATGGGCTATAAACTTCAAGGCATGACAACCATCTTTTCTAATATTATGAACACTCCAATTTCATCCTAAGATCGATCAACTTGGAATTAACACCTGAGAAACCTCAAAGATCAGAAGAATGATGAATTTAACATTTAGTGGCTTACTAACATCTTAAGGCACCTCAAATATCTCAACATGTCAACCTATCGTTCTCAATATCTCAAGAATGTTGAGGATCCAAGATTCGGGGAAGAAAAATTGAAGGAGCGTGACACTCGTATTGAAGAGTGTAACCATCAAATGAGATAAGTCTAGGAAGCTTTGGCCAAGGACATGAGCGAACATGAAATAGAGTTAAAGCTAAAGGCTGCAGTTGAATCTCATATCTAAACTATAAATGAGTATCAATATGATGTTACCAAATATGTAGCTTTTTTGTTTCTCTTTCTATTTCACTTATCCTGATCTATTGTTTCTCTTAGGATAGATTTTCCTTTTGTTGTATTTCGAGGCATTAGTCCCAATTTTGTGTTGTAACATTTCTAAGTTAAATATAAAGGAAATCTTGTTCTTTGACTCATGTGTTCATTACTCATTTATTTTGATTCAAAACTTATTTATTTATATCAAAGTGTAAACAAACTCTTACATGTGTTCCATTGTCATCTCAAAGTGCCAAGATCAAGGAATAACAAAAGTAAATGCACGTGTGCTTAAACATGATAAAGCTTTGACCATTTATTATTGACTTTGAAAGGTCTATCTTCCTCAATATATGAGGTTAGACAATAACCTGAATCGTGTGCCTCTTTAATAACTTATAGTCCCTCCTAATTGGCTGTAAACTTTGGCAACAAGAGTCCTTTAATTTATTTGATAGAAACTTTCAAAACTTAATCCCCTTCTATAAATTTTCTTGGTTTTACCAAGTTCTTATAGGGTTTGGAAAGTTTCTTCGTGTATATTTTGAAGTGCTTTGTCGCATTCTATCGATATTCATCTAGTGCTTTTAGTTAAACATGCATTCATTGGGGAAGCATGATGCTTCACAATTTGTATCTTGTCAAAGTTCTAATTTCATCGAAAGAATTGTTCGACTCCATGAACTAAAGAAAAAGGTGTTTAAACCGTTAGTTTTGTCTTGGTTGTTCGATAAGCCCAAAGCACCATAGGGATCTTTCCATCCACCCATAAAATCCTCTACCATCTTGGCTAAAGTGTTAACCAAGGTCTTTTTATGGCCTTTTCTTGTCCATTACTTTTGGGGTAAGTAATTGTTTAGGTGTGGTGGATGATCGAATATTTATCAGTTAGAATCTCCACCTCTTTATTGATAAGTGGAGCTCTATTATTTGACAGAATAATCATGGGAACGCCAAACTGACAAATAACCACACCATCACACCCATCATTGCTCTTTTTAAAGGTCTTTCTTCTTCCTATTTGGTAAAACACTCAGTTGCCATGAGGATCCATACCTTGCCTCTATATGGTGGTTTGATTTCCCCCACCAAGTCAAACGCCCATGTATGGAAAGGATTACGGTTAATAACGAATGGAGTTCTAGTGATGGAGTATGAATGAGGTTGTCATGAAATTGGCACGCCTTGCACTTCTGAACGAACTCTACTAAATCTTTCTTCATAGTTTGCCAATAATAGCCATGTGTCATGATTTGATCGTACAACTTGGCTCCCCTAGTGTTAGATGGATCGTGAGCTTGCTTAAGGACTTCCTCTGTTTCCTCTCTTATGATGCATCACAACGGCCTATTGAAATATCATCTTCGATACAACTTCTCTTTCAATATGTAAACCTTGGGGCTCTTATTCTCATTCCAATTGCATTATCTTTCTCAATTGGTATAATTACATCCTTAGTAAAATATATGTACGACTGTCTTTAGTCTATTTAATCTTCTAAGAAGTTACACTCAGCAGGTTAAAGAAAACAAGGCAATTACTGCATCATCTTTATATTATTGTTGCGTATTGCTTCATTGTAGGCCAAAAATACCCATATCTCTGAATTATTCTATAAAGGATAATCTCACTGGTCTCAAAATGTTCTCCAAAAGTTTTATTCAACCACATTTGAGCTTCTTATCGACCAGTGCATCTGGAAAACCATCCTTCGACATTTTTATAGTAAAAATTTCCTTGGAAAATGAAATATTCTACTAGCTCTGTAAGATTCATCATTTTATCTATGTTTTCCAACTGCTTCCTTATCGCCCCTCTCCAGTTAGAATATTCATCTAGGAAAAAGTTAGAGAATAGACGATGGAATTGTTCTTCGATGGATCCCCACAGTTGCCCATTCACCCTCCATGATCAGTTTCTATACAATCATAGCATAAGCATCAACATGATGATTCATTATCCTTAGGTATCTCTCCACCTTGACCTCATTAAATTTCTCAATCAACCTCTATGTGATGGTTTCGTAAGGTGACAAACTAATGTTCTTAAATGCATATTACCCATTCATTTGCTTAACTACCAAGTTGGAATCTTCTTTGATACAAAGTGAACGGATGCCTCTTCGCAAAACTTTGAGCAACCCCAAAACCAATGCTTATTACTTTGCCTCATTATTTGAACAATGGAAGTCCAATTTAAATGATAGTGAAATTTCTCCCTTTCCTCTAGACAAAATGACACTTGATCCTCCATTGCCTTGGGCAGATGAACCATCAACTCCATTGACCATTCTTCTAAATCTTCCTAACAAAAGCTATCTTGTAAATCATAGCTTGGAATGCCTTTGTGAGGTGGATCAAACAAACTTGAGGGGAAAATGTCAAAAAGATATGCATAAGCTTAGCTCTTAATCGTTCAAGGGACCACAGACTTTAGATCCTACTAAAAAAGAATAAGGAACCACCTTGTTGCTCCCCCGATCAAACGTATTCGTCCTAGTAAAAAATTAATTGGATAAAATCTAGTCACTATTTTAATTGTGAAAGATATCATATAATGTCTATGTTTCTGTGCAACAAAGAACAAAGATAAACAATGCTTCTCTATGAAGGAATAACTTGTCTTAGGACCATGAATAATTCTACTCCAATAGTAGACATGCCTATCTTGCCCATCAATTTCTTGTGCCAATTATGTACCGATGGACCTTGTACTAGAGGTAAGATAAAGAAGAAAAAGTAACCAAGGTTTGGGTAAAAACACCATTCGGGGAGAAGTGAACAATATCTTAAACTTGCCAAACGCTCCCTGGTGTGGTTCTTCCCATTTGAACATTTTGGTCTTTAGCAATAGCTTTATTAATAGATGAGTGATCTCAGATAGACTTAGGATAAATCTTCTCAAGTTGGAAATCTTTTTGAGGAAACTCTTCAACTCTTTCTGCGTATTTGGATAAGGCATGTCGAGGACATCTTTCTCCTTGTCTTGGTCCATCTGAACCCCTTTCTGATCCACCACAAAGCCCTATAATTTCCCACTCATTAATCTAAAATCCCATTTGAGTACGTTCATCTTTAGCTTATGTTTCTTACACCTGTTGAAAACTCTTCTCAAATCGGCTAAGTGTGAATCTTCTTTCTTCGACTTGATAATTAAATAATCCTCATAGAACTCAAATATGTCATCAAATAGGTAATGAAAAATGGCCATCAATATTCTTTGATAAGTTGCCCCCGCATTTTTCAAACCAATAGGCATGGCATTGTACATGAAGTCAACTAAAGGGGTCCTAAAAGCTACCTTTTCTGTGTCGGATAGATCTATCTTTATTTGGTTATATTCTACATAAACATCCATTAAGTCGTACATCTCATGACCCCTTGTTGAATCGATCAAACTAAGTTATGGGGAACTAATATTAGGGGTAAGCTCTATTACGGTCTTTAAAGTCAACACAAATGCGAATTTGACTTTGTCCTTCCTCCCAACTAGCATAATGCTAGAGATCCAAATTAGATGTTTAATCGGTGTAATGAATCCAATAATCAATAATCAATTGACGTCAACCTTAGTTTTAATATCTAACTCTAGTTTTTAAGTTTTGGTAGCATGCTTGACCAGACTGGCTGAGGGCGTAACATTGAGTTTATGATATATCACATCTTGGTCCATACTAGGCATCTCAATGTATTTCCAAGCACATATTTCTTTATATTTTCAAATGATCTTGATCAAATCTAGCTTCTTCATAGCCTTTAGGTCTTTTGATATGAATATTGGCCTTAGTTCCTCCTCACCCTCCGCCCGATCGATATGCTCTAACTCTTGTACTTGTGGCTTTGGGCGGTCTTTCATGCATTCAAGTTCTTCTTCGCTATCTTCCAAAAACCCTTTAATGTTTGAATTATCAATGATAAGGCATTGTAATTGATTATTCACTAAAAAAATTCATATTTCGAGTCAACTTCCTTAATTTCATCGATTTCCCGCTCAAACCTTCAAAGGCGATACTCTACCCTTCCATCTTTACGCAACACTTTCTTGCATTGTCTCTTGGGAGTTTAAATTTCCTTCCTCTTCCTTGCATTCTTTGTTTCCTCTACCTTATATACAAAAAACTTACTCAACACACTTCGGCTTCTTGCGTCGTGCTCTATCAGATCACTCCTAGGCGCCATTCTCTTAATTTTTTAAAGATAGTTTAGGATTTATGAACAGACTTTTTTTACCTCCTCCACAACTTGTATTATTTATTTTATTTCAACGTATCGATCCACATTAGTCCCAATATTTTCTTGAGCATGGGAACTCTAACACATTCGATGTCCCTAGTCAAAATTCGATGTCCCTAGTAAAAAGAATCACCTACCAAATGAACCTCATCTGTGGCGAATGGCTTCTTAGTTGCTCGAATGGCGATCCCAAACCCTTTGAAATTAGCCTTAGCACATTGGTGATATGTTGAAGTACCAAACCATGATTATACATCCAAACTCTTCCTATAAACAAATGGTAGGATGTGGAAGACTCAATCACATGGAACTTGATATGTGAGGTGATATTGCCCATCTTTATCCAAATATTTACATAACCAATAAACTTAGATGTTTGGTTATCATAGATAAAAATTAAAAGCAACATTGCGATCAATCTACTCTTAGAAATATTGGATGTATAAAATGGGCTAATTGGCATGATATTGATTGAGGAACCTGTATCCATTAATGTCCTGGAAAAATGAATCTCATTGATGCTCGCCGTTACATATAAAGGTCTATTGTGGGGAAACATGATTGCTCTATCAGAGTTTGAAAAAATGATTTCATACATATATTTTTGTACCAGTCCAGCACTGGGACCTTTCTATTTGAGTGAAGGAACAACATTTATCCTTTCTATGTCTAAACTTGAATGTGTGATATTCACTTTGCTCTCTTGAGGCATCTCAACCTGATTGAAAAACCATACAAAATTTTGGTGATTTTGAAATAGCTTGATACTCTAAGCTAGGACCAACCTCATGATCATTCATCTGATAAACCTGGACGCTATCTCTGAGGCCAGGTTCATCATAAGCAAAGACCATGTTAGCCATTCCTACCACACAACTTTCATATAACCTTTCAAATTCTTCTTCGTCTTCTTCTCTTTTGTCTCTTCGCGACTAACGTTCAACTTCCTCGTTAAATGCCACCACCATGTGTGCCCCATGTGCCGGTAATGGATTATTACTAACATTATCTTGGAGGATTTTCCATGTCCTATTCGCATAGGCTTATTGATAATCCTTCTGAAAGTCCAACATGAAGTTGTTGGGTAGAAAAGATGACAATGAATATGGAAATACTTGGGATCGGCCTGAACATCTGCACCAGTAACATATTGCGGTGCATTATTAGCAGGATAATCTAAGACACCTACGACCATAGTGTTTTAATAAATTATTACATCCTCAACGGTACAAGTCAACGGTGGTATGATGATACTAGAAATGGTATCACCAGGTCAAGATGTATGTAAACTCAAACCAGATAACAATAGTGTACAAAAGATATAAATGTATAGACAATAGGAGATGAGGCAAAGAAGAAGATGATGCCAAATATAAGTGGTTCGATCGGAGCCTACGTCCACTGTGCAGTGTGAATGGTGGTTTTCACTATAAGTATGGCATTAATGGCCTGTAAATCAACACTCAATCTTTTCTCTCTTTGCTCTATATTTTTATAGAGTTATTCTAGGGTTGTGAATAATGAGATCCCTTCTCATGGAAAAGATGAAGGGTATATATAGGACTTGGGGGGTGTAGTGTACCCCCAAGTAGGTGTGGAATGTTCCTAGCCACCGAGGCTATGCCATCAGTCACCGTCACATATAGAGGATGATGAAATATTCCCTCATATGGGGGGATGATTCGGTTGTAATGATTTCATCCACGTAGGACCTGCATGCCATGCACACTATTCGATGCATCTCCCAGACCACGCGCGATGATGGGTCACCCTCGTCCCCTATGCCTGAGCCGAGGCTGTGGCTTGTTATTAAAGGAGTGGCCTGTATCATGAGCTGTAAAGTTTGGTGAGGGTCAGCTGTGGTCTTTCATTTACTTAAGGACGACCCGAGGCTTTAGGCTATGCTAAGGGCCCAAACATAATCTAATTAGCAAGTTGGAGGTCGACTTGTCCTTGAGGCCGATGACGATAGTGATCTTAAGGATGACCCCCCGGTAGGAGGTAGTTTGGCTTAATTGTACACTCGTCATAAGCCGAATATACTGTCGGCCAGGATGAGGGTATATTATGGCATATCATGGTGGATCTTCACTGTCAAACTTCCTTTTCTTCTTCTTCTTCTTCTTCTTTTTTGCCTCTTTTCCACCTTAAGCTGTCTTGCCACCCTCTGTATAGTTGACTTGTGGAGCCTGGATTCCTCTTCTAGCTTAAGTCTTTTGTTTCTTGAACATAATATTTTCATAATAGGGTTAGGACAAATAACCAACGAGATTTTTTTAGCTGCTCTCATGAAGGTTTTGAATATTCCCCCACAAGTTTCATATATCAAGTGACAAATGTGCTCCGTTAGCAACCCTTAAACAGAAAAGTTATCGTAGTTTCCCTCCATAGCATCTTCTCTTGCATCGAGATATCTTCCTCTTAATCTCCCATTATATTCCATCATGTCTTTCCCCGGCCTTTGCCTCGCTCGAGCAAGCTAGGTTAGTGTAAACTCATCTTCCGCTAGAAAAAATTTCTGGAGAAATTGGATGTGCACGTCCTCCCACGTTGGCACACACCTTGGGGAAATATGGGAATAACAAGTGTAGGATTTATCAGTAAAGGATTTAGACAACTCCCTTAGACATAGGTTCTTATTATGCAGTTATCACCAAGGTTCTTCAAAGAAAATTAATGTGCTCATTCGGGTTCCTCTATTTTCCATTGAATTTTTCAAAAACTGGGGGAATATACTACTCTGGGTAAGGTTCGTCGTATACTCCTCTGGGTAAGGAGTAAAAAAATCATCATAAAGATAGGAAACCTCACCATACGTTTATGATGATGATGCCAACAATTTCAACATCTCCATCTCGATTTCCTCAATGGTCACTGAAGGTGAAAAAGTTGGCTTTATTGCACTGGACTGTAGTAGAGCAACCACATTGTGGCAATGATAGCAATAGGTGCTTCAATGGTTGGTGCGGTAGCCAAATTGGTCACAAAGAGACTAATAGTTCTTACAGGTAAAATGGTAATTACCTCGAAAGGAACCATAAGTGGTCCTACAGGTGTGACGAAAGAGATGGGGTCCATCGTTGCCCCAAGTATAGCCATGCATGATTGAGTTTGTAAAAAGATACATCAACTTGGCCATGAGGTTGGTCATTTGGACAATCCCCATCATAAAATTTGTGGAAGCTTGCCCTACCTGATCAATTCCTATAAAGGCTACTACTGGAAGAACCCGCTCATTTTGTTCCTCATGACATTGAATATCATCAAAGTTGTGAATGTGATTGATGTTATCATTAGTAATTTCTAAAAGAATGCCTCCCCAATGGAGTCGCCAAATGGAAGAGAGTAGTTCTCTAAGTGTTAGGGTGTTTAAGGATAAACAGAGGCATAACCCGTATTAATGATGATAACATAACAATGTATGCAATCCAAAATGATAAGGAACAAACTTAAATCTATAACTCACAAACTCTCGTGTATAACTCAATGACAAGCAATAAATATGTAAGAAAAAGTTTTATAATTTCTTTGTTTAAGTTAATTTTGCTGGTCCCGTTACACATCCACTTCACCATTATGACTACTTCTACGTATTCAAAAACAAAGTTGAAGACTTTTGGAAGATTGAAGAATCGTTCCTCTCAACAATATTCAGAAGAGTTATGGTAGTTTGGTAAAGCCTTTATTTTTCCCGGGGTTTACATTTTTAAGAGTTTTCATTTTAGAATGTTTTTAAATATTTTTAAGAAACTTTTGAAAATTTTTGACGACTTGTTAGAAAAAGATTTAATTATCGTTTGAATGAGACACGCTATGTCGTGGGAACGATATTTCAAACATTCAAACGAAATCTGGGACTCCGCCTTTTGGTGAGTACTGGAATGTCATTTGAAGTCTCATGAAAGTCATTCAAAGGAGATAAGGTACATTATTAGAAAAAAGGCTCCCACGATCAAATGAAATGATTTTTCGTCAAGCACTGGAATGTCGTTCAAAATTTCATTGGAATCCTGATTGAATAAAAAAGGGTACATTGTTCGAATGAGCGCGAGAGATTTTGTTTTTCAATTAAATCTGATCAAAATATCTAATGTTTATCCTTTTGCAACATACTTCCTTATAAATAGAGATGCGGGATTAGAGTCTTGATGAACTTTTTTGAACACTTTTTCAAGCCCTTTTAGAGTTCCTTTTATGATCAAACTCTGATAATTTTCATTCAAACCCCTTAATAATTTAGAGATCATTTTATCAAATCAAGAACACTTTCATGTTCAAGAACCCTTGTAGAGTTCATTTTTACTGCTGATTTGTGGACCAAAGTCTCTACTGCTGAAGAAGAATGTTGATAGGTGGATATCGAGGGAAGACTGCTTGTGGGCAGTGTTGGATTGTGCCATTGCTGTAGAAGACTTGAAGAACTGCGTATTATACTAAGAGAGTGTGACACCCCGCCTAATTAAATACCTGGCGATCACTCCTTTATTAAATTAATTCAAAGTGAACAGTTGGTTCATTCTCAGCATTACTGTCGAAAAATAAAACTTTTCCAATTTAAACACCCTAATTAATTAAGCTAAGTGTCAAAACCATTTAAACCTTTATTCTCATTTTATTAAATCCGGTTATAAAACCTTAAACCATTAACGTCTAAAGAGTCACATAATAAGTAGAAGAATAAAATGAACATTCAAGAGTTTACCCAACAATAATAAATCCCAACATTAAAATACTAAGGAAAACATCCTGACATTAACAATCCCAAAATAAAGATACTGAAATTAAAAGAATTACAATCTCTGACAATATCAACTAAAAAATGGAAAAAGGGGGACACATGCCCCCACTGGATAAAGCTGAACTAGAAGTAGAGTCAACAATGAGGTCGTCTAAACAATGGCCTACAACTCCCACAAAAGCTACAGCGCGTTCCATCCAACACTACACCAAAACAGGCGATTTGTAAGTGTTTTAAACACTTACAAATGGCATTTGTAAGTGTTTAAAAAACTTACAAATCAGCGCGTTGCAAAAAAATTATAAGTGTTCAAAACCGTTGAAAATGTTATTTGTAAGTGTTCATTGGGAACACATATCCGTTTTGGGCAACCGTTGTAAAAAACTTTGTATGTGTTTTGAACACTTACATATTAAACTTTTGCAAGTGTTTTCAACACTTACAAATTTTTTATTTGCAAGTGTTTAGAACACTTGCAAAATTCAGCAACTTTTTTAATTTACAAGGGTTATAAACACTTGCAAAAGAAAATATATATATTTGTTTGTAACGGTTTAAAACACTTACAAATATTAATAGGAAGGAAAACAATGTTCATTTTGTACGTGTTATGAACACTTACATAAATTAAAATATTAAAAAAAAATAAAAATTAGCCACCACGTACCACCAACCTCACATATAATAAACAATAAAAATAGCTAAAAGCATAACAATTATATCCAAACACTTTCGTTCAATACTTCATGATATGTTCAGCATAAACAGGCACTCTCATCAAGAAAGAAAGCAAGAACTAAAGGTATATAGTGAGTATTCTCCTTAACAAACTTCATACATCTAGTTATTGTATCCAAATACACATGTTCCACAACCCTATTAGTATGGAAAGGAAATCGTGTCGATAAGAGCATTGTCACTAGTTCCCTCAAGATAACCACTGCCAGTACTCACCGCCTCGTTGCTAAATGACCCTCTAAGTGCATAAAAAATGAAATCGGAGCATCTACCACTACAGCATTCCTATCGGCAGAAGATGAAACGACACTACCAATGAGAGTCTGTTAAAAACCTGAACAACATCACGAAAGTCAAATTTAGCAACAATTTTATGCGATTGTGGACATAAACAAATAAGTGACTCTTAAAAAGGCAAGCACACGGGACATAAATAAATGCAAAACCAAGTATGGCCAACACAGTTATATATTAGTTGTTATGTAGTTAGTATAACACAGTGGAAAGGCCCAATAAGATGCATTCACAGTGAATATATGACTTTTGTTTACATAAAAAAAAACTAAATAACGTATAGTGATGTTAAGCCATACCATAGGTTTAAGGAAGGTCAATAACTTGGCAATAGTTATATTAATTGCTCAGGGGAGGTTTTTGGCTATTTGAATCCAATGCTTATGAAACACAGGCTAAATTAAAGAGTGTATACACGTTCACAGACGGATCAGCCAAAAAGAGGAAGTTAAAACTCTGTATCCATTTCTATGCCCAGTCATGATATATTAAGAATATGGCATTGAAATTATCTTGGGATTCGATGTGGCCTTTGCAATATGCCTAATCATATAGAAAATCCAGAATAATGGGAGTAGAAGAATATTGACTAAAGCTGTCAATTTTGTGTTTTTTAGTTGGTCCTTGTGTTTCAAAGCCAATGTTGTGTTGAGTAGCTTGAGGCGAGGATGCAACACACAAGGTTGAGTTGTTTTTTGGGGAGATAGAATTTTGAAACTCATCTCCAAATGCAGTTGTAAAATCTTCATCAAAGAAGTCCATGATGTCACACTCACCCATGAAGATTGGATCCTCCATTGCCTGTAAATTTAATAGTTGTGATATTATCCATTTATTACCTCATGTAACACATTTTGAACTTCATAATGAATTTCATTTACTGGTAATTGGCCATAATGTTATTTGATGTGCATGTCTAAATAATATATGATATGGGATAGTCCAAAGAACAAATTGTACACTCAGTATTTGGATTCCAACTCATTTTTCAATACACAATACTTAGTCATACAAAATGAATCGAAATCCTGAATGGGGCAACAATGAGTGAAGTGACAAACTAGTTTTACCTCTTTTAAAGTGAAGCCTCATTATGATATTATACTGATCATTATGATATTATACTGATCATTTGAATTGAAATATAAATGCGTGGATTGAATCAACTGTGATATAATACTGAAATTAAAGATAAACATAAACGATATGATAAATAATGAAAGACATCATTTATGTGATGCCCTGGATTATTGTACCAAGGGCTATATTTACAGCCTCACAAGAACCTTTTCCTTGGCCTCCAAATCCCCACTACTTGGTAACTTCCAATAACTCCCCACAATCTCTCCACCACAACTGCTCACTCTCTCATGCTTACTAAAAACGTGGGAAATATGGGGTAATTACCAATACTGGAATGTGCTATCAATTACCACTCGTTTTTACACCAATAATTTGGGAAATTAAAATCTAAAAATACATGGTGTAAGAACTCATCAGCGATCGAAGTTCGATCCTATATTTTCCTATAGGTCTTTATTATCG
The DNA here is from genome assembly GCA_949130495.1 of Sambucus nigra. Lineage (NCBI taxonomy): Eukaryota > Viridiplantae > Streptophyta > Magnoliopsida > Dipsacales > Adoxaceae > Sambucus > Sambucus nigra. The sequence goes on from OX422213.1 coordinate 296,657,336, forward strand.
AGATTGAGAGACCGAAAAAACAAAAAAATTATAGAGAGACTTACCATGTTCCTACTGACCCATTCTCGTCGGAGGATTCTCTCAAGGACATATCTCTGTCTTGGGTTTTGACTTGACGAGCTCGATTCTTTCTATAATATATTAAACAACAGATGGAGAAAGAAAGGGTAATTAGCAAGCAATCATGGAAAGTCTTTCTTTGCAAAGAAAAAACATTAATTAAACAGAATACTGAGATATACCGTCGCATTAAGAAATTATTGATAACCTTATTATACCTCTGCCCCCACGATGTTCTTGTGTTTGGCAAATATGGAAAATTTTCAAGTGACCTGTATCCATCAATCTCCAACAATGCTAAAGATTTCAATTCCACAAGTCCCTTAATCTCAGTTAGTTTCACACAGATAGAAACATTTATTTCTTTTAAATTTTTAAGGTTTAACAAATCAGGTAATTTTTCAATCGATTTGCATCCCCAAATGTCCAAAAACTCTAAGGATTCCAGCTCCTCAACTCCCCGAATCTCAGTTAAATCCTCCAAACCGCGAAGTCTTAGTGTTTTTAAATTTTTAAATTTTGACAGATCTGGAATTTTTTCCACTGGTCTGCAATATGACACATCCAGGCTCTCTAAGGATTCCAAAGCCCGAAGGCCCTCAACCTCACGTAATTTCACGCAATAAAACAGATTTAGCTCTTTTAGCATTCCCAACTTCGATAGGTCAGGCAATCTTTCCATGGATGAGCAACTACTCATATCCAAATGTTCCAAGGACTCCAATATGTCTAGGCCTTGAATCTCAGTCAGCTTGACGCACTTCCTGATCTGTAATTTTTTTAATTTTCGTATGTTAGACCGATCCGGTAATTTTTCTATGGATTTGCAACCATTCATATCCATAAGTTTTAAGGATTATAATTTGTCTAGGCCTGGAACCTCAATTAACTTGCTGCACCCATTGGTATCGATTTTTTTTAACTTTCTTAAGTTTGACAAATCTGGCAATCTTACTAAGGAACCACAAGCTGATGCATCCAAGTATTTTAACGATTTTAACTGTTCAAGCCCATAAAGACTAGACTTTAATGATGTTAGGAAGAGATAAAGTCATCGTCACAGATAGTGCTGACGTTTTTTTTCGAAAATGTTATTAAACCTCTAGTTAATATTTTTATTAATGAAAAAAGTTATTATACGACTGGGGCTAACTCTCTCCAATTTAAACTATTCCTAAGGGCTTTTTGACATAGAAGTAAATAATTTCCCAATTATGCTGTGAAACTACTTACATAGGGCTTCAGCACCGCAACAACTCAAATTTGAGATGATAACACCAGCCACTGAATTGTGGGCTTATATGCAAGTATTATTAAACTTCCTATAATAACGTACTTAAAAATTGCAAAATAATATCCAATTTGTGATAGATTAGTTCCGACCAATTAAAGGGTAAATTGCAGGAAATCTTCTAAAATATCAGACTAGTTAAAGTACCTCCCAAAGCTGTTACTTTTGAAAAAGTTCCTTGAACAAGTCTGTTTCTGTCTCTGGCTTCCCTTTATGTGTCTGTGTCACTTAGCGACTCTTTTAAGGGGCACATAACGGGGTATTTGCATATTTTTCCATAGTTTAAAGAGACTATTTACTCCTAAGATTGATGGTTTCAGAAGTTTCTTGGACTTTAGAGTAGATTAATATATTTTTCCCATTTGTTGTAGTGATCATAGAGTGGGCTTATTAGGTCTAAATTCATTGTCTGATACAGGTCCATCCGGGATTATCCGAGGAAGAAAATATGAGTGTGTGCTCTGGGCTGAATTATGAGAAGCTCTCATCAGAAGTTTGCAGCCACCTTGCTCAAAACACCAAATTCCCATCAAAATCTCCTATCCAAGCTCTCACCTCTCAGCAATGCAAGCTCAAAAGCTTGCTCCAAGACACTAATAATCTAAAATCCTTTATCAATTTGCAGTGGTCAATTATATGTGCAGTAAGTCCAAGCCATTTGTTTGCCTACATGCTATTCCGTCTTCGGATACAATTGGATCCTTCTACGGCCAAATCTCAATCTGTGGAAAGCCTTCGATGGCTTCCTTATGAAAATATCCATTTTTATTTGGGTATACATTTCTGATCCCTATTTGCATTTCAGTGGTATCCTAGTCTAGTCTTGAGTTCCGGAAGGCTTGACCCGCCTATCTAAGCTCGGCTAGAAGCTTAAGGCCTATCAAAGGGATCCCATAGGAATAGGATAGGAATCCGTAAGCCTCTAGTAGAAGAAGGAGCACTAGCGTCATACAGTCAAGATTCAACCAAATACTCAACGGAACATGGAATCAAACAATATAAAGAAAGAGAAGGTGAGAAGATACATACCACTATTAGAATCAAATGTCCCTATTTAGGGCAGCTGTGAAGGCCTCAACATCTTCCCCAGAATGCATAGTTTCATCCTGCAACACAACACACATGAAGTTGTCATACATATTACAAATATGCGTATCGTAAGAGATATAAAAAAGAACAAACCTCTTCCCTCCTCCTTTATCCGGGCTTGGGACCGATAATGCAAAGGAAACATTTGCATTGGCGGAGTTAAAAAAGGTTATACCATATAGCAAAAAGTAGCTCAAGTAATCAAAAAATGCAAAACATAATGAACATAATAAAGTCCATCGCAAATACTAGCATCATAAAGTCCATAGCATAACAAAGTCTAGCATAATAAAGTCCACGACATAATCAAGTCCATATCAAATACTAGCATAATAAAGTCTGTAGCATACTCAACACAAGCATGACTTTAATAAGTCGCTAACAAAAATTAAAAGCAAGAAGTCATTGGGATCCAACAATACGTGTGACTAAACTCTTCGGCCACACCACCCAACTTCCACTACCAACATCTCCGAGAACCTCAGCACCACCTTGTGTTCCCAAGTAAAGAGAAGCATTTTCCTCAACCACTTTGTCCACTAATAATACCACCTCTTTCTCGTAATTCACTCTGTGATTGTGCACTACGTCTCGAGGGGTAGCGTCTATCCTTCCCTTGCCAATAACCTTACCATTCAACCTGAGAACATCACATGAGACACCATCTTCTAGTGAGCAGGATTCTACATTAAATGATGCAACTGTCCCATTACTTGCACTGGCTCCAACAGCTGGAGAGGAATGGGACTTCCCCAACACCATACCTATCATTGTATCTCTATATTGCTTAGTTTATTATTCATGCCTTTGATCTCGGATTCCAATGTATCGAGACGGCCTTTCATTTGGTTCCCATTGGCCTTTTCAACTGCAAGCAAAGATAAAGATGGAGCTGAAGCCTCGATGGATGATAGCGAAACTATGGAACCCACACCACGAGTGCGCCCTTGCTTGTCAATAACAAATACTTCAGACAAGGCATCATTTTTCAATGATTGTGGTTGGTTGGTGTTATCACTATAACTTTCTTCTAGTTCTTTTTTCTTCGCGAGCACCTTGTCCTGTGAAATGCCAAATATATAGAATTGTCAATACTAATCATTCGAACGTATAATGTTTTCATGTAACAATCGTCATTCACTATTTATAGAAAATCACCATGATTGGAACAATGCTCTCTTTGACTGACCCATCTTTACATGTGTGGCTAGCTATCCATACATCAACACGCATTGGGTTTTTAAGCAATTTCTTTGTCTATAAAAAAAAAACATAACATATATTATCTTCAAGGTAATAGTAATCGAACAAAGCAGTAAAACATAGTCGTACTTACCATATTGTACTCGACTTGCGCATGCCCATCACGCCCACTTGTGTGAGTGGCCCCAATCTTTGCCGTATTATCTTTCCCTGCTTTCCTCTTTTTTTTAGCCTCTTTCGTATTCTCATGCTCCAAGAACTCTTTCCACTGTTCTGGCTTAACACCTGGAGGTACATTGGCCAATCTTTCGGCATCCATTGAATACTTATCATAATAGATCTTCCGTAACGTGGATTTATATGTTTTAAGTAGGTTGCACATACTTTTGTAGCAACTAATCTTGTAACTATCAGGGAGTCCATATGTTCTCTAACAAGACAATTGATATTTTTAAATTATAAGAAATGTGTAAAGTTATACAAAAGCAAATATAATAAACAAATTAAGTATACATAAGAAGTCTCACTTTCATCTGTTTCCAAACATCTTCCTTGTATGTTTCTGGAACCTTACGCCATTCAGTATACGATATTGGGACCTGAGCCTGGACCACTTTACCAAGTCGAGACATAAATCGACCTTTCTCGCTACCTATTACCTGATTATGTTGATTGATCTCAACCGCAATTAAGGTATCTATAGCTGATCCATCTGGACCATCGTGTGGGTTGGAGACATTATCTTCATTTGACATTACTGAAATTCAACTAGCGTTAGATATACCATGCATAAATATTCTGCATTAATAATATATCTAAATGAATTATTCACATATTATGTCCAAAATTACTAATAATATATAATCTGTCCAAATGCATAATCTGTCCAAATTTACTAAGAATTGGTCCATTTACCGCATGCTACAATATAATTGAAGCATTAAAGTAGTACATAAACATAATAGATCACAAGAAACAAAATCTTGAAGCGATGTCTAAAATTATTTTACATAGTAAGTGAAGCATTAAAGAAAATAAAATTAAGCAAAAATTATAAAAATCAGCTTTAGCTTTAACTAGAAGTCCTGAAGCAGATTCTTCAAATTGGGATTATCCTCAAGAATAGACTGATACATTGTAGGGACCTCAAGTTTGTCAACACTTGTCGTTAATCTCTTTGATGCATGAAAAACAATAGACCAACCATTGTCTTCAAAATCCTTCGAGTAAAACACTTGAGATGCTTCAGATGCAAGAATGAATGGCTCATCATCGATTATATCCTTACTCTTCAACTTACTTAAGTTTACCATCATTAAGTTCGATTCAGGATCAACTTTGAAACCATTTACCTTGTCCTCAACTCTCACCCAGTCACAGTAAAACACAACTGTTTTGAAAGACGTAAAATCCAACTCAAATATTCCAAGAACAATGCCAAAGTATGTTGTCTCCGCTTCCTTATATTTCATATCTTTTCCGCTTGACCTGAACTTCGTGATGGCCCTCATTGACACGCCACTATTTTGGGTTACCCGTGACTCATCATACTCACGTGTGCAAAATTCAAACCCATTCACCTAATACCTCTTATATGATTGTATATCATATAATGGCCCATTTTCTAGCCGCCAAAGTGCGGTATCAATCAATACCTCTTTTAATAACTACAAAAAAAGATTTCATAAGATGATTATATATATATATATATATATATATACACACACGCACATGAATAAATGTAAAATTTTATTATGTAGTCGAATTAAAAGCGAACCTCCTTAATCAACCATGGGATAAAACCCTCGGTCTTTTCCTTCAATGTAGTCGCTCTTCGGTTACACCCAAATGTGGATTCCCAATAAAGATCATATTTCCTACACCAATTCAATACCCACACTTAGGCAATCCTACTTCTTGCACCAATTTACATAAGCGATATTTTTCAATTAAAAAATCTCAAATCATATTGATATACTTACTTCTGCCATTCCTCCACTTCATCTGATTGGTGTAACACCCACTTACGTGCTTGTGCAAATTGTAATGGAGTTAACTTCGCATTCTTCCCTTGTACTAAAGTACCCTCGCCTGCGCATTCTTCATCTTCATCTTCATCAAGAAAATCTTCACGCGTATATTTGTGATTTCCTTCACTAGGGTTTGGCATGTACTCCATACAATATAAGGTCGATTCTTCTACGATATATTTCTCTGCAATGCTCCCTTCAACATACCTCTTATTATTAGCATACTTCTTGTAATCTTTCATCAACCTACACATAAAAATATATCGATTACAAAAAAAAAGTTTATCGAAATAAAAAGGTTAAGCAAATCATTTACTATTTAATTACCTCTCATAAGGATACATCCACCTATATCTTACCGACCCACAAATCAAAACTTCCTCTGCTAAGTGTATAACGAGGTGGACAGTAATAACAAAAAATCCAGGTGGAAAATATTTCTCCGAAACACACATAGCCTCAAACAATGCGTTCCTTGCCGACTCCAAAACATCCCTCTTGATCACTTTGGAACATAACACATTGAAAAAGAAGCTTAACCGTTGAATTGCTATTCGCAAGTCCTTGTGTTTTGGATAAGCATTTTTAAGCAGCAACGACAACAAATATTGCATAATTACATGATAGTCATGTGATTTGAGCCCCTTCAATCCAAGTGGTTGTAAACTCACACAATTACTCAAGTTAGAAGAAAAACCTCTTGGAACTTTTAGCTCCTTTAAAGTACAAAAAAACCATTCTTTTTCTTTTTTGTTTAGAGTGAATGCAGCCTTTGGTTTCACAGTTTTTCCTGAACTTTCGTCTGTTTCCATCCACATCTTCTTCCTGATCCCCATGGTCTTCATATCTTTACGATCATTTTCGGTATCTTTCGTTCTATCTTTAACGTCTAGAATGGTTGACAAAAGATGATCGGTGACGTTCTTCTCAATGTGCATAACATCTAGATTATGACGAACACTATGCTCTTTCCAATAGGGCAAATCAAATAAAATAGACCTTCGATACCATGGAGTGGTAACATCACTAACCACATTCTTATCCCCTTTACGTTTTCTTTTTATTCCCGAAATTTGTTTACCAATTCTCATCTTGATGCATAACACCTTCTTCTCAACCTCCGAACCAGATAACCTTCGTGGAGCTTTACGATGTTCAACCTTGTTGTTGAAATTACGTTTGTCCTCACTAAACTTGTGATCATGAGGAAGGAATCTTCTATGACCACGATAATAAATTTTTTTACTACTCGTAAGTCGTTCAGATTCAACTTCTTCTGCACAAACTGGGCACCCCTTATAACCATGAACCGTGCAACCCGATAAAGTTCCATATGCAGGAAAATCATGGACAACCCACAACAACATCGCTCTCAAAGAAAAATTAGTTTTTGTATATGAGTCGTACGCCATTACACCTTGAAACCATAATTCCTTTAACTCATCTAACAAGGGGGCCAGGTAAATGTCAATGTCTTTGCTCGGAGCATTTGGCCCGGATATTAAAATTGACATCATTGAAAACTCCCTTTTCATGCATAAAGACGGTTCCATATTAAGAGGAGTAACAATGATAGGCCAACAACTGTAACTAGAGCTGAGATTCTCGTATGGATTAAAACCATCAGTGGCTATACTAAGATGAACATTACGTTTTTCAACCGCAAAGTCTGGCCACATCACATCAGCAGATTTCCATATAGACGAATCAACAGGATGACGCATGATATTTGTGCTACACTGCGCCCTAGCGTGCCAAGTCATCTCATTTGCAATCCATGGTAAGGTGAATAATCTTTTCAACCTTGGAATCAATGGGAAATGTCTAACTGTCTTCAGAGGTACTTTACCCTCCCCATTTATTCCCAACCTATACCTGGGTAGGTTGCATACTGGACATTTTACCTTCATTGCATGTTCTTTTCTATATAAAATACAATCATTTTTGCATGCATGAATTATATTATAATCCAAACCAACTTCTTTGATTATCTTCTTCATAGCTGGATACTTGGACGGTACTATATTTTCGTTTGGCAAAAACTCTTTAAAAAATTTCCGTAACACTATTATCTGACAAACCATATCTTGTCTTAACATTATTCAATTTGACAAGAAAATATAGTGTCGTATGTTTCTCGGGACTTGACGGGTACAACGGTTCACTCGCCTTGCCACGTAACTTTTCATATTTTAACTCCTCATTAGTCTCATCACGATTGTCACCTCCCCCCATTCTAACATGCTCACTTGATAAATGATCTACTTCACGATTAAACATTTCGAATGCGTCGTAAACGAGGTCTTCCATTCTTGGATTGTCGAGGACAGGGTCATTGCATTCAACACTTTCAGTGGATTCTCTTTCTTTTCTTTTAACGACTTCCTTTTCACCATGAAAACGCCAAAACGTGTAAGACTTGGACATACCATAACGAAGCAAATGAAAATGGACATCTTCAAGCTCCAACAACTTTCCATTTTCACATTTTATGCATGGGCATGAAAATAAGGTTTCGCCACCCCGGTTATTCTTTACAAAATCAATGAACGTAGCAACCCCATTAATGTATTTTGCACTTCCTCTTTCACGTTCCTTCATCCATTCTTTACTAACTTCCGATGACATTCTGTATGTTGAGATATGTTAGTAAAAAATTAATATATACTATTTAATATCTAAGGGTCAGGCAACAAGTAAAGAAATAGTCTATTGTTCACAATCTTTGATTAATGTTTAATGAAGTAAAAAGGTGATTACAAGTGGATTTTTCAAGCAAACATGAACTAGTTTACAGCTTAATAGTCACTCAATTCGACAACCCCTATTTTTGTACAAATTTTTTTATCATCATATATAACATGATCTTAAAATCTCATATAATAGAATTTATAACCAAATGAAGTATAAATTAAATATTTTTATGGTTGAAGCTAGAAATAATCTTCTCTATATTCGAAAGATAACATAAATACACCCAACCTTAAACCCAAACACGCCAAACCCCAACTCAGCATTACTTCTTGGTTCGAAGAAAGAAAAGAAAACCAAATTTTAGTTTCAAGCGATGCTTTTCCCCTGTACATATTGAAGGTTTACCTTGTCAATGACGGACTCTCCAAGTTTTTTTCATAATTTTTTTAAAATGTGGTTGACAGACCTAAATCTCTTTACAATTATTCAAAACCCAGATTTGGCAGACTCAAATCATTAATTTAACTGCTAATTCCCACTTGGGGTGAAAATCACAAATTAGACAGTAATCAAATTATACATACGCACCATTATTCTAAACTATTAATCATGTATGAATAATACGCACCAAATATTTAACAGACATATATTAAATTAGACATACGCACCAAATAGAATAATACGCACCAAATATTTAATCATGTATGAATAATACGCACCAAATATTTAACAGAATAAGACATATGCACCAAATAAAACCCTAAATCGTGTCTTTAACAGAATAATACGCACCAAATAAAACGTACGCACCAAATATTTAACAGAGTAAGACATACGCACCAAATAAAACCCTAAATCGTATCTTTAACAGAATAATACTCACAAAATAAAACCCTAAATCGTATCTTTAACCCTAAACCCTAAATCGTTGAAAGATGATTGCATACAACCCTAAGCGAAGGCTATAGGTTTGTTAAAATAAACTAACATTGATTTGTTAAAACAGGGCAAACCTTCAATACTCATCAGAAACCTCCAATACGCACCAAATAAAATAGGGAAAAAAGAATACATTCAATAATAATACCTATATTGCACGAAGAAAAAATTCGCACAAGAAAAAATTCGCACAATAATACCTATATCGCACAAGAAACATCTGAAATACAATCTGAAAATTTTGCATAAAAGAATAATACCTATATCACACAAGAAAAAAGAATACATTCAATAAGAAAAAAGAATACATTCATAAAAGAATAATACCTATGTCGCCCAAATCGCATAAAAATTTTGGAGAAGAAAATTTTTGGAGCGGGACACGCAATTTTGGAGAAGAAAAAAGACACGCAAGTTTGGAGGGTTTGGAGCGGGACACGCAAGTTTGGAGGGTTTGGAGGGAAGGTTTGGACTAATTTTTTTTAGTGAGGAGATTTGGACTAATTTTTTTTAGTATGCAAACCTTTTAGGTTATTCCACTTAAATTAAGTAACTATCACAAATTTTACAACGGTTTTGAACACTTATAAATTTTGTAAGTGTCCAAAACCGTTGTAAATTATGTAAGTGTTTTAAACACTTACAAATTAAATAATCTATTAGTTGCTAAATAGCCATTATGGTGTAGTGCAAAGGATCCTATGCAAGACGCCCCTGTGGCTGGGCACCTGTAATACATACATATATATACAAGAGAGAAAGAAAAATGGAAACGGGTCAGAGCCCGATAGTGTATATGATTTAAAAATTCGTTTAGCAAGTATTTAAATTGATTACAGGCCAATGCAACAACATATCAGTGCGACACTCTCTTGAGAAATTCTCACCTCTCTTCTAATGTGCACTCCTATTGCACTAACCTTCCCAATGGTTTATCTCATCATATGTCACACTAACTTTCCCCAAGGATTTAACATATCTTAGGTGACTCTCAAGATTTAAGATTTAACAACATCATGGTTTAAAAGGATAATTTCATTTAGTACAAAACGCTCATTTTAACTTTATTGATTCATAAAGTTTTTCAATATCATATTATACTTTTCAAAACAAGTATTTCCAATTTGAGTCATTACACATGTCTTACTTACCATAACACAGTAGGCAGTTTCCCGAATTTCAGAATTTCATATATATATTAAATACTCGTATAATATATATATTCTAACAGCACCACACATAAAAATTATGGTGCGGGCATACTCTGCTATCCAATCCCCGTATCACTCGTACAAAAGGGAATAAAAGTTCGGAATCACTCTCGAACTGTATAAATACATACACAAAAAATATTGAGGCGAAGCATAGTTTCCAAGTCCAAGAGGTCAGTACATACCCTCACGTCTCTTAGGACCGTCCGACTATCGATCCGATAACCCGTACCTAGGATTTCTATCTTCTAGGGTACGAGTTAATATCCCCCATAAGGCACACGAGATAAGATCGTCCCAGCGCGGTAACCTCAGGGATAGCAAGTAGCGCGGGCATGTTTTTCATACATAGATAGCATATGCATACACAATCATATAACTATACTAATATTACCATATCAATATTGGGTATATTCTCAAATCCCATACTTACGACATTATTTCTCATATCTCATTATTTGTTATCACATGTAACAGTTCGTTTCTAACCTTGATTCGGTGTTATTCCAACTTAACATATAACTCTCATGGTTTATCCTTCCACCTATAAAAATTCAGCTGGTATTCATCTATTCTCTTTCGTAACTATTTTACGTAATCTTCTCACTTTAAATATGTAGTTTTATCGTTTCTTATATATGAAATCTCCCAAGGATACAACTCTCGTCTAACCTTAAAGGTCCCAAAACTTATTCATATACCCTACTGGTCCTCTTTATCTCTCAAAACATATTTATAAGGGTGTCCATGAATTATTCCTCATTAAAGTGAATTTCAACTAATTAAGAAGGGAAAACATGAGTCTGTCAGGAGGGGTCGATCGATGGAGGTCTGGGGCTCGATCGATCGATCAAGCAGGTATTGCGAATCCTGCAGTTTTGCAGTTACGGGTTTCATCCTCTAACCTCAACCAATTCCATATTTTTCATTCCTAATCGTCCCAGAATTTATACTACTAACATTATATCATCATATTATGTATTTTCTACGTAAAGCATGTAAGTTTCCGTCACTAAACATGGATTAACAACCCAAAATTCATGTAAATATCAGGAACCCTAGAAATCTCTTAAACATGGTTCTAACACATCTTTTTCAGAATTTTCTTCTTATAAAACATCATAAATTCTTGGTTTAATCCTCTACATGGAAAAAGGATTTCCAGAATATCATTTAAATCATCCCTACATCCAATTTCCTATCTCAAATGGGGTTTTTCTTCCATACAACTCATCCTAATCATTCCTAAACTAATATGAGTGATGCATCAACGAAAATAAGCTAGATAAACACTTGCCTGGGATTTTCAACGTTCTGGTTTGGTGCCAAATTTGGTGTGGTTGCGTTCCCCGTCTCGCGATCTACGCATTGGTGGTGGAGGCGGTGCAAATGGATGGATTTCGGGCCTTGGATTGCTTTGGAAGCTCTCTCCTTCCCTCTCCCATGGTCGTCACTTGTTTTTAGTTGTTCTAACCCTAGAAGGAAACCTTAGACATCTGATATAACCCTTGAAATTTCATGGGTTTAATTACCCAAAAATATAAAATGATCAAAATGGCCTCCCGGGGTACTAATTAAGCCTAAAATAGCCCCGAGACTCAAACTACACCCCCGGGTACACTTTTCTGACTATCTCGACCCTTCCGGACACGTTGGCGCACTCAAACAACCATACGGATAACTAAAAATATTTCACTTTTATTAATCAACATTTATTCCCGACGCAACACAGGCGCGTCCCGACTTAAATTTCCATAATTGTCATTTTATTCACACTTGACAATATTATAAAAGTAAATCTCATATATTACTATACTCATCCAGTAACATTCAACAAATAACAAATTTCCAATAATTACTAACTCTCGTCACGCTAGTAAATATTTAAAACAACATTCCGGATTAAAATTAAATTAATTTATCTCAATTAAATTTAATAAATCCCATAATTTAAAAGCTATAAAAATACGGGGGTATTACAGAGAGCAAAGTAGTTTGTAAGTCGTATTGTGCCAGTCAAATCTTCTGTCTGTCAAATCTTGTCAAATCTTTTACAGTGCTAAAGAATCTGGCTTGTTTGTGAAAGAGGGTGGACACCACCCAGAGTGACAATGATGATGTCATAGGTCCAAAACATATCTCTGCTTGGATAAAAGAGGAATTTAAATGGATAAATTTTAACTCAGGAGGCTTAAGTGCCATTTCTGGGCCACGTCTAAAGAAGCTTGGGATACACTCCATCCCACTCATGAGGGGACCAATGTTGTGAAAGCTTCTAAGCTACAAAATCCCACCACACAGTTTGAGATTATTATAATGCTAGAATGTGAGTCATTTGATGAGTTTTATGCACGATTGTCTGATATCGTTAACTCTAGTTTTAATGTAAGTGAGAAAATTACTGAGACACGTGAATTTAAAAACACGTTGAGATCACTTCTGACCTGTTTTATTCCTAAGCTTGCTGCTATTAATTCATTGGTGATATTAGATATGCTTAGGTAAGAAGAACTTGTAGGATACCTTCAAACGTATAAGATTAACATGTTTTCCAAAATCGTTAAACCTAAGGAAAATGGATTCGCATTAAAAGTTCAATCTAAAAGGAAAGTGGAAGCGTTATCTGACTTCGAGTATGATTTTGATCTGGATGATTTAGCCATTTCTGCAAAAAATTTCAAATAATTTCTCAAACTTAGAAAAGAAAATACTTCCAAAGAAAATAAGAATTTTGAGAAAGACAAAAAATATAAATTAGGCAAGAAAAATTTTGAAGAAGAAAGAAAAGATTACCCTAAAAAAGATGTTATGAGTGCGAGGGTAAGGGTCACAAAACTCACGAGTGTGCTATGAGATTAAAGAGACAAGGCAAAGGAAAAATTTCCATCAATACCACGCTTACTGATAGCGATGTCGATTCGGTAGATTCCAGGGACGAATCACTACATGGACGTAAATTCACCGCATTCATGGCTATTCTTGCTAGTACATCTAGTGCACCTCACACCGATGAGGAAGCTGCTAAACATGATGACCTCGATAGTGAGTCTAGTCATTATGGAGAAAGTGACGCAGATGGCACTTTGAGTGAGGGAGATAGTAACCTTCAACATGCTTACGTCGAGATTTACAACGAGTCCTTTAAAATGAAGAAAAAAAGGTTTAGTACTTCAAGTTTTATCTTTAGAGAAGGAGTTGAAAGAGGCAAGAGAGAGAGTCTTCGGTGATAATTTATTTGGGAGAGAGAGTCATGTTAATAAATATGGAAAATAGTGACTTCACCGACAAAGTGACTAGTCTTATGAGAGATGTTCAAGCATCCATGGAGACTCATGAGAAACTTGAAGACCTTATATCCCATCTAGAGAAAGATCCCGAATGTGGTTGAGAGGTCAAGGTTAATATAAAGGATACGTTGAAGAAGATTAGAAAGATATTCCTCGGTTCCGCTTTAGATTTTAGGGGAAGGTAAGGAATATGTTGTGATGGTGCATCCACTTCTTATACCGCATCAAAACTGGTTCCTAAATTTATGGTAGATCCTTATGGTCCTTGACCTAAGCCACGAAAGTGAGTTCAACCTAAGAATGAGAACTAAGGTAGACCCAAATAAGTCTATGATTGCACCTATTTTAAGAGGATAGGTCACCTTATGGAATTTTGCTACAAGTTAGGTAGAAATACACATACACAAACTCTAGTGCACCATTATAATGACTTTGCTAGTCTTAGAGATTAAGTTGAGTTCCTAGTTGCGACTTCACAAAGCTTAATGAAAGAACTTCAATGGATGTGTATGACGTTTGAAGACATTTCTAATGCTCTTACTAGAGCTAATAAAAATAAGGGTAAACAAAAGGTTGCCTCCACTTAGGTACTTAAGCAAGATGAAAAAGCCCTTGTTGTTCACATAGTTCTTAAGGTTCAAAGTACTTCCCAATGGTATTTTGATAGTGGGTGATTTAGGCACATGAACGGTGACATATAATTTTTTACCAACCTTGAGGATCACAAGGAAGGACAAGTCACTTTCGGAGATGGGAGTATGCCTATTATTTTAGGACGTCGATGTGTTGAGATACCCGAATTTCCTAAACTAGACATTGTGTAATACGTAAAAAGGTTGAAAGAGAACTTAATTAGAATAAGATAATTATGGAACGCAAACTTTGTGGTAAAGTTTGACCAGTTCGAGTGTAACGTATATAATTAATCCAGTGAACTTTTACTACAAGGTGTAAGGACCGAAGATAATTGCTATGGGATCATTCCCAAGTCATCCTATTTGTGCAACAGTGCCACAGTTTCCTTTATGGACCTTTGGCGTAAACGACTAGGTCATGTGAACTTTAGAGATCTTAATATATTAGTGAAAAAGGACCTAACTCGTATCCTACTTTCAATTAGGAAACATACTTCCTCAGTTTGTGGACCATGAAAATAAGGAAAACAATTTCGAAGTCCCCATCGAAAGTTGAATACCATTTCAACTGCACGTGTTTTGGAGTTGATTCACGTGGATCTTACGGTTCCTACTCGCTCGTAGAGTTTAGGTGGTAATAGATACATTGTCTTAATGGTTGATGACTTTTCTCGAAACACTATCATGGGATTTCTTAGAGAAAAGTCCAATGCAGTTAGGTTCATAACAACCAAGTGTCGTATCCTACAAAATCAACGTGGTATCACTATTAATCAGATGCGTAGTGATAATGACACTAAATTTAAAGAAGGAAAAATGGATAGTTATTATGATGGAGTGGGCATTAAACACGAGTTTTTGGTCGTTCATACTCCTCAGCAAAATGGGATAGCTGAGAGGAACAACTGGACGATACAAGAAATGGCTAGATCCATGCTTCTTTGGAGAAACGAGCCTAGATGTTTTTATGTAGAGGCAGTGAGTACCACATGCCATACAGTGAATAGGGTATATTTTCGTCCGCATACACTTCACACGTCATATGAGTTATGGACAAGGAAGAACCCCAACCTATCATATTTATGTGTCTTTGGCAGTACTTGCTACATATTTAGAGATAGAGAGCACTTAGGAAAGTTCAACTCCCAGAGTGACAAGGGGATATTTTTAGGTTACTGATCGCTGAGTAGGTCTTATAAGGTGTTTAATTGTAATACCCCATATTTATGCGTATTTGAAATTTAATCAATTCGAGAATTAATTAAGAAAATACTTTTTATTTAAATTATGCGAGTGAAGTAATTTAATGTGATTAAATGGTAAATGCGATTATTAAATATTAATCGAGAGATAGATACTAATTAATATTATTTTATAATATTTACTATGGGTGAATAGCAGATAAGTGATGATTATTGTAATACGACATAGCGAGTGATATGTTCGTATTCTATTTTATCTCACCGGGAGTCATGTGTAGAATAATTTGAGGTTGAGATAGTAAATATATATTTAAAGTGACTCAGATGATAATTTAAAGGTCACATATGATTCTGAAAGGGTCGAAATAGTCGGAATAGTGTACCCGCGGGTATAGTTTGGGTCCGGGGTCAATTTTAAACCAAACTGACACCATTTGAGGGAATTTTGGCCATTTGGAAAATAGAGGTTAAGAGACCTACGAAATTTGCAAGTTTATATCAGATGTTAAGGGGCTTAAATTAGGGTTAAGAACATACAAAACACAGAGAGAACAATTGGGAGAAAAGAGAGACAATTCTCAAGTCTTAAAGAGGATTTGATGAGGGATTTAGAGGATTCTTGCACATCAATCAATTTGGGAAGGGAAATTGGATGAGAAGACAACCCAACACCTTCATCAAATTTGAAATCAGATCATCCTCACTAAGGCAAGTTGTTTATTGCATATTAATATGAAGTTATAATACCTATGTGCCTAGGGTTCCAATTATATTGACTTGCTGATGATTCTTGGAATAAAAGGATTAATTGAATACATGTTTGGGTAGGTTTGCATGTAGTTTGTATTTACATCTGTAGAGGATTAAAAATCAAAAGAGTTATGATTGTTGCTACAGATTTAAATCTGGATTTATGAGGAGTAAATATGAAGAACACGGATATCTTTTGAAAATATTTAGATTTTGATGGTTCTTGAATGAATTTCGTAAATATTTGATGATATATTTATGTTAGGAATAGTCTATATACATTGGTGGATGTTTGGTTATGTTGGTGGATTTTTTTAGAATGTTTAAGGAGGAAGTTATGGGTTAAACATGGAGAAAGATGAAGCTGGGCGAAGTTGTATCTGGTCGATCGATCGATCGACGTATGAATGTCGATCGATCGATCGATCAAATTCAAAGTTGAATTTTGGTTCTTTAGTTGGTTGAGTTTTCTTCAATTGGCAACGATGAATGGCAACCTTAGTGATGATATTATACCTATGTAGAGACTTAATAAAAGTCAGTAGGTGTATAGTTAAGGTTCACTAAGGTCATGGAGTGTAAGACTTGGAGTATGGACCGACGAGGAATAATTAATCGTGAGATATTTTGGGATTTGAGATACGGGGAGAGTAAACGTCAATTCCAGGGTGTATACCAGTAGGTTAGAGATAGTTTACCTACTGAAATTTATAAAGGGGTAATTATGACCCTTAAAGTTGTGCGAATACTCGAAATAATACGATAGTGAGATAAATCGTAAAATAAAATAGTACGGTGAGTATACGAGAGAAATTTACTATGTACAAGTGTGAATAATTAGGTTATGAGAACACCTATCCTATTAATACTTAGGCAGGATGAATACCTAAAGTATACCAAATGTATTGGGGTCGAGGGAACATCCGCACTAATACACGAGAGTTGTGTGAATACTCGAATTAATACGATAGTGAGATAAATGTAAAATAAAATGTACGCTAAGAATTAGAGAGAAACATACTACGTACTAATGTAAATGATCGGGTTGTGTGAATACCTATTGATGGACAGTAATACATAGGTTGTGTGAATACCTATAGTATACTTATTGGTGATCGAGGTAGGATTCTGAGCCAATAGAAATGACTAGTATTGGTGATCGAGGTATGATTCCGAGACGATCTATATATGATTAATATTAGTGATTGAGGTGTCAGTCTGAGCCATCTTAATCAATAACTACTGGTTATCGAGGTATGATTCTGAGCCAAGATATATAAATCACTATTGGTGATCGAGGTACGATTCCGAGCCAATGATCCCTATTGTGTGATGCAGGGATGTGATAATAAAGTGTACTATTATCGTACATATTGTGTGTGAAATATATACCTTGGGATTATTCTACTTACGAGTGATAGTAGATTGGCAAATGTTATATATATATATATATATATATATATATATATATCTGAGAAGCAAATTAAGTAGAGATAGACTTCATTATTAAATGAAAGATAAATTGCAAATATCTGGGAAAGTAAACTAAGTGGCGAGACTTAATTATAAGGATGGTAATATAACATATGTGAAATGTTACATAAAAAATAATTAACATATGAGAGATGTTAATAAATTAATGTACTGTATAAGTGATACGTGAA
Source organism: Sambucus nigra (assembly GCA_949130495.1). Lineage (NCBI taxonomy): Eukaryota > Viridiplantae > Streptophyta > Magnoliopsida > Dipsacales > Adoxaceae > Sambucus > Sambucus nigra. Next base: position 296,675,391 of record OX422213.1, read on the forward strand.
CTTAGATGTGTAGATAAGTTCGGTTGAATACTTTAGTCTAGTTAGCTTGGGTAGCATAGCTAGGTGGGCTAAGTATAGAATGTTAGGCGTGAACTATAGATGAGAGGTGAGGAGAACTTAAGAGAGAGTGTACGTGAAAATACCCTGTATTTCTGCGTATTTAAAATTTAATCAATTCGGGAATTAATTGAGAAAATACGTTTTATTTAAATTATGCGAGTGAAGTAATTTAATGTGATTAATAGTAAATATGATTATTAAATATTAATTGAGAGATAGATACTGATTAATATTATGTTATAATATTTACTGAGTGTGAATAATAAATAAATGATGATTATTGTAATACGTTATCGCAAGTGATATGCTCGTATTCTATTTTATCTCACCGGGAGTCGTGAGTAGACTAATTTGAGCTCGAGATAGGAGATATATTTTAAGTGACTCAGATGATAATTTAAAGGTCACGGATGATTCCGAAAGGGTCGAAATAGTCAAAGCAGTGTACTCGGGGGTATAGTTTGGGTCCGTCGTCAGTTTTAGACCAACCGACACCATTTGGGGGACTTTTGACCATTTAAAAAATATAGGTTATGTAACAACCCGCGTAATTTTGGGCTATTTTAATTAATTTTTGAAAATGGAGGAAAATAAAGTTTTTGATAAAATTATTTTTGTTGCTCAAATATGCTGGTTATTATTTTTAAAGGCGAGAATTTCAAACGGTTTAAAAAACGGAGTTAAAACGGATTTTAAAATGATTTTTAAATGTTTTTAACTCTTGGAATTGTTTTGACTTCCAACTCTTCATTTCTTTGCCTTATTTAAAGGAGTCTTTTGGATTCCAACTCTTCATTTCTTTGCATTATAAAAGGAAGTCGTGGGCAAGCCTTTTAACCTACTTTTGGCACAAATTGTGGCAGCAAATATATTTTATATTCCTCTTCTTTTTATATACATATTGGCCCTTGAGATTTGTGAGTTCTAACCTTATATCAGAGGTGTTCTTGGGGATATTTTGTTGGAGGTTCTTGGAGAAGATTTTGTAGATCTTTTGTGTTGATCTTTAGGATGTGATCGTTGGTTTCTCATCATGGTTTGAGGTATGGGGTTTTACACAATATGCTCCTTAAATCTCGCGAGTGTCATTCTCTTTGAATTCTTGTTTAATTGAACTCATATTTGAATTGATAAATTCATTGAAATCTGGAAAATAATTGTTGAAATTATTTTGATTCATGTGGTATCATTATATTGTTGATGAGCACGTTGTCATGAGATTTTAATATGGCACGGATGTTGGGCACCCGCCAAAATTCCAGTTTCCCGGGCTATGGATTGATAAAGCATATACGGATGTGGTGAGGCCTAGTGACCCGGTTAAAGTGTTGTTGAGAAATTATATTGATAAATGCTTTGAGATTTTCATTTTGATTTGAATATTCGTACTCGTGTTATTACGTTTTATCCATCGCTAATATATATTTGTTGAGCATCTTTCTTGTCGTATTGTGTACTTCCCCATATTTTCTTTTAGTTGGCAGGTTAGCGTGGATTGGGATGCTATGGACCAATTGGGATTATTTTAGCGTGGATTATTTTGGGAAGAATATTTTTGGAAGATTTGTATTATTTATTTTGATGTATAGAGCTTTGGCGATTTGTATTTTATTTTCGAGTTAGTTGTTGTATGTAATTCGAGAGACTTGGTATTTATTTGAAGAAATTGAGATTTGTAGTTTCTCATTTGTTGTTGTGGGACTTAGATGCTCTATACCTTGTCACTTGTGGATTTGGATTTATTTTATCACATTAGCACTCCGTTCGCTCTCTACGGGTGGGCGAGGTGTTACAGGTTAATAGACCTATGAAATTTTCAAGTTTATATCAGATGTTAAGGGGCTTAAATTAGGGTGAAGAACGTACAAAACACAGAGAGACCAATTGGGAGAAAAGAGAGACAATTCTCAAGGCTTAAGGAGGATTTGATGAGGTATTTAAAGGATTCTTGCACATCAATCAGTTTGGGAAAGGAAATTGGAGGAGAATACAACCCAACACCTTCGAAATCATATCATAGTCACCGAGGCAAGTTGTTTATTGCATATTAATATGAAGTTATAATACCCATGTGTCTAGGGTTCCAATTATATTGACTTGTTGATGATTCTTGGAAGAAAAGGATAAATTGAATACATGTTTGGATAGGTTTGCATGTAGTTTGTATTTACATCTGTAGAGGATTAAAAATCAGAAGAGTTATGATTGTTGCTACGGATTTAAATCTGGATTTATGAGGAGCAAATATGAAGAACACGAATATCTTTTGATAATATTTAGATTTTGATGGTTCTTGATTGAATTTCATAAATATTTGATGATATATTTACATTAGGAATAGTCTCTATACATATGATGGATGTTTGGTTATGTTGGTAGATATTTCTAGAATGTTTAAGGAGGAAGTGATGGGTTGAACATGAAGAAAGACAAAGATCGGCGAAGCTGTATCTAGTTGATCGATCGATCGACGTATGAATGTCGATCGATCGATGGAGGGATTGATTGATCAAATTAAAGCTTCACCCAACTTCGTCTTTCTCCATGTTTAACCCTTCACTTCCTCCTTAAACATTCTGGAAATATCTACCAGCATAACCAAACATCCCCCATATGTATAGAGAGTATTCCTAACGTAAATATATCATCGAATATTTATGAAATTCATTCAAGAACCATCAAAATCTAAATATTATCAATAACCCTAGATATTTGTGATCTTCTTATTTACTCCTCATAAACTCATATTTAACTCCATAGCAACAATCATAACTCTTCTGATTTTTAATCCTCTACAGATGTAAATACAAATTACATGCAAACCTTCCCAAACATGTATTCAATTCATCATTTTCTTCCAAGAATCATCAATAAATCAATATAATTGGAACCCTAGACACCTGGGCATTATAACTTCATATTAATATTCAATAAACAACTTGCGTTAGTGAGGATAATCTGATTTTTAATTTAATGAAGGTGTTGGGTTGTCCTCTCCTCCAATTTCCCTTCCCAAATTGATTGATGTGCAAGAATCCTTTAAATCCCTCATCAAATCCTCCTTAAGCCTTGAGAATTGTCTCTCTTTTCTCCATATTGGTCTTTCTGTGTTTTGTATGTTCTTAAACCTAATTTAATCCCCTTAACATTTGATATAAACTTGCAAATTTCGTAGGTATCTTAACCTCTATTTGCCAAATGATCGAAATTCCCCCAAATGGTGTCGGTTTGGTCTAAAATTGACCTGGGACCCAAACTATACCCCCGGGTACACTATTCCAACTATTTCGACCCTTTTGGAATCATCCGTGACCTCTAAAATATCATCTGAGTCACTTAAAATATATTTCCTACCTTGACCTCAAATTAGTATACACACAACTCCCAGTGAGATAAAATAAAATACGCACATATGACTCGCTATGACGTATTACAATAATCATCATTTATTTAATATTCACACTTAGTAAATATTATAACAAGATATTCATCAGTATCTATATCTCAATTAATATTTAATAATCACATTTACCATTTAATCACATTAAATTACTTCACTCGTGTAACCTAAATAAAATGTATTTTCTTGATTAATTCCCGAATTGAGTAAATTTCAAATACGTAGAAATACTGGGTATTACATACTTCCCCCCTTACAAAAGAATTTCATCCTCGAAATTAGGGTATACTTGTGGTGAGTAAATCTGGATACAACTCTCGCATGCCATCCTCCGGCTCCTATGTCGACTCATCAATATTGTGATGTCCCCACTGAACTCACACTAGTGGCACCACCTTGGATCGCAACTTACACTCACTATGATCCAGAATAGCCACAGGTCTCTACTCATACGAGATGCCTGGATGCATATCAATCTCCTCAAGTGGAATGTGCCAAAAGGTTCTCTCGTCCCTACGACACTCTTTCAGCGATAGCACGTGGAGCACATCATGTATCTGTTGAAGATGCCTTGGAAGTCCTAGTCTGTGTGTTACTGGTCCCACCCTCTCAATAATAGGAAAAGGCCTAATGTAACTCGTCTCTAGCCTCCCTCTTCTTGGCGAATCTCATGATCCCCTTTATAGGAGGTACTCTAATGAATACTGGTCATCAATCTCCCACTTAACGACCTCCGACCATATATTGCCTTAAAAGGTGAGCCTATGCTCTGTCAACTCTACTATCTATTTGTTAGAAACATCCCCCTTTTATAAGTGCCTATTTCTTGTTGCCGAAACCGTGACCCTCTTCAGAGTAACTTAACTGCAATAATATCTTGACTACTCATGTTAGAATTCACACTCTTAGTTCATGAAGACGTAACTCTCCTTACGTTTCTAAGCTATCTGAAAAGATGCAGTTTACTCGATTCCTGCCGATGGACTAAAAATCACTTTGGGCCCTAGAAGCTTGTTACTCCACATTTCTTATCGACTTGTGAGTGACACATCTAAAACGATGTGCATCTCCATCCCCATCGCCCCATGGCACTTCCAATCAGAGGTGGGACTGAAAGGTCCTATCCTAATTCACAAGAATTTTGGACAACACCTAGTTTCATTTCACTTCTTTTCTCCAAGTGAAAAGTTGGATATGCTGCTCGATAGTATATCTCACTCCAAAATAACACATACGCTGTTCTGGTCAATTCATTCTGCAACCCAATGTAAATCCTGACCTCTTCACGATTTTGGGATGTCCCAAATATAAATGTCACTACTCATGCCCGTAAATCCCATCACTGGGAACATAAAAATTACAAAAAGCCTAGTTGATAACCTCGGATCACCATTTTTCCATCCCTAAATGGTGTAACTTGGAGACAACTCCACTATGTATCATTCACCACCAATCCTTATGTTCAATGTTTCACATTACTAGGGACCTCTTACTCTCCCTTTTTCTGAAATATAACCGAAAATCATTGCCCTTGTGTTTGCTCCCAAAACTGCTAGGCATCTGACTAAGTGAGACTTTGTTCTAATCAAGGCACCCATAAACCCTATAACTCGTGCATATTTTCACAAACCTCACAACATCACCTACGGAACATACTTGACGTAAGTTCAGTCCTCGCATTCTCGGCGTGGATAAATCTTCCTGGTAATTTTGATCACCCCGCCAACTATTATTTAATTCTTCCAGATATTTCCCCACCCATCAAGATATGGTGCTAAAATTCTTTAATGTTTCTCACATCATCATAACACGTCTCTCTCTGCCTCAAATAAAAAATATACTTATTAACTCTCCGTTATAATTACAAATCTCAAAATCTATAATTGTACCCCAAATCATCGTCTCTTGACATAATAGTATACTCGTCCACTTTTATGGTACAAAAGACCACACATAACATGACGCTCTTACTATCACTAGTTTCCCAGTGTGAATAGATCACGATCTATATCTATCTGCTAAAAAATGAACCAATCTTCCCAGAACCACGTCAGTAAATGTCCTTACTCATTGGGATCAATTATAACTAGACAACATACACACAGAAGTCTAATGCCCAATATATAATAACATATATACTCAAACATATAAGCTCAACCCTCTTTCAGGTGATACTTAGCAAAAATAATCCATACCCTGGAACAGCGAGCACGAGATCTCACTATCACCACATCGCTAACCAATCAAATCTAGTATACTATATTCTCATAATTCTTGAAAGTAGTAAACTCACATGAAATTTCAACATACTTTTAGTGTACCCATTCGCTCCCTCATATGTGACACCAAAGAACTTCGTTATCCTCCAACATTTAGATACATCATCCCTCACGGCCAACGTACCCACTAAATTCGACTCACTCATGAATTCTAGTGATCATAACCTTACTTGTGACGCACTCATGTCACTTACATCAATAATATACTACTAAGGATGACACAACCATATTACTTCCATTCACTATCTGTCTTTGCCTGGTCGATTGGTTCCTAATGTACTCTCGTATTAGAATTGACCCAAGATCTTCTGTAATGGTTATACATCTAGGATCTCAACTTGTAGTTGTCCCCCACCATTCTTTGGGGTAAAACTTCTCCTTTCCTGGCCTACCCCATCTATTCACGGTCCTACTGGCCTCCCCCAATGTCCTCTTGGTCCTATTGATATTGAGGAACAGGAAGTTGCGGCTATTGAGGACCTTCCTGGTTCTGTCTGAACCTACCGTGTGTCTGGAAATCTCTAGGCCAAACTCCCTTAGCCCAATCTTCTTACTGGAAATCTCACTCTTCCTGCTGTTGTGCCTCACTGTCACTATTCCCATCTACTTCCTAGCCTGACTTGTCTCACTTTCTTGTTGTGGACATGTTCAATATAGGTGGTCCAACTTCCCCCACATAAGATACCTTTCTGTGGCATTCCCCCTTATCGCTGGCTTCGCTGGCCGTGTCGGGTGTCCTTTTCTCGGACTTAGTGGTCTGGATCCCGATTGCAACCTCTGTTGTCCCTTTGGCTCTGCTGGCCTTATGGAACTCGTTGCTAGCCTAAAAGGCCCTGACTGAATTCACCATTTCTCGTTAGGAATTCAATTTATCTAAATTATTTTGATGGGTCCCTTACTGGACATGCTCTCTTGTGGTGTCTCACTAGCACTGCTAAATCTAGCCTTGCTCTCCGTCTAGATTCTCCAACCCTATTCGCTCCTTTCTAAGGAAAACGTTGATGTAACCTCATAAACGCACGACCTTGGTGGCATCGACACTAGTAATCTTCACCGACTTTCCATTCATGCTTGTGTATACTACTCATGAGTCCAAATTCATTTACGAACCTGAACCCAATCACTCATTTAATTCCAAACGTACTTCTTCATACGTAGTGACTGATTCTCGTCACTTTTGCTCCCCCTACAAGCTAAAAAATTTCGTTCGAGATTTTAATCCTGGGTGTCGCTGCCCTTTACCCTATACAATTGCCTTTGGATTATCTCCTTCCATTGGTCCATTAAAATTTCTCTCTTTCCCAAAATTATTATAGGTGAATTTTTGAAAAAGTCCCCCTGACTCTCCCCGTCTATAATGCTGAGTGAGTCTGAAATAATTCCGTCGTTCCTTACAACGGTGCTTGGGGAAACTACCGTCCCCAAGTGTTTATCCTATCGCCATTTGCCCAAATAATAATCATGGTGTCTTCGATCGTAATCACCATTCTCAGAATTATACTATGTCTTCTGCCTCTCCTCTCCTCCCCTCCTTTAGTCCTTCTAACGGCCCTCGCTGGTCGTCCCACATTGCTCATTGTACTAAGCTCAACCGAACTCGTACATGAATCCCATGAACTATACATATAGCAGGAGAACGTAAGTCGCATACGTATAGGAGTAAAACAATCCTATCATAAGGCTCTATATCAAAGAACACTATGTTGAGACGTAAAAAAGCCGCATGGATCCTAAGGACACTAGAACCTGATGCTCTGATACCATCTGTGACACCTCGTCTATTTAAACATCGGTTAATCAGGCCTTTATTAAATTAAAATAGGTTTCTCAGATGGTTCATTCTTAGCATCACTGTTGAAATTTTTTAATTACTAGCCACCCAAGTGAAATTAGACTGGTGCTAAATTTTATCTTTCTTTAAAACAGATAAAGGAATAATGCCAAAAACTAAATATAACCATTCACAATATACTAGAGTCCAACCATCACAATATTTAAATGACTAAAGGTTTGCCAAATAAACCATCGACTAAAATTCAAAATTAAATATTCCATAAATAAAAGAACTAAATGACTGAAAACTGATAGCGGACAACATGTCCATACATGGAATATAAAATGAGATTCTACACTATATCTGAATGGAGGAATTGTCTATCAAAATTCTGTCAGCATCCACAGTGCTATAGCTCTTAATCCTTGGTATGATGTCACGCCTGGCGTCCCTGTGGCTGGACACCTAAAAGGTTTTGAAAATATTTTATAGCAAGTGTTAGAACACACAACATTTTGAAAATATTTAGCAAGCGTTTATTACAATAAAGTTCGGTTATTGATTACACATGTTCACGTACACTCTCTCTTAAATTCTCCTCACCTCTCATCTATAGTGCATGCCTAATGTTTTATACTTAGCCCACCTAGCTATGCTACCCAGGCCAACTACACTAAAGTATTCAACCAAACTTATCTACATATCTAAGTTCCCGTGCCGCCCATATAGTACATTAAAATAATTAACATGTGAGAGATGTTAATAAATTAATATACTGTATGGGCGGTAAGGGAACTTATATGTGTAGATAAATTCGGTTGAATACTTTAGTCTAGTTAGCTTGGGTAGCATAGCTAGGTGGGATAAGTATAGAATGTTAGGCGTGAACTATAGATGAGAGGTGAGGAGAACTTAAGAGAGAGTGTACGTGAACATGTGTAATCAATAACCGAATTTTATTATAATAAACGCTTGCTAAATATTTTCAAAATATTTTGTGTTCTAACATTTGCTATAAAATATTTTCAAAGCCTTTAAGGTGTCTAGCCACCGGGACTCCAGGCATGACATCATCCCAGGGATTCAGAGCTGTAGCATTGTGGATGCTGATATGATTTGAATAGACGATTCCTCCATTAAGATATAGTGTAGGATATCATTTTATATTCCATGTATGGACATGCTGTTCATTGTCTGTTGTCAGTTTTCAGTCATTTAGTCCTTTTATTTATGGAGTATTTGATTTTGAATTTTAGTCGATGGTTTATTCGACAACCCTTTATTCATTTAAATATTGTGATGGTTGGACTCTAGTATAATATTAATAGTTAAATTTGGTTTTCTGCATTGTTCCTTTATCTGTTTTAAAGAAAGATAAAATTTAGCGTCGCTCTAATTTCACTTAGGTGGCTAGTAATTAAAAAGTTTTGAACAATGATGCTAATAAGGAACCATATAAGAAACCTATTTTAATTTAATAAAGTCCTGATCAACCGATGTTTAATTAGATGGGGTGTCACATTAACCTTGCAAGATCTAAGGTTATGGAGTCAATAAACATCACGATTAGAGACGATGAATCGTCGATAATGCACCCCTGGTGACAATGCCATCATTCCTCATACTGCCCCAGTGAACCCCAATCTTGATTTAAAGGATCCACCATCTTGAGTTCGAAAGAATTATGACCCTTCCTCTATAATTGGTGATCCTACACTAGGTGTCAAGACTCGAGCTCAACTTGAGAAGTTGGTTAGTTACGTTTGTTACACCCCCTTCGTCGAGCCCAATAATGTAAAAGAAGCACTCAAGTACGAGCATTGGATATCCGCAATGCAATAAGAGTTGATTTAGTTTCGCAAGAATGATGTATTTGAGTTAGTCCCCCAACTAACTTAGGGAGAAAAATGTGATAGGTACCAAGTGGATTTACAAGAATACGAAGGATGAGAATGGTACCATTATTCGTAATAAGGCTAGGTCGACCGGTCAAGGCTTCACATAAATTGATAGTGTAGATGTTAACGAGACATTCACTCCTGTTACTAGGCTTGAGTGCGTTCTCTTAGTACTCGACATAATATGTTATCTGTGCATCAAGTTATATCAAATGGATGTTAAGATTGGCTTCCTTAACGGAATTATATAAGATGAAGTTTACGTGGAATAACCAAAGGGGCTTGAAGTCCCAAAGCACTTGGGATATGTCTTTTATCTTAAGAAGACGCTGTATAGTTTGAAGAAAGCACCATGTGCTTGGTACAAGAGGCTCACTTCTTATCTCTTAGTGTGTGTCTTTAAGAGAGGTGGAGTGGATAAGACGTTGTTTATGAGGAGAGATAGTGTGGGATATTAGTTGCCCAAGTCTATGTGGAAGACATAATATTTAGATCCACATGCTCCCGACATGCTCACACTTTTGAGAAGGAGATGAAAAGCGAGTTTATTATGAGAATGATTGGTGAGCTTACATTCTTACTAGGTCTGCAGGTGAGTCGACTAGAGGATGGGATATTCATATCGTAATCCAAATATGCTAGGGTCCTAGTGAAGAAGTTTGGTTTAAGCTCCTCTAAGCACTCATACACCCCTATGAGTACATCGACTAAGCTTAGTAAAGACACTTTAGTCAAGGACGTAGAGAAAACCCCTTATACGAGAAAGATAGGTAGCCTTCTGTACTTGACCGCTAGTCATCCCATCATTACCTTTAGCGTTTGAGTCTGTGGACAATACCAAGCGTGCCTGAAATAGTCTCAATTACTCTCACTTAAACATATCATCAAATACGTAAGTGGCACTCTTTCCTACGGTATTTTGAAATCCATTGATACCGATGATCATCTGTCCTCCTATTCAGATGATGATTGGGATGGGGATGTTGATAGATGTAAGAGCACCTTGGGTGGGTATTTTTACTTTGGGAGTGTTCTTGTCTTTTGGTTAAGTAATAAGAAAAACTCCATATCTTTGTCCATGGCGAAGGCTGAGTATATTATCGCCGGGAGTTGTTTCACACAACTCTTATGAATAAAGAAAATGTTGGAAGATTATAGGATTTCACAAGGCACTATAACTTTTTCTTATGATAGTATGAGTGTGATCCATATATCCCGTAATCCAGTCCAACATTCTCGCTCAAAGTTTATTAGGATATGTGAGCATTTTATTCGTGATCTTGCTGAAGAGAAGGTCGTGCCCTTGAGCTTTGTGAGAATTGAACGTTGATTAGTCGATATCTTCATGAAACCTTAGATTCACTTAGATTTGAGGATCTTACGAAGTCTTTGGGTATGTGCTCTGTTGATTGAGTTCGGTTACTTTATTTAATATAGGATATTTTTCATGTTCATATCTTATATTCTTATTGCTAGATTGTATTATCGTTGTATTGATATGTTTTTCTTTTTGATATATTTGAAAATTTCTAAAAATATTTTCGATTTCTTTGAAAAAGTGTAAAAACTCCAAAAAGATTTTTGGTTTTTAAGAAAAAGTTTAAAAAATTGAGAAAGATTTTATTTTGATAAAATTTTGAAAAAGACAACGATTTTTGTATCTTCAATTTTTCACTGTATATAGTAGACATTTAAGATATTCAGGTCACCCCTACATTCCATCCATTCACGTGACTTTGTCATAGTGCCTTGAGATAAGACTTTATTTCGTTATCATGGTTAATAATGTTTGGATAACATTTCGTTTATCATTGTTGATTACTTTCTAAATGTTAGATTTTTTATCACCTTTATTGCACACGTGCACGGACTTTTTGAACATTATAGTTGCTTATCATGTGTTAAATTCAATGTTCTTATCTCAATTCTGCTTTATAACGAACCATATGTAAAAAGAGATAAGTTGTGCTTGTAAGAACCGTTGCCCGAATTTTTTTTTTCTTGGAAAATATTGATATATGTTAAGCAATGAAAAGAGGCTACGAAAGAGAAAAACACTCTTTACGTTAAAAGCCATCATTTACAAAAGTAGCCTGCAAAGATTACGACACACAAAAACAAAAGTGCCAAGGCCATTTATTTTATATTCATTAATACTTCGCTACATATGAACATTATGATTTCTTCAAAATATTTAGGAGTGAATTCTTATATATGTGAGATTTTAAAGAAGTTACAAAGTACAAGATCAATGGGTTTGCACAACGGACTTTGTTGAAAAATATTAAATAGTTTGGCGTTATTATTTTGAGAATTATTAAAATTCATGGCATATTGCATAAGTCGAATCAATTTCATTTAATTTCAACATTTTACACTTGAGGTTGAAATTTAGTTCTTTCTTTAGAGGTATCTCATGACTTCATGCACTTATGTTATGAATGCCTATGGAAAATGTTCACACAATTACATCCCATTGATTCAAATATTTTAGTGTCATTCCATAATGAATATATATTTTTATACCTATATGTACTTTTTATGTTTTATACTTAATTTTTTTTATGAAACTTCAAAAATAGTTGTTTTATAAGGGGAGAACACTATTTTTTAAAAATTAATGTTACATGTGCATTATTGATTATCTTTGTGATGATATCATTGCTTCTTCATGTGATGCTTATAATTCATGTATAGATTCTACTCTATTGTCTATTACGAACAAAAAGGGGGGAACAAATTGAGGGGGAGTTTTATTTATCTTTTAAATCTTGTACGCGTCATGGTATTTCTTTTGTCTTATGTGTGTAGGTCATTCCGCCTTGATGATGATTTCATAAACCGCACAAGATAAAGACTTTTCAGTTGAAGACTTATACAGGTTTGCATTTTCATTTCTTGATTTGGGAGGGCATTAGTTGTATTAGTCTTTAGGGGTTAATTTGGCTTCGGTTTGTGTTTTGTCCCAGAATAGCCAAAGGGGGAGATTTGTAAGAGCAAGTTTTATAATTTCTCAGTTTAATTTTATTTGAATGATCCCGTTGCACATACACTGCACCATCATGATTGCTTCTACGTATTCGAACACAAACTTAACGACTTTTGGAGATTGAAGAATCATTCGTCCCAACAATATTCAGAAGAGTTATGGTGGTGTGGTAAAACCTTTATATTTCCAGGGGCTTTACATTTTTAAGACTTTGCATTTCGAAATGTTGTTAAATATTTTTTAAAAAATTTTGAAAAATTTCAACGACTCGTTAGAGCAATATTTACTAGTCATTCTAACGATATACGCTATCTCGTTAGAAGGAGATTTCAAACAATCGAATGAAATCTGGGGTAATGCCTTTTAGTTAGTTCTGGAATGTCGTTCGAAGTCTCGTGGAAAGTCGTTTAAACGAGATAGGGTACATCGTTAGAACGAAGGTTCCCACGATCGAATGAAATGATTTTTCATCAAGCCCTAGAATGCTGTTCGAAATGTCATTGGAAGCCTGATTGAACGGAAAAGGGTACGTCGTTCGAATGAGGTATTAGGTCGTTCCAACGAGAGCGCGATATTTTATTTTTTAATTAAATATGATCCAAATCTCCAATGTTTATTCTTTTGCAACCAACTTCCTTATAAATAGAGATGCATGATTAGAGTATTAAAAAACTCTTTTTAACACTTTTCTAAGACCCTTTAGAGTTCCTTTTGTGATCAAACTCTACCAATTTTCATTTAAACCCCTTGAATATTTAAAGACAATTTTATCAAATGAAGAAACACTTTCATGTTAAAGAACCCTTGTAGAGTTCATCTTCACTGCTAATTTGTGGAGCAATGGCTTTATTGCTGAACAAGAAGGTTGATCGGTGGATATCGGGGGAAGATTTCTTTCTGTGGGAGATGCTCTACTATGCCATTACTGTAGAAGACTTGAAGAACTGCGAGTTATACTTAGAGAGGTAAGTAGTCTTTAGTTCCTAATGTGTTTGTTAAATCTTATATAGTACTAAAATAGAGGTTTTGCCCCAAAGGGATTTTTACTTACTTCTTCGCATGTTTAGTTTGGCTTAATTAATTTGGACATCATCTATGAATGTAGACTTAATTAATTCAAGATAAAATTTTCTAAAATTTAAATTTGTGTGTGTTTGTCCAAAGATAAGAATCAATCCATATAATCATCGCTTTATTAAAATACAATATGTTGAGAATTATAAATGAACCTTTAAAATAACTAGCTAAAGTCAGAGAAAGCAAGAACTCTTGATACACCTCAAGTAGACAACTCAAACACTAGAGATTGAAGAAGTAATGATCAAATCTCAATAACTTATGTTCTTGAGTAAAACTGGGTAAAGCATTAATGATGGGGAGTAACTACTCTATAGTTTATAATAATTCTCTTAAAATGATCTTTTTGCTTCTCCTAATCCATAGGTCTCTACCTTACCAAAAGGATAGACGGGGGGATATATAGGCTTAAAAATACACTCGTGGAACCATAATTTCCTTAAATGATGCGTCAAACTACCATACCTAACATGTCAGATGCATTAAACGCTTAGTAAATTATCGAGTGACCAACTTTTATGTCAGGCGGTGCCACAATGTGTTAGTGCCAAACTAGCCAGTTGCTCACCAATCCACGACTGTTTGAGGTAACTTGATTTGATATGCCTAGATATGGTATGACATCACTCAAATAATTCAATAAAAGATACTCAGTCTGTCACCAAAACTCAATGGCAAAAAATCGAGATTAAGGTTACTCGAAGGTGCTCTTTCGGGCAAAGCTTGGTGTTTTATCTAGAGTATCAAAATGGTTAAGTCATTACTTAACATTGCATTGCTTCTCAATCCTATAAACTAGTTCCCTTAAATATTCCCAAAATGAGGTCCCTCGATAGAGCATGAAAGCTCTCCTAGCTCCTGCTAGAACTGATCCATCATTGGTACAGAGTAAACCTCATCTCAATATTATAACAAAACTTAAATTTAAATTACGTCTCATTAATATATAATATATATATATATATATATATATATATATATATATATGGGACAATGGTGTTATGAATAGTGTCTTGGTAGGGTTTGTCATGCATGATAAACATCCGTGACATCTTATGTGTTGCATGCATGTATGCATACATACATTATTATTTTATTATTAATTTTATTAAAATATTTTTTTCTGATATTTTTTTTAAATATTTAAAAAAAATTATTTTTTTAGGTTTTTTATGTTTTTTTTAAAGGTGTTTTTTTTTAAAAAAGACGGATTATTATGGGTTGAGTTTTATCACGGGGGCAAATTTATCGCCGTGCCCTCGGGCACGGACATCCTCTAGTGTATATATATATATATATATATATATATATATATATATAACAAACTCATAAAATACATGGTGAATCTAATTAGCTTCTTCTATTTAGATTCCTCTATCTTCGATTGAGCTCCTTCTTTGCCTTGATCCCAAATAATATTCGTTGACTCCTCACACTCTTTTGTGATGTCACTAATTTTTTATGAATCCTTTTCTAGTTTGTCATCTGTTTTCTTAATGAGGAGGTTTATCTCTAAGTAAGGGGTTAACCTATAATCCCATACTACAAATGGACTAAGTATCTAAAAAATGAATTAAGCCAAAGTATTCAGGGTTTCAATATCAAACCAATTTAGTTATTAGTTAAGACAAAAAGTTGTTCGGTACCTCATGCTCGAATTTGGGGGATATTTTCACTGTCTCATACTCGAAGAAAAAAAAATAAAAAAAATACATAGGCTTGATTTGAGGTTTGGATGCCGAGAAACTTCATCGTTATTGGTATCCCAATCTCGAATCATTGCAACCTCTAATTTTTCTCAATCTTTTCAAACCATAAAAAAGTAAAATGAACATACCAATAAGAAGAATACCTTAGTGGGATTTTTGGACTCTTTTGAGTGGAGTTTGAAATTCCACAACCGTCCTCATTATGTTATCCAATATCCATTTAGTTGTAATTGTTGAAATGCTCCAAAATGGTAAGAAAATAATGTATTTTCAAGGTAACAATGTGTAACAACTGGTATGTTCTAATATCAGGGTTAATAAACTCCAAATATCAATATATAACAATTTATGTAATTAAAATACCATTATTATAATGTGATAAAAATGTAAGAGTTTAAAACTTTTCCAACAACATAAGATGCGAATAAAGATAATATGATTAATCACCAGCAACAAGATCCAATAATAATCAAATCCTCCAACTAATCCATTACAACAATAATATCCAATAAAGTCCCAAGTACACTTGTGGAATCATAAGTGACCCACCCATCCAATAATTGTCTCAGATAAAGTAAATGACAAAAAGAAAAACTATACTATATGTGATATAAATTTCTAATTGCCTAATCTTGAACTCCAAGACCCAACAGCTATTAGAATCTCACTCCTAACCTGAGATGTTATTCCACGAGTAAGTTGGGCCAAGGTCATCGTAAGAATACTATCTACACAATCCTAGATACGATAACAGAAATCCACCCAAAACTACTAAATGAGGTAAATATCATAATAGAGTCTTTTAATTAACAATAAATATTTAATTGTACAATCCTTACAACTATCGACATAATAACAAAAATTAACTACTCTTTGAATCTCAACAGGATTAAACACGGTTCACATGATAACGAGAATATAAATAGCTAATGTTAAACAAAAATGTAATCAACCCTTTAATCAATATTTAATTAATTTAATTGAATATACATTTTAGTTTAATGTAATATATTGATTTTGATGATTCGAAACTAACTCTTATTTTGTATTATGTAATTCTACATATAAATGGACATTTGTTTCTTTTATTGAAAGAATCATTTTAACATATATAATTTTGTTTCATCTATTATGTAATATTTCTTAATATATACTTAATCAGTAATATAATTATATTCTTATATATTTATGTAACACTGTTTTATAATTTTATTCATATGAACTTTGTTTGATATGAAATGTCCTAAAAAACCAGTGTTAGCAAATTTATATACTTATGAACTTTGTTTGATCTTAAATTAACAGATTTAGAATATTTTTTTTATACATAACTATTCTTATATGTTTATATTGGTTACATGAATATATATTTATCTTTAGTTGTAATTAATATCTTATTATTATATCTTGTTTGTTCTTTCTTTATAACCCATGGAGCGAGTTGTCATTGTTGATTGGATTAAGAATGACAAAAGCTTTTAAATTATATCTTAAGCTATCTCCTTTTATATATCGAGTTGTCATTTTTGTCACCTGCCTTGGAACCCGCACCTTTTTACTTCATGTATTGTCCCTTCATTTATTTGACAGATATATATTCCATATATATGCGTGTAATCTTTTATGGATATCTTTTTTTCCTTGTTATATATTTATAGATCCTCATTTTTTTTATATAGCTTGGACAAGTGGTAATAGCTTTTGTCATTTTAAAAGTTGTAATTTTTATACCTTGAGCCACATGCGTGTACATTTATCTCTTTTAACTTTGTATGTCTATTCAGTTCTTGTGTCCATCCTTCTAACATGTACTTAATAAATTTGAAAATTGTTAAAAAATCTGTTCCTCAGCCACACTATCAGTCACAATATTTTATAATGTTAATTTCTTTGTCAGTAGACTCGAGGGATGATTTTGACCACTTTCGTGTTTCTATACATTTCGACAAATAAACCTTAAGACCTTTTTCTAATATCTTGAGAAGTGTATATTTTTATTATCCTTGGACAGACTTCAAACATTAATTTCATAACATGCAGTGTGATATATTTATCACTCAGTGTATTATATATCAGATATACTATTCCTTTCTCTTTGGTTCTACTAAGTTTTATTTTGCAGAGGAACAATCATCTTTTTTACTCAGACGAAGAGACTCTATCTTGGGAACTCAATAATAACACTTCGTATTTTTGAGTATTTAAAATTTAATTAATTCGGTTATTATAAATTACACGCGTGATGTAATTTAAATAATAAATGTACCTCTAAAATAACTAGCTAAAGGGAGAGAAATCAAGAATTCTTGATACACCTCAGGTATACAACTCAAACACTAGGGATTGAAGAAGTAATGATCAAATCTCAATAACTTATGTTCTTGAGAAGAACTAGGTAAAGCATTAACGATGGGGTGTAACTACTCTATAGTTTATAATAATTCTCTTAAAATGATAATTTTGCTTAAAGACCATGTCGGCTCTCCTAATCCAGAAGTCTCAACCTTCTCAAAAGGATAGCCGGGGGGATATATAGGCTCAAAAATACACTCGTGAAACCATAATTGCATTAAATGATGTGTCAACCAACCATACCCAACATGTCAGATGTTAAATGCTTAGTAAAATATCGAGTGACCAACCTTTATGTCAGACGGTGCCACAACGTGTTAGTGCCAAACTAGCCAATTTCTCACCAATTCACGACTGTTCGAGGTAACTTGATTTGATATGCCTAGATATTGTATGACATCACTCAAATATTTCAATAAAAGCGTAACAACCCTCACTTTTGGGAGCCTACTTTATATTTATCTACCACATGGTGTATTTATATATAAAATGATTGGTTTGGGGAGTAAATATTAATTTCATAGATAAGTTAATATTTACTAAAATGTTGCATATTTACCATATGTGTGGGTGAATATTACCATATGGTGTTATATTTTGTCATAAGAATTAAAATGACATTTTGGTTTAAAATGAGATCGGAACTTAAAATGTGTTATAAAATTTCCAAATGATAATTTGGAGGGAGTAGTTAGTTTCTGGAGGTAAGAAACAGTCAAAATGTGTGCCATATCATATTTTGAGGTTTTGGGCACTTTTGACTGCTTCGGTATATTGCGTATTAGAAATCTTTTTTTTTATTATTGCAGTATTAACCATTTAAATTTGGATACATTTGCTTAAGGCCACGTTTAGTTTTGTTAAGCCTTTCATTTCTTTTATTTCCCTTAAGAACATTTCTAGCCCCAGAGTGAGAGAGAGAGGAAGATAACTTGTGGAGAAAGTGAGAGATTGAAGATTTGAGGATTGATCTTGCATTCTTCTTCATCAAAATCTGAGATTGAAGCCCCAAGGCAAGTTTTCTACTTGCTATTATATGGTTTAAGGTGAATAATTAGTATTGATAGTTATGTAATGGTTATGGTTTAATAAAGTTAGGTTTCTTTGTTAGATTTATGGGTTTTGGTATCTTTGGAAGAGATTTGAATACTCATTGGTATAAATAAATGTTGTTGGAAGCATTTATGATCATTTGGTATCATTAAATGAGGTTGGTTTGGTTTGGTTGAGGTTTGGCTTTGGGTTTAGCTTAAATATAGGAAATTTTGGTTTAGGTCTGCAATGACCGGTCGACCGCTGTTCTCAGACCGGTCGACCGGGCCTTCGGGAGAGGGCACACTTCTTTCTTTCAAAGGCATAAAATTTGTGGACCGCGGTCCCCTCACCGATCGACCAGCCCTGCCGAGGTAAGCTTTCTGCTTTTCTTATAAGGCAAAAACTTGAGACGCGGTCGACCGCGGTCTCGGGACCGGTCGACCGATCCCCTGTTTTTCTTACTCAAATTTTACTTTCGCTTTTAAATCTTTTCTTTTCATAGGGACTTAGGGACCTTCTTTAATGAAGTAAACTTTGGCTTTGAGAGTCCTAGTTGAGTCTGGTTGTCACCCTAGAGTTGAATAGATTTCACTTGGGGTTAAGTCCAGGGGGTTTTTAGAGTGATGTTCAGGCGTCACTTCTCTTTTTACATCTTAATAGGAGGATAGGGGTGGTAGGCCCATGTTTGGAGACTTTAGGGGCATAAATTGAGGTATATAAGACCTTAAGACTTGGGAATGATTGTGATCCCTTGGAGAATTATTCGAGGCATACCCTATGATGAATATTAATGAATTATTTTATGATTATGGTTTCAGATAAAATGAAACACGCAGATGTTCATGGAAATGAAAAGTATGATATTTATAGTAAATGCTAATTTATTTAAACACACATCTCTAAATGCTATCATAAGGGAAGCTCATGCATGAGGTGATGTCCCTTGACTAGTGAATGCAGGGAGACTATAGTCTTTGGCCATATGTGGGTTTGTTATATGTTTTATTCTGCGCTAGTGAGGTAATTCCGAGTGTGGTTATGACTCACTTGCAGGCATATGGCCACTTCCCGACGTGCGTTAGGTGCCCAGGATGCCTTGTTTGATAGGCCCTAGAAGATGATAGTCATTTAGGGGCGCGCCCAGTGGGGAAACTCAGAGGGGCGGTCTTAGAAGCGTTGTATGTATAAGAATATAACCTTTCTAAACTCAAGTGGGACTTGATATATATTTATTGCCACCAAATGTATGATGGTAATTATATTCCTGCTAAGGAATGAGAATTGAAAAGAAATGAGAATAATGATGATATCATATTCCTGTTGAGGAATGGAAATTAGAATAATATGGTAATTGATAATGGAATTCAATAATGCATAATTTAATTTTCTTGCATAATTTAATACAAGACATATCATTTTAAACTGTCTCATTTATGCATCATGATTAGGATGTTAGATTTTCATCTTCATCATTCATGATTAACTGTTCATATCTATCATGCTTGCTGTTCATCTGGGAATCATATATAAACCGGTCCCTGACCCGTTCATTCTTCTATGTTGTGCATGTTATTGTATCCGCCCAGGTGCTCCTCCGCAAGGACGCCCGTGTTGATATTCCCACTCTTATGTTTTTGCGGAGCTGTAAGATTTGCGGATATTACAGGATGTTTTGTTAGACGCCCCCATTTTTGTATTCTAGTTATGATCGGGTCTGTCATTCGGGCGTGTGGCCCAACCTTGTACTTGTTTAATGGATGTAATATGTATTGTATTAAACTGTTGTGATTCACTTTGTGTAGCTGTGGACCGACAGCCTATTCGGTCCTCTTCTTGTATATTCGTTATGGAAGTTTTATATATGTTCTCTTAGAATTCCACTATCTTTTAGAATGGGTTGTTTAAATTATTTTCTTAACTTAACCATTTCATCAAATTAAATATTTTTGGCAACCCATTTTCTGAACTAATGGGTGGTTTTCCCGTATACTTGTGTTATATTTATGATGTTGAGAATGATTTCCATCCATGATTTCCGTATTTGTTGAAGTATCGGGCTGGCCACCCCTTATTTCGGAATGCGGGTTGTCACAAATGGTATCAGAGCCTCAAGTTCTAGAGTACTAGGATCTATGTGGAATTGTCACGTTCTACCGTAGCGTTCTTGATATAGAGCCTAATAATAGGACTATTTTATAGCCTATATTTGTGATTTTTTGCAATATAGATTGTTTTGAATAGTATTCTAACTCTATTGTTCACTCATCTCAGATGCCGCCTAAGAGAGGTCGCTCTATGAGACGCAATAGAGTTGTAGAAGAGGATGTTGGTCCTCCGCCGCCCCAAGGAAATTTTAATGCTGCTGATGTAGCAAATATTGTGGCCCAATCGGTTAATGCTGCCATGACCGCAGTAGCTCAACAAATGCCACAATCTCAACAACGAGAGCAGGATGCCCACGCTCCTATGGGACCTTCTCCATGGGAAAGAGTTAGGGAGTCCTTTTTAAAGGGTCATCCCCCGGAGTTTGATGGAGGTTCTGATGTTGTTCGAGCAAATCAATGGAAGAAAGATATACAGTGGCATTTATGAATGGTGGATTGTAGTGAGGAGAGGAAATAAGTCCTTGCTACTTTCAAGCTTGTTGGGGACGCATTACATTGGTGTGAGTCGATGATTACACCAGAACAGAGGGACACTATGTCGATCACTAATTTCTGGGTCTTGTTTGACCAAAAGTACTTTCCTCCCGCAGTTCAAAGGGAGATGAGAAGGAGACTTCAGGATCTGGTCCAGGGAGAACGGTCTGTTGCCGAATACGATGAGGAGTTCACCCGATTGACAAGTTTTGTACCGGAAGAGGTGACTCCGAAAGAAAGGAAAGTTTCCAAGTTTATGGGAGGTCTAAGTTGGAGAATCCGATAACATTTTCTGGGTAATCCAGCCTTGCAAACTTTTGGTGAGGTGATGAATGAGACATTGCTCCATTGCCAAGAGCATCGGTTATACATGCTGAGTGGCAAGAAAGTTATGGGTATGGGGCAAATAGGGAAGCCCGGAGTAAGTGGGAATGGAGGAGGAGCTTTTCCTTTGTCCCAATCTTCGGGTAGTAAGCAACGTGAAAGGGATCCCCAGCAAGGGGACTTGTCGAAAAGACAACGCTTCGGTGGATTTAATTCTGGTGGTAATAATAGACAAGGTCAGGGTGCCTTACAACAGTAAGCGGGTCGGGGTGGTCATGGAGGGAGTGGCCGTCCGGGCCAGGGTCTAGGACAGTTTAGAAATAACAGAGGTCTAGGCCAAGAGAATATGGTGGGGAAGTGCTTCCAATGTGGGGAAGCGGGTCATTATAAGAAGGATTGTCCTCAAGTGATTGGGGGATAACTTCCTAGAGCCCCTTAGCAGCCTTATGTTCAGTTTCCGCCACAGGCACCAAATCTGGTTGTCCCTCCGAAATAGGGTCAACTACAGTATGGGAGAGTTTATCACATTCAGGATGCTATTCTTCCTCCTGTTCATCTAGCGCCGCCTGCGATTGAGGGTAAGTTCCTTATTCAGGGACACACGAGTCGCATTTTTTTTATACGGGTGCGACACATTTATTCATTTCAAGAAGTTTTACTGTGTCTACAGAGTTGATAAAATCTACAGAGAGCACTTTCACTAGTGTGGAGTCCTCTATGGGTGATGGTTCACTTATTTTCTTTGTTTGAAAACATATAGGAATTACCCTTGGTAATTTATGCTTTGAGGCCTATTTACTTGTCCTAGACATGGTAGGGTATGATATGATTTTGGGCATGGATTGGCTTGTTAAGTATCATGCAATAGTTAATTGTTACAGGAAGAGTATAGTCTTCGCCGTTCCGGGACAAGATATGGTCTTGATGGTTATGCCTCGTTTGGAGGGAGATACTAATACTTATTTGTATTGCATTGCGGAAGAGACTTCTCGGGATGTATTTGTTCCCTTGGATTTTATTTCGGTTGTTCGAGATTTTGAGGACGTATTCCACGAAATACTGGGTTTACCTCCGAGTCGAGAGATTGAGTTTGTGATTGATTTAGCTCCGGGAACTCGACCGACTCCTTATCGTATGGCTCCTGTTGAAATGAGGGAGTTAAGGGATCAAATTCAGCAATTATTGGAGAAGGGATTTATTAGTCGTAGTACATAGCCATGGGGTGCTCCTGTGTTGTTTGTGAAGAAAAGATACGGTTCTCTCCGGTTGTGCGTTGACTATAGAGAATTGAATAAGGTCACCATCCGAAATAAATACCCTTTGCATCGTATTGATGACTTGTTTGATCAACTTAGGGGAGCGACATACTTCTCTAAGATATACTTAAGAATGGGGTATCACCAGCTGAGGATACGGGAGCAAGATGTATCCAAAACCTCTTTTCTGACGAGGTACGGGTCTTATGAATTTTTGGTTATGCTCTTTGGACTAACCAATACCCCTACCGTATTTATGGATCTCATGAATAGGGTATTTCGGGACATCCTGGACCAGTTTGTTATTGTATTCATCGATGATATCCTTGTGTATTCTCAAAGAGAAGCTGACCATGCTATTCATTTGAGGTTGGTCCTGCAAAGATTGAGGGATCACCAATTATATGCTAAGTTTGAGAAATGTGGTCTTTAGTTACGGGAAGTACAATTTTTGGGTCACATTGTGACTTCGCAGGGCATATCGGTGGATCCGAGTAAGGTGGTTGCGGTGAGGGAGTGGGGTCAGCCCACGGCACCTACCAAAATTCGCAATTTTCTGGGTTTGGCAGGTTATTACTGTCGATTTATTAAGGATTTTTCTAAGATCGCTAGCCCTTTAATAAATTTGACCCGGAAAGGGGTGAGATTTGTTTGGGATGATTCTTGTCAAGAGGCATTCGATGAGCTCAAAGATAGATTGACATCGGCTCCAGTCCTCGCTTTACCAAAGCTGGGGTTGGAACATCTAGTCTTTACCGATGCATCTCTATAACGTTTGGGAGGTGTGCTTCAGCAAGAGCGACGGCCTATCGCTTATGCTTCCCGAAAGCTCAAGCCTCATGAAAGAAACTATTCGGTGCATGACTTAGAATTGCCTGCAGTTGTCTTTGCCTTGAAGATTTGGAGGCATTATCTCCTAGGGGAGAAGTTTAGTCTTTTCACGGACCATAAATTGCTGTAATATTTATTTTCTCAGAAATATTTGAATATGCGACAGCGCTGATGGTTGGAGTTCGTGAAAGATTATCAATTTGATATCCATTATCATCCGGGTAAGGCAAATGTGGTGGCGGATGCCTTAAGTAGAAAGCCCGAGGGAGAATTAGTTGATGTATGGAAAGCTAAGTGGAAAGAGCTCAGTCACAAGGATGCGGTTGTTAGGGCATTCATGTCCATGATGACCATTACTCCTACAATTGTAGCAAGGGTCGTAGAGGCCCAAGGAAGGGATAATGAATGTCAAGATCACATACGCCGCTTATTGTTCGAGGGAGAAGAATCCTACTCGATAAGTTTGGAAGGTGGACTACGCTTCCATGGGAGACTCATTGTCCCGGAAGAGGGGGATTTGAGGCGGGCGGTGATGGCAGAATCTCATTGTTCCAAATTTTCAGTGCATCCGAGTAATGACAAAATGTATCAAGACATGCGCCGTTAGTATTGATGGCCAGGAATGAAGCGAGATATTTCTGAGTTTGTATCTCAATACACTACTTGTCAGTTGGTCAAGATTGATCACCAGCGACCGACAGGTTTATTGCAACCGTTGGAGATTCTGGTGTGGAAATGGGAGAGTATATCAATGGACTTTATCACCGGTTTACCAACATCACAAAAGGGTCACAATTCTATATGGGTTATCATTGATCGCTTGACGAAGTCGGCACACTTTTTGTCGGTCCGCACCGATTACAACACCGCTCGTTACGCTCGATTGTTCATTGAAGAGGTAGTTAGATTGCATGGGGTGCCTTTGAATATTGTTTTCGACAGAGACAAGATCTTCATTTACCACTTTTTGCAAAGTTTCCAATAGGTCATGGGAACCGAATTGAGATTAAGCACTTCCTATCATCTTCAAATAGATGGCCAGACCGAACGAGTTAACCAGATGTTGGAGGATATGCTTCGTATGTGTATGCTTGATTTTAAAGGTAGTTGGGAACAATATCTCCCATTGGTTGAATTTGCTTATAATAATTCATACCAATTCACTATTGGGATGGCGCCCTATGAATCCTTGTATGGTAGGCCCTGTAGATCTCCCACTTGTTGGTTGGAGGTGGGAGATAATAAGTTTCTCGGACCTGAAATGATCCGGGATACCTCTTCTAAGATTGAGCTTATTCAAAATCGCATTCGGATAGCCCAAGATAGACAGAAGAGCTATGCCGATGCGGGTAGAAGGCATGTGGAGTTGGAGGTCGGAGACCAAGTGTTGGTGCGAGTGTCACCTATGAAAGGCATCAAGCATTTTGAAAGGAAAGGGAAGCTTGCGCCGCGTTTCGTTGGACCTTTTCCTGTGATTACTAAGGTGGGTCCAGTGGCGTATCAACTTTCTCTACCGGAACCTTTGCAACAAGTTCACGATGTCTTCCATGTCTCCTCTTTGAAGAAGTACAAGAGATGTGAAGATGCCCTTTGGCATATTCCTTCTGAGGATATTGAGTTGCAACCCGATGTTTCTTATGAAGAACAACCCGTTGCCATTCTAGAGTATGGGGAGCGTAGGTTAAGGTCTCGAGTGGTGCCCTTGGTTAGATTACAATGGAGTCATCACAACATTGAGGAATCAACATGGGAACGTGAAGATGATATGCGGAAAAAGTATGCGCATCTCTTTATCCAAGGTACGTGTGAATTTTGGGGGAAAAATTCCCTCATAAGGGGAGGAGTATGTAACAACCCTCACTTTTGGGAGCCTACTTTATATTTATCTACCACATGGTGTATTTATATATAAAATGATTGGTTTGTGGAGTAAATATTAATTTCATAGATAAGTTAATATTTACTAAAATATTGCATATTTACCATATGTGTGGGAGAATATTACCATATGGTGTTATATTTTGTCATAAGAATTAAAATGACATTTTGGTTTAAAATGAGACCGAAACTTAAAATGTGTTATAAAATTTCCAAATGATAATTTGGAGGGAGTAGTTAGTTCCGGGGGGTGCGAAACAGTCAAAATGTGTGCCATATCATATTTTGAGGTTTTAGGCACTTTTGACTGGTTTCGATATATTGCGTATTACAAATCTTTTTTTTTTATTATTGCGGTATTAACGATTTAAAGTTGGATACATTTGCTTAAGGCCACGTTTAGTTTTGTTAAGCCTTTCATTTCTTTTATTTCCCTTAAGAACATTTCTAGCCCCAGAGTGAGAGAGAGAGGAAGATAACTTGTGGAGAAAGTGAGAGATTGAAGATTTGAGGATTGATCTTGCATTCTTCTTCATCAAAATCTGAGATTGAAGCCCCAAGGCAAGTTTTCTACTTGCTATTATATGGTTTAAGGTGAATAATTAGTATTGATAGTTATGTAATGGTTATGGTTTAATAAAGTTAGGTTTCTTTGTTAGATTTATGGGTTTTGGTATCTTTGGAAGAGATTTGAATACTCATTGGTATAAATAAATGTTGTTAGAAGCATTTATGATCATTTGGTATCATTAAATGAGGTTGGTTTGGTTTGGTTGAGGCTTGGCTTTGGGTTTAGCTTAAATATAGGAAATTTTGGTCTAGGTCTACAATGACCGGTCGATCGCGGTTCTCAGATCGGTCGACCGGGCCTTCGGGAGAGGGCACACTTCTTTCTTTCAAAGGCATAAAATTTGTGGACCGCGGTCCCCTCACCGATCGATCGGCCCAGTCGAAGTGAGCTTTCTTTTTTTCTTATAAGGCAAAAACTTGAGACGCGGTCGATCGCGGTCTCGGGACCGGTCGACCGGTCCCCTGTTTTTCTTACTCAAATTTACTTTTGCTTTTAAATCTTTTCTTTTCATAGGGACTTAGAGACCTTCTTGAATGAAGTAAACTTTGACTTTGAGAGTCCTAGTTGAGTCTGGTTGTCACCCTAGAGTTGAATGGATTTCACTTGGGGTTAAGTCCATGGGGTGTTTAGAGTGATGTTCAGGCGTCACTTCTCTTTTTACATATTAATAGGAGGATAGGGGTGGTAGGCCCATGTTTGGAGACTTTAGGGGCTTAAGTTGAGGTATATAAGACCTTAAGACTTGGGAATGATTGTGATCCCTTGGAGAATTATTCGAGGCATACCCTATGATGAATATTAATGAATTATTTTATGATTATGGTTTCAGATAAAATGAAACACGCAGATGTTCATGGAAATGAAAAGTATGATATTTATAGTAAATGCTAATTTACTTAAACACACCTCTCTAAATGCTATCATAAGGGAAGCTCGCGCATGAGGTGATGTCCCCTGACTAGTGAATGCATGGAGACTATAGTCCTCGGCCATATGCGGGTTTGTTATATGTTTTATTCTGCGCTAGTGAGGTAGTTCCAGGTGTGATTATGACTCACTCGCAGGCATATGTCCTTTTCCCGACGTGCGTTAGGTGCCCAGGCTGCCTTGTTTAATAGGCCCCTGGAAGATGATAGTCATTTAGGGGCGCGCCCAGTGGGGAAAGTCGAAGGGACGGTCTTAGAAGCGTTATATGTATAAGAATATAACCTTTCTAAACTCAAGTGGGACTTGAGATATATTTATTGCCACCAAATGTATGATGGTAATTATATTCCTGCTAAGGAATGAGAATTGAAAAGAAATGAGAATAATGATGATATTATATTCCTGTTAAGGAATGGAAATTGGAATAATATGGTAATTGATAATGGAAGCTTTTAAATGAAGTAATGCATATTTTAATTTTCTTACATAATTTAATACAAGACATATCATTTTAAACTGTCTCATTTATGCATCATGATTAGGATATTAAATTTTCATCTTCATCATTCACGATTAACTGTTCATATCTATCATGATTGTTGTTCATCTGGGAATCATATATAAATCGGGCCCGGACCCGTTCATTCTTCTATGTTGTGCATGTTATTGTATCCGCCCAGGTGCTTCTCCGCAAGGACGCTCGTGTTGATATTCCCACTCTTATGTTTTCGCGGAGCTGTAAGATTTGCGGATATTACAAGATGTTTTGTTAGACGCCCCCATTTTTTGTATTCTAGTTATGACCGGGTTTGTCATTTGGGCGTGTGGCCCAAATTTGTACTTGTTTAATGGATGTAATATGTATTGTATTAAACTGTTGTGATTCACTTTGTGTAGCTGTGGATCGACAGCCTATTCGATCCTCTTCTTGTATATTCGTTATGGAAGTTTTATATATGTTCTCTTGGAATTCCACTATCTTTTAGAATGGGTTGTTTAAATTATTTTCTTAACTTAACCATTTCATCAAATTAAATATTTTTGGCAACCCGTTTTCTGAACTAATGGGTGGTTTTCCCGTATACTTGTGTTATATTTGTGATGTTGAGAATGATTTCCATCCATGATTTTCGTATTTATTGAAGTATCGGGCTGGCCACCCCTTATTTCGGAATGCGGGTTGTCACAAAAAGATACTCAATCTGTCACCAAAACTCAATGGTAAAAAATCGAGATCAATGTTACTCTTAGGTGCTCTTTCGGGCAAAGCTTGGTGTTTTATCTAGAGTATCGAAATGGTTAAGTCATTAGTTAACATTGCATTGATTCTCAATCCTATAAACTAGTTCCCTTAAATATTCCGGAAATGAGGTTCCTCGATAGAGCATGAAATCTCTCCTTACTCCTGCTAGAACTGATCTATCATTGGTACCGAGTAACCTCATCTCAATATTATAACAAAACTAAAATTTAAATTACATCTCATTA
Source organism: Sambucus nigra (assembly GCA_949130495.1). Taxonomy (NCBI): domain Eukaryota; kingdom Viridiplantae; phylum Streptophyta; class Magnoliopsida; order Dipsacales; family Adoxaceae; genus Sambucus; species Sambucus nigra. The sequence continues at coordinate 296,703,878 of OX422213.1, forward strand.
ATATATATATATATATATATATATATATATATATATATATATATATGGGACAATGGTGTTATGTATAGTGTATTGGTAGGGTTTGTCATGCATGATAAACATGCGTGACATCTTATGTGTTGCATGCATGCATACATACATACATTATTATTTTATTACAATATTTTTTTCTGATATTTATTTAAAATATTTAAAAAAAAAAATATTTTTTAGGTTTTTTATGTTTTTTTTAAAGGTGTTTTTTTTAAAAAAAGACGAGTTATTATGGGTTGAGTTTTATCACGGGGGCAAATTTATCGCCATGCCCTCGGGCACGGAGATCTGCTTGTGTGTGTGTATATATATATATATATATATATATATATAGTTATAGTTATAGTTATAGTTATATAGTTATCTATAACAAACTCATAAAATACATGGTGAATCTAATTAGCTTCTTCTATTTAGATTCCTCTATCTTCGATTGAGCTCCTTCTTTGCCTTGATCCTAAATAAGCTTCATTGACTCCTCACACTCTTTTGTGATGTTACTAATTTTTTATGAATCCTTCTCTAGTTTGTCATCTATTTTCTTAATGAGGAGTTTATCTCTAAGTAAGGGGTTAACCTATAATCCCATACTACAAATGGACTAAGTATCTAAAAAATGAATTAGGACAAAATATTCAGGGTTTCAATATCAAACCAATTTAGTTATTAGTTAAGACAAAAAGTTGTTCGGTACCTCATGCTCGAATTTGGGGGCTATTTTCATTGTCTCCTACTCGAAGAAAAATAAAATAAAAATAATACATAGGCTTGATTTGAGGTTTGGATGCCGAGAAACTTCATCGTTATTAGTATCCCAATCTCGAATCATTGCAACCTTTAATTTTTCTCAATTTTTTCAAACCATAAAAAAGTAAAATGAACATACCAATAAGAAGAATACCTTAATGGGATTTTTGAACTCTTTTGAGTGGAGTTTGAAATTCCACAACCGTCCTCAGTATGTTATCCAATATTCATTTAGTTATAAGTGTTGAAATTCTCCAAAATAGTAAGAAAATAATGTATTTTAAAGGTAACAATGTGTAACAACTGGTATGTTCTAATATCAGGGTTAATAAACTCCAAATATTAATATATAACAATTTATGTAATTAAAATACCATTATTATAATGTGATAAAAATGTAAGAGTTTAAAACTTTTCCAACAACATAAGATGCGAATAAAGATAATATGATTAATCACCAGCAACAAGATCCAATAATAATCAAATCCTCCGATTAATCCATTGCAACAATAATATCCAATAAATTCCCAAGTACAATTGTGGAATCATAAGTGACCCACCCATCCAGTAATTTTCTCATATAAAGTAAATAACAAAAAGAAAAACTATACTATATGTGATATAAATTTCTAATAACCTAATCTTGAACTCCAAGATCCAACAGCTATTAGAATCTCACTCCTAACCTGAGATGTTATTCCACGAGTAAGTTGGGCCAGGCCCATCGTAAGAATACTATCTACACAATCCTAGATACGATAATAGAAATCCACCCAAAACTACTAAATGAGGTAAATATCGTAATAGAGTCTTTTAATTAACAATAAATATTTAATTGTAGAATCTTTACAACTATCGACATAATAACAAAAATTAACAACTATTTGAATCTCAACAGGAATAAACACGGTTCACATAATAACGAGAATATAAATAGCTAATGTTAAACAAAAATGTAATTAACCCTTTAATCAATATTTAATTAATTTAATTGAATATACATTTTTATTTAATGTAATATATTGATTTTGATGATTCCAAACTAACTCTTATTTTGTATTATGTAATTCTACATATAAATAGACATTTGTTTCTTTTATTCAAAGTATCGTTTTAACACATATAATTTTGTTTCATCTATTATGTAATATTTCTTAATATATACTTAATTAGTAATATAATTATATTCTTACATATTTATGTAATACAGTTTTATTATTTTATTCGTATGAACTTTGTTTGATATGAAATGTCCTAAAAAAACAGTGTTAGCAAATTTATATACTTATGAACTTTGTTTTATCTTAAATTAACATATTTCGAATATTTTTTTTATACATAACTATTCTTATATGTTTATATTGGTTACATGAATATATATTTATCTTTAGTTGTAATTAATATCTTTTTATTATATCTTGTTTGTTCTTTCTTTATAACCCTTGGAGCTCGTTCTCATTGTTGATTGGATTAAGCATGATAAAAGCTTTTAAATTATATCTTAAGCTATCTCCTTTTATATATCGAGTTGTCATTTTTGTCACCTGCCTTGGAACCCGCACCTTTTTACTTCATGTATTGTCCCTTCATTTATTTGACAGATATATATTCCATATATATGCGTGTAATCCTTTATGTATATCTTTTTTTCCTTGTTATATAATTGAAGATCCTCATTTTTTTTATATAGCTTGGATAAGTGGTAATAGCTTTTGTCATTTTAAAAGTTGTAATTTTTATACCTTGAGCCACATGCGTGTACATTTATCTCTTTTAACTTTGTATGTGTATTTAGTTCTTGTGTCCATCCTTCTAACATGTACTTAATAAATTTGAAAATTACTAAAAAATCTGTTCCTCAACCACATTATCAGTCACAATATTTTGTAATGTTAATTTCTTTGTCAGTAGCTTTGAGAGATGATTTTGACCACTTTCGTGTTTCTATACATTTCAACTGATAAACCTTAAGACCTTTTTCTAATATCTTGAGAATTGTATATTTTTATTATCCTTGGACAGACTTCAAATATTAATTTCATAACACGCAGTGTGATATATTTGTCACTCAGTTTATTATATATCAGATATACTATTCCTTTCTCTTTGGTTCTACTAAGTTCTATTTTGCAGAGGAACAATCATCTTTTTTACTCAGATGAAGAGCCTCTATCTTGGGAACTCAATTATAACATCCCGTATTTCTGAGTATTTAAAATTTAATTAATTCGGTTATTATAAATTACACGCGTGACGTAATTTAATTGAATTAAATATTATGTTTTTATTAAAGTATTAATAGGGAGAAATAAATATTAATATTTATGGAATAAAATTACTAAGTGAGTAATAAATGATTATTTTACGTCATAGCGTGTGATATTGATGTGATAGTGCTATATATCTATCGGGAGTCGAGCATAGACTATATGAGATCGAGATTGGAAATTTGAGTAGAGTGACTAGGATGGTGATTTCGAAGTCACGGTTGATTCCGAATGGGTCTAAATAGTCAAAATAGTATACTCGAGTGTATAGATTGGGTCCCGATGTGATTTTAGACCGACCCGACAGCACGTAAGGGAATTTTGGTCATTTAAGAGTCTAGGGTAGAGGAACTACAAAAATTAGAGTGTCATATTAGGCCATTTGAGTGTGAGGCTAGGGTTACAACACTTTGGAGAGAGAGGAAGCCATTGGAGAGGAAGAGGAGAAGAAACCTATGCTATTCCACACCGCTTCTCACCCCGAAAGTGCCGAAATCGAGATCGGAGCAAGGAAAGATATCATCACTATCTCAGAACAAAAATAAGACTTGCAAATTTAAGGCAAGTGTTTATCTTTCATTACTTTGAGCATTTTGTAATATCCATGTAGTGTAGATTTCTCTATTCATGATTTAAATGATGATTCTTGTGATTTGGGTGGGTAGAACTCATGATTTGGAGTTGAAAATTCGTGTAGAATAAATCCTTATACATAAATAACACGAAATTAGTGAGTATGAATGATGAATATGAAATAAACCTATGTAAAATGATGAATATGTATGAAGAATAGATAAACTAGAGTTTTGATGAAATAATGGGTTTTGATCTATTCTTGGGTAGTATTCTATTAGTCTTGATTTGTTATTTATGTTAAAAATTGTCTCTACACTTGTATTTAATGTTTGGGTATGTTGGGTGGGAGTTTAGGGAAGTTTCATGGATTTTTGTTGAAGTTTGAATGTGGAAAATCCGTAACAGCAATGAAGAGGATGAAGCAGTCAGGTTCGAATCGATTCGGTTTGAAGACCGAATCGATTCGGTGGGAGAATCAATTCGGAATCCATACCGAGTCGATTATGCTGCCCAAATTTGATGAAATTTTCTCCTTAAGTTATACTTCATCATCAAATTAATTACAAAAACCTTTGGTGATAATTTAATAATTATATAAAGACGTAGAGAAGGTCAGTAGACATTTAGTTAGGTCTCGGTTAATCTTAATGAGGGTAAAATTGGGATTAGGACCAACAATGGATAACCGATTGAAATGCGTATCGAGAATGTACGATTTGGGTTGTGAGAAGAATAATCCATGACCTTAGGCAAATATGAGTAGTATAGTGAAGGGTTAACTACTGAAATAACTAAAGGGATAATTGGAACCCTTCGTGTAGTGAGTAATACTCGAAAAATATAAAAATAATATGCGTAAATTATTGGTACGTCGAGTATTCAAGAGATATAAATACTATGTGCGTATTATATGATAGGTTTGTATATACCTATAGTGATGTTATATATATATAGGTAGTGTGAATACCTATTAATTGATTTGTTATATGTGTAAACATACCTACGTTTCTTGCTATCACGGGAGGTTCCGCTAAGAGGGAGATCCCACCTTGGCGATTCTAGCGAGGTTTGGATGTGTGCCCCAGAACAAAGAACTTTGGGCGGTTCACTATGTGTTGTGTACTAGTGGGACTAGCGCACCATTTGGGTACATTAGGTATGTATGTATACCAAAGGTTTAAAATTATGTTCACCTCCATTGTGTGTTATTTGATTTATGGTTCGAGGAGACATTTCGAATCGCTAGTCCCTGATTTAGTATGAGAGGTACATAGTCTTGACGACAGAGTATGCTGACATTGTGGTAGCCATTTCGGGATATGTTGTAGTTGTATATATATTATTGTGGGTCATGTATATACAAGGGGAGATATTCTACTTATGTGTGATGGTAGAAGAGGTAGAGAGTGTTTATTCAAAAGTAATCAAAGTATGAGAAAACTTTAGTAGATGATGCGATAATAATTATTCGGTTAATATGAATTTTTGTCTTAACGATAGCATATCGTTTGGGCGATATGGGGGAGTTCAAACTTGTGTGGTTCATTAGATACTCCGGCCTTGTTAAGATGGGTAGCATGGCTAGGTGGGTAAAATAGGAGACGTTAGGTGTGCACTAGAGATGAGAGGTGAAGAACTTAAGGGAATGTACGCTGGACTAATATGTGTATCTAATAATCGCAATTTAAATACTTGATAGATATTTTTCAAATGATTTTTGGTTCTGACTCGTGTCAAAATATTTTCCAAAACATTTTAGGTCCCGCCACATGGACGCCAAGCTTGATGACTCATTCCAGGGATGCGTAGCTGCAGCATTGTGGAGGCTTGTAGGACTTTGTGTAGACACTTTAGTTATTCATTCATTGACTAGGTTTTTTATTCAGTAGTTCATTTGCAAATATACCCCCTCCAATTGATACATTTTTAGTTTTATTTATCAGACTATGTATTGGGATTTAGTTTTATTTCCGTAGACTTAAGGATTGGATATTACTTTGGAACTGATGGTTTATTCGGTAATCTATCTAACTATCCATCTATCTGTCAATCTGTCAATCTGTCAATTTGTCTATCTATCTATCCATCTATCTGTCAATCTGTCTGTCTATCTATCTATCTATCTATCTATCTATCTATCTATCTATCTATCTATCTATCTATCTATCTATCTATCTATCTATCTATCTATCTATCTATCTATCTATCTATCTATCTATCTATCTATCTATCTATCTATCTATCTATCTATCTATCTATCTATCTATCTATCTATCTATCTATCTATCTATCTATCTATCTATCTATCTATCTATCTATCTATCTATCTATCTATCTATCTATCTATCTATCTATCTATCTATCTATCTATCTATCTATCTATCTATCTATCTATCTATCTATCTATCTATCTATCATGTGGTGATTCAGACTCTTATAATTGTTGTGGATGAGTTATTATATTTCTATTTCTCTACCTGTTGTTACGTTAATGAAAGATAAAATTGACACAAGCTTAATTTAACATAGGTGGTTAGTAATTTAATAAGTTTTTGACAGTGATGCTAAGAATGAACCAGATGAGATTCCTGTTTATTTTGATAAAGGACTGATCACCAGCGATTAAAATAGGCTGGGTGTCATAGATAGTATCAGAGCATCAGGTTCTAATGTCCATAGTATATGTGATGCTTACTACAATTTCAGCGTATCATCCTTTGATATAGAGACCTCTTGTTAGGATTTTTGCATTCATGATTACATATTTGAGATTTTGTTCTTCTGCTATTATATTTGTATTTACAGTGAACTCATATAATTCGATCTGATTTCCGATGCCACCCTGGAGAGGATGACCGCCGAGGGTAGCAATGAGAGCCAATGAGAGAGAGGCTGAGCAAGAGCCACATGCACTGCAAACACAACCACCGTAGGGGATAGTTATCGCAACAGAGGTGGTCGCTATCATGGCATAGGCAGTTGACATCGCTTTGACTGTCATGGAACTCCTCTTTACTCTAGCCTAACCACCACAACATCCAGTGACACTGGTTTCCCAAGCCTACCCAAGGATCTCAGATTAGTGGAGATAGAGGGAGGCACTTCATAAGGGACTCCCACCTGAGTTTTAGGGTAGTTTTGATGTGATTTTGGCTTATCAGTGGAAGAACGATATTCTGTGCCACCTGGGTATTGGTTAACTGTACCGACGTGTAGAATCAAATGCTGGTCACTTTTAGACTTGTTAGGTCCGCTTTAGAGTGGTGGGAGTTTGTTACCACTACCGAGGAGAAGGATACTACGCCCATTGCCGAGTTCTAGGTGTAATTTGATTACAAATATTTTTTTGCCATTCATTGAGATAAGGATGCAGAAGAGGTTTAATGAGGTGGTTCAGGGTAATCGTTCTGTAGCTGAGTATGAGGAGGAGTTCACACGTTTGGCTAATTTTGTGCTCGACGGGATGAACGGTGAAGAGAAGAAGAAGATGAGATATATGGATGGGCTAGCCTGAAGGATTAAGCACCACTTGATTGGTAATACTACATTTAGGACTTATACTGATGTCTTTAATGCCCCACTTCTGCATGGCCAGGATCATTGCATCCATCTGAAGGGAAGCAAGAGAGGGAATGAGCCTAGCTAACTGGGCAAGGCAGGTGAGAACGGTGCTAGTGTAGCACCGCAATAGCAGTTAAGTAGATAACAAGATCTTAATTCTCGATAGGGGTATTCATCCTAGAGGTTTAGATCTAGGGGTTATCGACCCGAGGGAAGTTTCAGACAGGGCCATTAGGGCCCTCATCAGAAGCATATTCCTCAAGGTTTCTAGGGACAAGAGAACAATGGGGGAGGACAGTAGGGCTGAGGCCACCGGGGGCAGTAGCAGGGGCAGCCTCAACAGGGCCATCAGGTCCAGAGGCAAAGAGACTTCCCTAGACGTTGTTTTACTTATGGATATATGGGCCACTAGAGGAGAGACTGCCCATAACAGAACAAAGTGCCACAGCAGCAAGGTGCCCAGTAGTGGCAGCAGAAGCTGTTACCCCCGGTAGCACCAATACTACCAGCTCCACTGCAGTAGGGGCAGTTACAGTACGGACGTGTCTATATTTTCTGAGATGAAGTCATATAGCATGCCCCAAAGGTACCACCTGCAGTAAAGTGTACTTTTCTTATTCACGGGCTTGGGGGTAGGATTTTATTTGGTACGGGGGCATCACACTCATTTATAGCCACCAGATTTGCACATGCGATCAGTTTATTAGAAACAACCAATAGTCTTATTATGTGTGTAGAGCCACATTTGGGAAGTGAGTCACTTATACACTCGATCTATAGGAGTGTGGATATCGATGTGGGGAGATTATGTTTAGCCACCGACCTTCTAGTGATAGATATGGAGGGGTATGATATCATATTGGGTATGAATTGGTTAGTTGCATAGCGGCCAATGGTGGATTATTTCGAGAGGACCATTGTGTTATCTATTCTAGAGTAGGAGATGTTCCTAGTGGCGATGCCTCTTCTTGAGTGAGGGTCAAGCACACATTTGTATTACATTGATGAGGAGACCTCACATGAGGTGGTTATCTTCTTAGACTCAATTCTAGTTATGAGGGAGTTTAAGGACGTGTTCCAGAAAATACTCTGGCTACTGCTTAGTTAGTTCATTATTGACCTAGCACCGAGTATGAGGCCCATCGCTTGAGCTCCTTATCGCATGACCCCATTTGAGATGCGGGAGTTGAGGGAGAAGATTCAACAACTTATGGGGCAGGGTTTCATTAGATGGAGTACATCATCATGGGGTGTGTCAATGTTGTTCATCAAAAAAAGGGATGGATCACTTCGGTTATGTATCAATTATAGGGAGTTGAACAAGGTCATAATTCAAAATAAGTACCCGCTGCCTCAGATCAATGATCTATTTAACCAGCTAAGGGGAGCAGCTTCCTTCTCCAATATAGATTTGAGGTCGGGTTATCATCAGTTTTGCGTTATAGAGGATGACGTTCCAAAGACTGCTTTTCTGAAACAATATGGGTCATACGAGTTTAGGTGATGCCATTTGGGCTCACCAATGCTCTAGCAGTGTTCATGGATCTGATGAACTAGGTTTTCAAAGAGTTTCTTGATGAGTTTATGATCGTGTTCATCGACGATATTTTGATTTACTCTCATTTTGAGGATGATCATGTCGAGCATTTATAGATGGTTTTACAAACACTATGGGATCATTAATTTTACACCAAATTCGAGAACTGTGGGTTCTGTCTTCAGGAGGTGCAATTTCTGGGCCACATTGTGTCTAACAGGGGTATTATTATCGATCTGAGTAAGGTATCGGTGGCAAAGGAGTGGGTATATCCCATGACACCGACCGAGGTTTATAGTGTTTTGGACCTGGCCGAATATTATCAATGATTAATTGAGGGTTTCTCGAAGATTGTGGGTCCGTTGATGAATTTGACTTATAAGGGGTTACCATTCATTTGGGACGACTAGTGTCACTTAGCTTTCGATGATCTAAAGGACAAATTGACCTCATCACCTATACTGTCACTACCAAGGAGAGGAGTGGAGTACCATGTTTACACAGATGCATCGTAGCAGGGACTTATGGGTGTACTATAATAGGAGGAGAGGGCCATAGCTTATACATCTTGCAAGCTTAAGCCCTACGAGAGGAATTACCTCGTGCATGACTTGGAGTTAGTAGCGGTTGTGTTTGCCTTAAGTATTTGAAGGAATTATCATTTGAGGGAGCAATTTACATAATTTACGGATCATAAATCACTTCACTATCTCTTCATGCAGAAGGACTTGGACATGAGGTAGAGGAGATAATTAGAGTTCGTGAAGATTTACCAATTTTATATTTGGTATCATCTTGGGAAGGCTAATGTGGTGGCAGACGCATTGAGCCGACGACCTGCTGGGAGATATCAGAGGTTTGGAAGATGAAGTGGAGAGAGCTTAGACACGACGCCGAGGTTGTCAAAGCCTGTACATACGTATTTTCTATCACACCTAAGATTATTATAAGGGTGTTGAAAGTATATGCATGGGATCAGTATTACCAGAATAGATTTTACCAGTTATTGGCTGATGGGGCGGAGTCTTATTCGATTAGTTCTAAGTTAGGCTTGTACTTCAATGGATACTCATAGTTCTAGAGGATGAGGATTTGAGACATGCAGTGATGTTCGAGTCTTACGGGTCGAGGTTTTTGGTACACCCCGATGGGGATAAGATGTAACATGATATGCATAGGCAGTATTGGTGGTCGGGGATGAATCGGGATATAACAGAGTTTGTCTTGAAATGTGCTACCTACCAGCTAATAAATATAGACCACAAGAGACTGATGGGGATGCTGCAGCCACTTGAGATTCCAGTGTGGATATGGGAGAGTATCTCCATGGATTTCATTACTAGGTTATCGATGTTACAACGAGGTCACGAATACATATGGGTGATAGTGGATCGGTTGACTAAGGTGACCCATTTTCTACCGATTCATATGGATTTTGAGACGAGATAGTATGCGCATTTATTTATTACTGAGATAAAGAGGCTATATGGGATTGAATTAATATTGTGTCCGATCGGGACAAGATTTTTGTGTCCTATTTCTGGGAGAGTTTTCAGGAGGCTATGGGAACAGATTTACGTTTGAGCATAACGTATCAACCATAGAAAAATGGGTAGACGAAGTAGGTTAATCATATATTAGAGGATATGTTAAGGATGTCCATACTTGACTTCCGGGGAGGATGGGAGCAATACCTTCCATTTGTGGAGTTCGCGTATAACAACTCCTACTAGTTCACCATTGGCATGGCACCATTTAAGAAACTGTATGGACGAACTTGTTGTTTGTCCGTTTACTGGTTAGAGGTGGGGGACAACAAGATATTAGGGCTAGAGATAATTCAGGACACCACTACCAAGATTGAGCTGATTCGAGGATGCATTCGTATATCTTAGGACAGGTGGAAAAGTTATGCCGATGCAGATAGGAGGCACATAGAGATAGAGGTTGGTGACCAGGTTTTTGTACGGGTATCTCCTATGAAGTGGGTTATGAGATTCGGCAAGAAAGGGAAGCTAGCATCGTGTAAGGACATTGTCTGTCACAATTAATTATGTCATATACCGCTACAGGTCATTAAAGAATTGAGGAAGCCAACATTCACAAAAGACGATCCGAATTTGAAGAAGACTTCAACATCCATGCCCAACAAGATAAATTTTGGTAAAATTATGTTTAAGTTCCATTTACAATTCATATTAAAAGTGATGGGATATTTTATGAATTTTTTACAAACGGTTTTTATAAAAAAAATTTCTTATAAAAGACTTTTTATATAAAAGTTTTCTGATCCTGTAAACAGTTTTTCCTTTTGAGGTTTCCAACTATTTTCAAAGTCTGAATACTTTTTGGGATTAGTGCCATTATCGCTCAAATGACAACGTATCTCGTTTGAATGAGATGTTGTCTCGATCAAACGACATCGTATGTTGTTCGAATGATAGGACTTTTAGCTTGTCAGTCACCGCCTTAAATGCTGCTATATATTGAGTGTCAGACTATTGGTTTTTGGGTGGAGAAACACTGTTTTTAACAGAATACCTCTTTGAGTGTTTGTTTTCTTCTCCAACGATTTAAAGGGTTCAAAGATTTTGTTTTACAATTCACAAATCTGAATTACTTTTGTGTGAGTTATTGTGTGGAACCCAAGACATATTTGCTGGGAGTTTATTCTGCTACACTAGGTGCCTTGGAAGGTACTTGGCTGATAATAGGTGCCACCTGAGGGAAGTACCGGGCTGATCGACTGTGTGTCATAGAGAGTGCTGTGGTGTTCCTCGACTGACGACTACAAACCGACATCTTCGAGTATTTCGTTTGTCAACTGTATTTTCATTATAATCCGTGTAAACCGGCTTTTACAAATTATAGTGGAAAAAAATGGTTTTTTCCCTTCTGGATTTTTTTCCTGAAATTTGTGTTTGTCAGCTTAATCACCGCTTGGTTTAATTATTGATTTAATTTGACACGTAGATTCATGCGTAGGGGGTAAATAAAATTGAAGTTTGGTTTGAGAAAATTTAGACATCCAATTAAATAAGTTTGATTTGGAAATTTTCTAATCCATTCAAATCAGTATCGCACACGACATTTTACAAATTGATATGAGAGCAGGTTACGCTAATTTATCGCGTATTCCTATTTTTCATAAAATTGTGTGATATTGATTTTTTTGAAAAATTTATTTTGTGAAAAATCGCAACTTTTATGATGGATCACTTATATAATCGAATGCCTATTTTTGACGGGTGCAATTATGCCTATTAGAAAGCCCGTATGAAATCACGTTTAAAAGAAATTAGCGAACGTGTTTGGATGCTTTATGAAAGATGGTGGACTCCTCCCACTGTCACTGCTAATAATATAAACTCTTTGAAACTTGTGTCGGATTAGACTGAAGATGATTTTAAATTATTTAATTTTAATTCTCGTAGTTTAAGTGCTATTTCTGGAGCCATCACCCCCGACGAATTTCGTCGAATTATGACGTGAACTACGTCTAAAGAGGCATGGGATGTCCTCCTATTGACACATGAGGGAACGAACGCGGTTAAAGAATCAAATTTACAAAATTTGGCCACGCAGTTTGAGACTGTCACCATGTCTGGGTCCGAATGTTTTGATGAGTTTTATGCACGTTCGTCGAACATTGTTAACTCAAGTTTTAATTTAGGTGAGCCAATTTACCACATGCGTATCGTTAAAAAGATTTTGAGATCTCTCCCAAAATTTTTTATTCCTAAAGGCACTATTTTGAATTCGTTGGGAAAGTTCAATTAACTTAAGTTAGAAGAGCTCGTAGGAGACCTACAAACTTATGAGATTGACATGTTTCCCTAAACCATTAAGGCAAAGGATAAAGGCATTGCTTTAAAGACTCAAGTTAGGAAGAAAAAGAGAGAGGGAGTTTATGAGTTTGAATCTGAGGGAGAGTTTAGCAATGACGATGTGGCCTTGTTTACAAATTTTTTAAAAAAGTTTCTCAAAATTAACAATTATTTTTCCAATGAAAATTGTTTTGAGAAAAATAAAAAGAAAGAAAAGGCCAAAGACGGTAGTGAAAAAGAGAGATAGGGTGATAAAGAGGAAGAGAGTGAGGAAGATTTAGATGATATGACTTATTTTGAGTGTAAATCCAAAGGACATAGAGTATTTGAATGTCGTACTAAGCTAAGGAGAAAATGGAAGAATGTAGCCATGCCTACTACTCTTAGTGAGAGTGAGGGAGATGAGTCCGGTAAAGGTTTAGCACATGGGATGTGTGTAGATTTTTCGAGTCGTGTGAGCATACCCACTTTGTCCCATGATTATTGTGCTCATGAGATCGACGATGATGAGTTGAGTGTTTCTAGTGGGGATGAGAGCGAGTTTGAGAGTGGAGATGAAAGTGAGCTCTAAAAAACTTTTAGAGATTTTTGTACACCGAGACCTTGAAAATAAAGAAGTATAATAGGGATTTAGGTCATCAGGTTTTAGATTTGGAGAAAGAAAACTAAGGTTTAAGGAAGAAAAAGTGTGACTTGACCGACACAGTGCCTAGTCTGATGACACATGTTTCCCAACTCGAGAGTGATCTCGAACGTGCCCTGGAGGTCAAAGTTCCTTTAGAGAATGAATCTAAGAAGGTTGAAAAGATGGTTATCAATCCCATTTTGGGTAGTGGTGAGAGTATAGGAATAAGTTATGATGGTGCATCCACTTCTTTTATTGCACCCGAGCCGGTTCCTACTTTAGTGTTAGATCAACATGACTCTAGACCCGACCCACCAAGGCATCTCGTACCTGTTAGGAGAGCACGTAGGAGAAATTTTGAGAGAGGTGTACCTAGACCTGTTTATGTTTGCTCCCATTGAAAAAAAGAGGGCACCTTAGGGAGTTTTGTTTTAAGTTGGCTAATGTGTCATGCTTTGCATCTACACATGTTCGCACACATGCACCCACCCATGATACTTTTCTTGCACATAATGATAGAGAGTTTACACATATTCGAGAGCAAGTAAAGTTTTTGGTCAAGGCCTCACATGATTTAATGAAAGTTTTTCAGAGGATGTCGCCATATTTGGAAAACTCCTATGCACCTAATGGACGAGGTTTAGACTTTTTGCTAGCATAGGATGATTTACATGATGACACTTTTGCCTATTGCTAATATGTTTCATTTTGTAGTTTACATTATTTTTCTTATTTTTGCTACTGTTTTAGCACTGTTTTGGATATGTTTTCCCATTCCAGGTATTGTTTTCATGAAATTTTTTCACTGGACAAAACTGCATGTTATTCTGAGTAATCTGTGAAAATTGATTTTTTTGTTCAAACGAGATGAGTTTTCATTCGAGCGACTTCTGATGTCGCTTGAAGTAGCTTCTCGCGAGAACCCTTATCGCTCGAGCGACATGGAGCTTCGTTCGAGTGACCCTGGAGTTTTTCCATTAGCAGTCATCTGATTCATATTGCTATAGTCACTACAAGAATTTGCACTATCATCAACATACATATTATGTTGCTAAAGTTAGAAATATATTGCTAAAAGGTATTGGCAACATATTTTGCTATGTTGCTAACTTGTTGCCAATTGTCTGTCTACCCTTTGGCAACACAGTAGGCTTGTGTTGCTGAAGGTATAATTTTGGCAACACGCAATAGTGTCGCCAAAAGTATTTTATAATTTGTCAAATTTATAATAAAAAATATTATTTGTGTTGCTAAAAGTCACTCAACAGCAACAAAAATAGTTGTGTTTCCAAAAGTTATAGCTTTTGGCAACATAAGAGCTGTGTTTCCTAAAGGCTATACCTTTCGTAACACAGGTCTTGTGTTGCCAAAAGAAATATCTTTGGCAACACAAGAGCTGCGTTGCCAAAAGGTACGACTTTTGGCAACACAAGAGCTGTGTTGCCAAAGGTACAACTTTTGGCAACACAAGAGCTGTGTTGCCAAAAGGCTATACCTTTGGCAACACAGCTCTTGTGTTGCCAAAAGCCGTACCTTTGGCAACCAAATATGTGTTTTCATATCCAAAGTGATAGATGTAGATGATAACTTTTGGAGACAAAAAATTGTGTTGCCAAAAGTACAATATTTTTATTTATTACCTATTATTTTTTCACAATTGGAAGCACTTTTAAACTGCACCTTTTTCATCAAACGTGCAACCTTATAATCCAAAATAACATTACGCATTTTTCATACAATCATAAGTAATACAAAGTTCCACAATTTTCAACCAAATCTCAAAAATATGAATTACAAAATAATATTTCATCACAATCCAAGTATAAAGGTTCAAAATAAATCCCTCCCAAATAAGAACATAACAAAAGATGTAAACATGATCTAACCTAATACATTAACACATTAAAAGATGTCAAAAAAATCCACGTAAATTAAAACGAAGACGACAATATCGCTCCCCTACACTATAAGAAACCACAGCTCCAAGCCACCACGAACATAATAACTCCAAGAAAAATCCATCATAACCTGCACAAGATACAAAAATAAATGACTACATGGGTTTGTATAACTTCAAATTGATGCATGTTTGACTTATCAATTTAAAATACTATTTAATTTCAGAAAATTTCGACAGAGTTTCCTTTGTTTATTCATGAAATCCAACCTGTTTTTAACATTAAAATAAACCCAACAGCAAAAAACGCAGCTAAACCACCATTAAATCCTTTTCACCAATTTAATATCTAAAAATAGTATCCGAGTAGCTACATAAACTTAAATAAGTATCCGAGTAGCTACATACCTCGATCCCCCATATCCATTGACTTTTCCATGTGTCGCAAATTTATTTTCATTCTACAATAAATACAAAATAAATTATAATCTATCCGACTTCAAAAGATAACAATAATTTATAATTTTTATAGTTATATATATATATAAACATTTATATATAACTATAAAAACAAAGTGTCTAAAAAAACATTTATATATATATATAACTATAATAATCAAATTCACCGTGTAAATAAAACAAAGTGTCAATTTAAAAAAAAAATTGGGCATAGTCTCCTTTGTTTATTGGACTATCCACCCTGTTTAAGGGGAAATGACAAATCCAACAATATAAAAAAAATCCCAAATTCGTCTAATAAAAGCTTCACTGAAACAAACTTCTTATTGGACGATGTTCGATGTGAACTAACCAACTGTCACGTGTTCACTTCCATGGGGACATCACCCTGGTACATCAAATAGCACTCCGTATACTTCCCTTGACGGGGGTTCCATATGGCCATCATTAAAAACGGCTCGAAGACGCTGCTAGTTTTCTCTACTGGTTACCCCTGCTAAATGCCTCAATCGCACCTGCAATTGGCTCAATCACGTACGCCTTAAACATTTCATCTCATGAGAAGGTGGTTTTGAGGTCCTCTACGAAAATCAATTCCATATCCTTTCCCAAAGCCTACAAATAACCTGTAAATCAAAGTAATATGAAGTATAAATTACCATTTATATATCAGTTTAAAGAGGGTCACATAATATGCTAAAGCCAAATTTCATCATTCATATTGTGTTCACTAACGACACAAAACTAAAGTGCCAATATACAGAAACAAAAACACTCCTTACCTGCTATAACGATGGCATATTCTTTAGACTACCAAATTCACAGTTAATACCTAAAAAAAATTGAGAAAAGTTATACTATGAGAAAAAATATTGGAATATTCTATCAAGTTTAATTTGGACTCGAGTACAGTAGTATTAGAGACTTAAATCAAATTTGATTTAAGTCTCCATTTTAAATGATGTGCAACAGATTATATATATATATATATATATATATATATATATATATATATACTAACAGATTATATTAACAGATATTATAATCTGTTAGTATATATGTATATATATAATATCTGTTAATATAATCTGTTAGTATATATATGTATATATAATATATATATATATACATACTATGTATCTATGTATATATATATATATACATACTTACAGATATTATATATACATACTAACAGATATTATATATATACATTATATACATATATATTGTTAGTATGTATATTAATAGATATTATATAAGTATATATACTAACAGATATTATAAAACAGATATACATATATACTGTTAGTATATATACTAACAGATATTATATACATACATTATATACATATATACTATTAGTATATATGTATATATATAATCTGTTAGTATATATGTATATAACTATTAGTATAGATGTATACAGTTATATATATATATACAGTTATATACATATATACCTTGCATATCTGCCAAAGAAGGATAGTTGTAAAAAACATCATATTGATTTCAACAATCTGTAATTTATGTGTACATAGTTAGCCTTAGGTGAATTAAGCGGAAATGATTGAAGATTCGTATGAAAATATAAGATATTAAAAATCATCATAAGGGTCGATATTCAAGAAATTGAATCAAGACAAATGATGTGCAACAGGTTGAATAAAAACGTCTTGAGCATTCAATTAGAAAGATAATGTCATTAAAAAGACAATGGGGGAAAGCAGGGCATCAAGACAAATGATGTGCAGCAGGTTGAATCTCCCCCTTTTCAAGTCTAACACTAAAGATGGTAATGCAGCCGACTAGAATTATTCGTAAAGAAAAGTTGAAGGATAGTGGTTTTCTTACATTTCTTATATTTTTAACATCAGTGAGTATAAAGTACTCGATTTTTAACACTATGTTGATATGTTGATACCTCCATTTTAAAAAATGTAGACATATGTTTATACCTCCATTTTTTATCCATCCAAACGAATATCCGTTGAGGAGGCGCTGAATAACCCATTTATGTGAGTCTCCATGTGATCAATGAGGAGCTTACTTGCGAAGCTCCTTTTGTCTTTGATTTTGAACAGTCACCATAAAAAGTTACTATAATTCAAATAAAAACATAAATCAACAAAATAGCATCTGTGAGCATAATTATCTCATCAGCCACATATTGTTATATCTGCAAAATAAGAGGAGAAATAGTAGAATCCAGTACTAAAGCAAGTAATGCTATTTAATGTATGAAATCGAGTATTGACTATACTATTATAGAACACAGATGTCAACTGCTCCGTTTAAGAACACAAATATCAGCTTTTATAGACCAATTTGCCTCGTTTAAGAACACAGATTAAATAGCACAACAGGTATTAAGACTGATTAAAAAGTACAACATGTATTAAGATCCCAAAAATGATTAAACAGTACAACAGGTATTAAGATGCACAACATGTATTAAGAAATTCAACACTAAACATCCCAAAACTGACTTCTCCCAATTCGATCAGAACGTTTAGACTAGACTAATATAAATGTGACTAATACACTAATAACATTAAACTATGCGGTCGGTTCCTACGAGTCACATCCGTGACTACGCGGTCGGTTCCTACGAGTCACATTGGTCTTGTGCGAGGTGTTCGTGACTCTTACGAAACCGTTTTGTGTTTGTTTTACGTTTTCACCCTTCGATGGCAAGTTTTTATGCTTAAGTCTAATTTTTTAAAATTTACATCGTACACTCAAACCGGGAGCCCCGTGACTATGCAGACGGTTCCTACGAGTCACATTGGTCCCGTGCGAGGTGTTCGTGACCCTTACGGGACCATTTTGTGCTTGTTTTACGTTTTCACCCTTCGATTACATATTTTTATGCTTAAGTCTAACTTTTTACAAATTTACGTTATACACTCAAATCGGGAGCCCCGTGATTACGCAGCCGTTTCCTACGAGTCACATTGGTCCCGTGCGAGTTCTTCATGACTCTTTCGGGACATTTTTGGGTTTGTTTTACGTTTCCACCCTTTGATGGCATGCTTTTATGTTTAAGTCTATTTTTTTGCAAATTTATATCGTACAATAAAACCGAGAGCCCAGTTACTACGCGATCGAGTGCTACGAGTCACATTGGTCCCGTATGAGGTGGACGTCTGTTTTACATTTTTATCCTTCGATGACATGTTTGTATGCTTAAGTCTAAATTTTTGTAAATTTACGTCGTACACTCAAACCGGGAGCCCCGTGACTAACTGGACGGTTCCTACAAGTTATATTGGTCCCGTGCGAGGTGTTCGTGACTCTTACAGGACGTTTTGTGGCTGTTTTACGTTTTCATCATTCGATCGCATGTTTTAATTCTTAAGTCTAATTTTTTGCAAATTTACATCGTACACTCAAACCGGTAGGCCCGTGAGTACGTGATCGGTTCCTATGAGTCACATTGGTCCCGTGCAAGTTGTTCGTGATATTTACGGGACCGTTTTGTGCTTGTTATACATTTTCACACTTCTATGGCATGTTTTTATGCTTAAGGCTAACTTTTTGCAAATTTATGTCGTACACTAAAACCGGGAGCCCCGTGACTACGCGATCGGTTCCTATGAGTCACATTGGTCCCATGCGTGTTGTTCGTGACTCTTACGGGACCATTTTGTGTTTGTTTTACGTTTTCACCTTTTGATGGCATGCTTTTATTCTTAAGTTTAATTTTTTGCAAATTTACGTCGTACACTCAAACTGGGAGCCCCGTGACTACGCGATAGGTTCGTACGAGTCACTTTGGTCCCGTGTGACGGGTTCGTGACTCTTACTGGACCAATTTGTGGTTGTTTTATATTTCACCCTTCGAAGGCATGTTTTTATGCTTAAGTCTGAATTTTTGCAAATTTTTTCCGTACACTCAAACCGGGAGCCATGTGACTAACTGGCCGGTTCGAACGAGTCACATTGGTCCCGTATGAGGTGTTCATGACTCTTACGGGATCGTTTTGTGGCTGTTTTACATTTTCACCCTTCGATGGCATGTTTTTATGCTTAAGTATAAATTTTTGCAAATTTATGTCGTACACTCAAATCGGTAGCCCTGTGAGTATGCGGTCGGTTCCTACGAGTCAGATTGGTCCCGTGTGAGGTGTTCGTGAGTCGTACAGGACCGTTTTGTGATTGTTTTACATTTTCACCCTTCGATGGCATGTTTTTATGCTTAAGTCTAATTTTTAGCATGTAATTGTATTTATTTTGAGAATCATAGGAAGATTGAGTTGCGACTCATCTCTAGGATCCAATGTTTCAATTTCTTCACCTTCATCCACTTGATAGGTGGTGGTCTTTTTCCTTGATTCCTCCAGTTCCTCTTGCTCGGCGGATGAATAATAGAATTCCCGAGCTACTTTTTGATCACCTTTCACAACTCCTACTCCAAAATTTGTTGGAAATTTTAGGCACTGATGTACCCTAGATGGTACAGCCTCAAACTTCTTCAATCCTACTCTTCCCATGATGATATTGTATGATGATTGAACATTCTTATCCATCACGAAAAAGCGTATTCTTTCTGTCCGACAAGCAGGCCACGTACTAATGAATATATCCAACTTGATCGTCCCAAGTGGAAATACTTTCTTACCAGCAAAACCGAGGAGGGGTCTATGATAAGGCTCCAGTTGAGATAGCTTTAGATTTAAACTATCGAAGCACGAGTAGAACATGATGTCTGCCGAGCTACCATTGTCGACCAGTACTCTTGAAATCATTACCTCCTTCATCCTCATTTTGATCACCAATGGGTCATCATGAGGATATAGAACACCTGCGAGGTCGTTCTTTGAAAAGCCAATGACCAATTTCTCTTTGTTTACCTTTCTCGGGCGATCCTCCTCAGCTAGATTTATTCGTTGAACGTATGAGCAAGCTTGAGCCTCATAGAGATAAGCTTTTTTTTCTACAGTAAGGTCTCCTCCTCCTGCATCTCCACCTGTAATAACATTACAATCAAATAACCCAAAGAGTATTGAAAATACCTCACGTTCTGGATGCCTTGGTCTCTTGGGAAGATCGGGGTCATCTTCTGGATCAACATCATGGTCTCTTTTCTTGTTCTCCTCTGCTCGACGAGGAGATCTAGACCTCTCTCTTGCTCGATCGTTGTTTCTTCTATTATTCCTCCGATCAACATACTTTGCCAGTTTTCCTCGTCTGATGAGTGTTTCGATCTCATTCTGAAGAGCTATGCAATCTTTAGTCAAATGGCCATAATCTTTGTGAAACTCGTAATATTTTTCCTTATTTCTCCTTCCAGGGTCTACCTTCATTTTCTCTGGCCAATTTAATTCCTCGTTGTACTTAATTTCTTCTAAAACGTGGTTGATGTCTGTCTTCAAAGGAGTATAATTATCAAATTTCTTCAATACTTCCCATGTCGACCTTGTTCTTGAATGTTTGTCATTACCATTGTTCTTATGCTCTTTTTTTTTAGTTTTATCACCTTCTACCTTGGTTTCTTTGGCATCCATATTCTTCTTCGCAGCCATAACCTCCTCGGCATTCATAATCTTGGCCGCTTTTCCCATCAAATCTGACATGGTTCTAGGTGGATCTTTGGCCAAAGTGTAGTACAACTTATTGGGCAATAGTCCACTCATCAAAGCAGTAATCGCTGTCTTTTCCTCATAGTTAATGACTTCGAGCTTCTCGTTATTAAAACGAGTTATATAATCTCTGGTACTTTCACCAGTTTTTTGTTTAACACTTAACAAATGCACTACTCGTTTAACAAGCTTTACCCCAAAACAGAAATTCTCAATGAATAACTCGTCCAGTAGAAGAAAATTTTAAATCTTACCCCGAGGAAGTTATTATACCACATTTGAGCAGATCCGGTAAGAGTTCCCGAGAATGCTCTACATCTCATCTCATCGGGAACATCATAGATGTCGGTCGCAACTTGGTATTGTTCTATATGAAGGACAGGGTCGGTTTTTTCATCATATTTGGGGGTCACAACAGGTGCTTTGAACTTTGATGGTGTTGGAAAATCTACAATGGCCTGGATAAAAGGTGTTCCTCGAATAAAAGTTTGTTGTAGAGGGTTCTTGGCTTTAGCCATTTCCCCTAATTTATCCTCCAGCCTCTGAATAGAGCCTTTCCAAGCATTATTTCCTTCCTCGGGCCTGTCGGTTCGAGCAACTGATCGAGTTGATGTGGCTTCCTGGGATCTATCTTGACGAGCAGCTGGTCGCGACTGGGCAGATCCTTCCCTTAAATCTGATGGTCGTCAAAAACTCCTTGATGCGACTTTAGGAGGACTTCTACTCCTTCTAGGTCCTAATCGATCAAAAGGTGATACCCTACTTAACCTCTCTAGCGCACTAGTCCTTTTTGGAGAGAGAGTGATATGTTTTTCAGTATCTGTGGCCCGCACTGACGAAGTTTGTCCAGGTTGATAAGAAAAATCTTTAGATTCCTCAGTACGATATGAATCAGTATGCCTAGTACGTGAAGAAGGTAAACTGACATTTCTTTGAATACTTCGCAGTCCTGAATGAGTTGGTGCACCGCCATGGAGGGTTTGTATGAGTTGTCGCATCGTTTCTTGCATGACTGTTTGGCCCTGGGCCAGATTTGTCATTATTCCAGCCAGATCTGGAATATTTGGCGGAGCAGATGGATTTGGGGGGTTTCCAGCGTTTTGATTGCTGGATTCTGGAATATCATCCATTTGTGATGAATTGTTCTTGATGAAAAATGATATTAATAGTCGTTTCCCACAGACGGTGCCAATCTGTTGATGTAAAAAATTAGATTGTATCTAATTATTTAGTCACAGATAAAATAAATGAGACAAATAAGTTTTAAAGTGGTTCAACCTTATAAGAATGGCCTACGTTCACTGTTTCTGTTATTGATGACTGTTTGGGAATTCTCGATTACAAGTTCAATCAAGAAATTTCGGTCCCCTTACAGTGAGGGTAATACAATGTATTTATAGACCTGAGGCTGTAATGTGGAAGGATAATACATTAAATGCTGTACATGTGAAAGGGTAATGTATTAAATGGCCCCTTAAGTGTATACATCTGAATGATAAGCATTTAATGAATAGTCAAACTGTTGGTTATCCTGCTATTAATGCTTTGTTCGAGGTGCAGCTCGGACCGCCTAAGCTCCTCGGATTGCCTAAGTTCCTCGAAGAGTTATTGTAGGTCGGAGCGTCTGAGTTAGTCGGGGAAGTAGTGTTCCTCGTTGTAGCATGGTTCCTCAGAGCGTCTGAGTTCCTCAGAAGTGTTTGTTGTTGCCACATAGATTGCCACGTGTCTAATTAGATTGTATCTAATTATTTAATCACAGATAAAATAAATAAGACAAAGAACTTTTAAAGTGGTTCAGCCTTATAAGAATGGCCTACGTCCACTGTTTCTGTTATTGATGACTGTTTGGGAATTCTCGATTACAAGTTCAATCAAGAAATTCCGGTCCCCTTACAATGAGGGTAATACAATGTATTTATAGCCCTGAGGTTGTAATATGAAAGGGTAATACATTAAATGGTGTATATGTGAAAGGGTAATGTATTAAATGCCCCTTAACTGTATACATCTGAATGATAAGCATTTAATGAACAGTCAAACTGTTGGTTATCCTACTATTAATGCTTTGTTCGAGGTGCAGCTCGGACCGCCTAAGCTCCTCGGTACTCAAAAGTTCCTCGAAGAGTTCTTGTAAGTCGGAGCGTCTGAGTTGGTCAGGGAAGCAGTGTTCCTCGTTGTAGCATGGTTCCTCGGAGCATCTGAGTTCCTCAGAAGTGTTTATTATTACCACGTAGATTGCCACGTGTCTTCATCCAATTGAGCCATGTCAGCAGATTAAATTTGGTATCAACAGACGGGATGTGTAGTAATTGTTATAGGCGTTAGATTTTGGGTTGATAATCTTAATGCTGGATATATGGGAAGACTATTCATATCATAGGGGTAATGGATGAATGTGATTCAAGTGGGGGATCGTATTTATATAATGAATTAAGTTAATTTTCTTGGAGTGATAGCTAGTATAATGACGACTATATACACGTATAACCAAGTTTGTGGATTTCATACATACGGATGAGAGGTAGTGTGCATGTATGTTTATATATATGTGTGTGTATAAATATGTATATATGTGTGTACATATGGCGTGAATACATCTGTCGTATGCGATGGCTTGTTTATATGATGTGATCATATGGATGTATTTATATATTGTGTGAATGATATATATATATACTTGTGGTGTGAAGCATACCAGGCACATGCTATCATGGGAAGTTGCGCGATGAGGGTGATCACCCTGGCTTGAGGAGCAGGGTGTGGATAGTCCCCAGGTCATAGTCATCTATTTTATTTATTTGTATGATTTTATATTTTTGGGGCTGAGAAGTCTTGGTTATGGGTTGTTCTCACTTGCCGGTTAGGAACTATGACTGCTTCCCATACATTATGATTGATTTTGTCTCCATGTCGGTGTGATAATAGTCCGATAGGTGGTGACCCTGGGAGAAAGTGAGTAATTCCTGGTAGATGATAGCATGGTGCAGTATTTTGGCATCCTATAGCCGATTATGTTATTTGTATTGCATAGTGTACATTATGTGTGATATGTATACTTGGTTATGGGAATGAATGATTGCTTATATATATTTAGAGTAAATATATATATTTATATATCCTATAGACGAAGAGGATATGAAGTTTCGATGATGTACATCTTGGGTGATTTTAGTGTACTAGTTCGTAGGGGTCGAAGGATCGTATTTGGAGACAATTGCGGTTATGTCGACCCAAGGATTTTTTAGAGATTTTAATTATGTTCTTAGATAGTCATCTATAATTAGATAGTTGCAGTAGTAGGATTTGTGCGGACATAATGGATCCCTACAATCGACATTGTCAAGGAGTAGTGTATCCGGGGTGTTCATTGTTTGGATTTCGCTTTGCGAGACGCCCCATGCACGAAACGCAATGCAATGTTGAGAGTGGAGAGAAGTTTTGTCCTTATTAACTGTAGGTATGTTATTTAGAGAATAAAATATTATATTGAAGCCTAATGTTAATGCGTAACGTATTAAGACTCATAATTGGTTTTAGTAATTAATTGGAATTAATAAAGCCTAGTAAGGTATATATATATGTGAAAATATATTCAAGTGTGATTAGAATGGAAAGGATTCTTAGGTTATGTTATAATGGCAGGTCGTGCATATGTAGGCCGTGAGTATGGTAAGGTAGGTTGTCCTTTAATGAGTGGGGTAACTTAATTAAGATTCCAGGATACGAGCAGATGCGCACTGTAGATGAGAGGTGAGTTTGGGGTTTCATGAGAGTGCGACTCCACTTTAATTATGAAATAGTGCATTTATATTTATTATGCACGGTTAACACACTTGCTAAACATTTTTACACCTCGGGCTCTGACCCGTTTATATTTCTCTTCTGCTATATATATATATATATATATATATATATTGTACTACAGGTGTCCTACCGTATGGATACCGAATGCTTTTCTATCCCGAGTCTTGAGAGCCGTAACAGGTGCAGACTGTTACGTGATTTAGGTTGTAGTCGCTTCCTATTCCTGTGTAAATCTTTATAGGATTCATGTTGTACATCGGGTTTAAGCCCAAGAGTTATATGTAGTGATTTATATTTGTTCCTTTTGGTTGTTGTACTGTCTGTGACCCGACAACTTATTCGGGTATATTTTTCCTTATATGTACTCATTTCATTTTATTCTAGAACTTATCTTATCATGGTACTTGTGTACATGTTACCTTTGCTAGTAGTATTACATCGTTGGTTTATTTTTCATTGTATGTTTAATTTAATTTTTGGCATCCTCTTTCATAATTTTTGGTAGTTAACCTTATATATTTTAATTAAGTCTGTTGGTGCTGAGACTTAGCCATCTGAGATTTCTGATTTAATGTAGTATAGGGCTGGCCACCCGTTATTATTGAGCGAGGTGTCACAGATGGTATTAGAGCATCAGGTTCAAGTGTCTTTAGGATCTGTGCGGGTTTTCTGCATTCTTCCACAAGCGTTCTTGATATAGAGCTCTACTATTAAGATTATTGTGTTCACTACGCTTATTTTCTTCTGCGAGATGTACTCACTTGAATGATGTTCTGATATAGTTATTTTCGTCTCAGACGTCGCCAAGAATAAGTCGTCCAGGAAGGGGAAAGATGAGAGATGCAATACCCATAACATATTTTGGGTACGCTTTGATTGGAAGTATTTCTTTTCATGACTTAGGTGGAGATAAGGAGGAAATTTTCTAGCGGTGACTCTAGGTGATCTGATAGTGGTCGAGTTAGAAGGATAATTGACTCGAATGGAGAATTTTGGGATCAATATGGTAAGTGCTGATGAGGAGAGAATAGTGAATCCTTGGGAGGTTTAGATTGATAAATTCGTCAACATTTGTTAGGAAACCTGGTGTTGGTGACTTTTACTGATGTAAGGTGTGTGGAGTTATCCCAATGTCGGGAGTATTGCCTGCTGGGAAGAGGGAGTAAGAAATTTGGAGTTTTAGGTCCATTGAGTAGGACTGGAGGAATTGTTGGGGGTCGCAATAGCACCTTGTCCTCCAGGAAGGTTAGGAAGCATTTTTTTTTTGGGGGGGGGGGGGGGGATGTTTCTTTGAGGAGAATTAGGCCGTAGGAAGGAATGATCAAGTGTGACCTTTGTATGACATCTTTTGGGAAAATAGATCATCTCGTGGTGAGCTAGTAGAGAGATGTACAATTGATTTTCGAAAGTGCCGATTGTTAAGATTATTGAGCGGTAACGATAAGGCTATTATTTTATATATAGTCTAGGAAGGGTAATTGTGGTATTCAACGAGCGAAAGACTTACTTTGCGGTAATACTTTAATGTGATGTAAATGATTGGTATAGTCAAGAGGGTTCAGAGTTTAGAAGATTTAGTGTTGAGCAGAGAAGTTAGCTTAGTGTGCTAGTTGTGAGGACTAGTTATTGGTAGGAGTATTGAATTTATAGACGCCTTATGTCTTGTATATAAGGTGTTTGTTTGGTATGTCGAAATGTATGAAATTATTTTATAGCATGTTGTTATATAGGCCTTCGGGCAATATCTAAAATTCAATTTTTTTTTATAAAACCTTAACCCTGGTTTAACTGATCTCAACCCCCGACATAGCTACACAGTAGTGTATTGGAAGGATTCCTTGTTTGGATTTTGCTTGCGAGGCCTCCCCCACATGAAGGTAGCTTATGTCAGGAATTGAGAAGAGTTCAACCGTTGGGAATTTTAAACTTATATATATATACTTAATATGCTGTTATAGAAATTTGTTGAGAGTTATATTACGATTTTGAGGCTAGTGATGCCGGGTTATGGTTTTACGAGTTGAGCTTGGGTACAGGGTGTGTGGGAACCCTGGGTAGCTAGTATTACTTTAAAGTTATATGGTTTGATATGAGAACTGGAAAAGATCGATATAGTGATCTAGAGGGTAGATGTAAGGACTAGATGAGATTCGAAGTCCTAGGCATAACTTAAATTTCATGGACGGAATTCTTGTAAGGGGGAAGTATGTAATACCCCGTGACTTTGGGACTGATAAATTAAATCTTTGGGAGAAATAAAATTTATATAAATAGGAGAATTTTAAAATTTGGAAAGCTCGGTCCAAAAATTAAGGACGTTTCAAAGTATTCCCGATGACGATTCTGAGTGCGCCATTGATTCTGGATGGGTCGAGATAGTCAAAATAACTGTCATTGGATTTTATTTCGGCTCCGGAATACTTTTAAGTTAGTTTGACTCGAATTGGAGTAAACGAGTCATTTAAAGTGTGTATTACCATTTAAAACTGGGATTTATGTATTAAAGGTTTAAGAGGCTTACGGATCAAGCCAATCTAATTTGTGAGAAAGAGAGAAAACCCTAAAGAAAGGGAAAGAAGAGGAAGAAAGAGAGAGGAAAAATCTTGGAGATTTCGGCCCGTACGCGATCTCGAGGATGTTTCAACCCCTACGATTTCAAGGCAAGTGTTTAATCTTGCTAAATATTTCATTTGTGTATTTCATTTCATAATTTGTGGATAAAATAAATGGATTTTTGGGGTTATATGTAAAAAAACCTAGTTTTTGGTCATTAAATTTTGAATGTGATGTTTAAACTTGGGATTGATGATATTTATGTTGATGAGATGAGGGTAGGTTGGGTTTTGATGTGAGGAAAATGACTGAGTCAAAATATTGAGGGTTAGTTGGTGAGATTTGGGTGTTGGGAGAAATAGAGCTTGTTCAAAAATGGAAAAAGGTCTAAATATCTGGTATGGACGGTCAACCACGCCTTAAGGGAAGAGCCTACTGCATTCTTTGTAGGATAAATTTTGGACCCGCGGTCGACTGGGGGTCTGGGACCGATAGACCGGTCACCTGTTTTTAGCCCAATAATTGGATTTCTTTCTTCCCCTTTTCTTTTGGGGTTTTATTCTTAGGGGCTTTCTTAATGGGCTTATTATGGAGGGTTATGATATTATATTAAGGGAGTAGGTGCCCTAGGTCGAATAGGGGCTTGGGGGCCTATGTTAAATTCATTTATGAGGGTGGGATGCCTCTTTCGAGAAGGAAAGGATTATGGTACTGAACGATAGGCGAATTTTAATTATATGACGATGGTGAGCTATCATGAAATAGTTATGAAATATAGATATAGTCCCTTTATTCTTATGTGCGTATTAGTAATAGATATTCTGAGGTATAGTGGGGGATCTCATTGAGGATGGAAGTTCTATTTAGAGATCATATGTGAGTCTGGATATGATTTAAGGTTTAGGACTCTTTGGGAGAGTGGTGAGGGTATGGCGTGATATTTTAGGCCGATATTTGTGTCGAATCCTTATAGCGATAGGATTCTAATTAATATATGATTTGGAGACCAATGAGAGGTAGCGGTCACGTATTGTTAGTGATGCTACACTCAAGGTATAAAATCATAAACGTGGTAAGGTTAAGGGTTCACAGGAGAAATTGAACTGTAGTCGGAATTGAGAGCGATGGTATCAACTAGAATAGGGTGTGCTGTAAATCTAGTCGGGATAGTTGTTATATATCGATGTGTGTTTAACAATGGGGATTCCAATTATGGATGGTATCTTCGAATGAATTTTAGATTGAACTTGAGTTTCGTAGACTATTAGTTATGTGCACACCAATAGTCGGAGTTATTACTAGATATATCGATGTGCTTGTAGTGATAGACGAGATGTGTAGTAATTGTTATAGGCGTTAGATTTTGGGTTGATAATCTTAATGCTGGATATATGGGAAGACTATTCATATCATAGGGGTAATGGATGAATATGCTTCAAGTGAGGGATCGTATTTATATAATGAATTAAGTTAATATGCTTGGAGTGATAGCTAGTATAATGAGGACTATATACACGTAGAGCCAAGTTTGTGGATTTCATACATACGGATGAGAGGTAGTGTGTATATATATGTATATATATGTGTGTGTATAAATATGTATATATGTGTGTACATATGGCGTGAATACCTCTGCCGTGTGCGATGGCTTGTTTATATGATGTGATCATATGGATGTATTTATATATTGTGTGAATGATATATTTACTTGTGGTGTGAAGCATACCAGGCACATGCTATCATGGGAAGTTGCGCGATGAGGGTGAGCACCCTGGCTTGAGGAGAAGGGTGTGGATAGTCCCTAGGTCATAGTCCTCCATTTTATTTATTTGTATGATTCTATATTTTTGGGGGTGAGAAGTCCTGGGTATGGGTCATTCTCACTTGCCGGTTAGGAACTATGACCGCTTCCCATACATTATGATTGAGTTTTTCACCATGGTGGTGTGATAATAGTTCGATAGGCGGTGAGCCCGGGAGAAAGTGAGTAATTCCTGGAAGATGATAGCATGGTGCAGTATTTTGGCATCCGATAGCCGGTTTTGTTATGTGTATTGCATAGCGTACATCATGTGTGATATGTATACTTGGTTATGGGAATGAATGACTGCTTATATATATTTAGAGTAAATATATATATTTATATATCCTATATATAAAGAGGA
This sequence comes from Sambucus nigra, assembly GCA_949130495.1. Taxonomy (NCBI): domain Eukaryota; kingdom Viridiplantae; phylum Streptophyta; class Magnoliopsida; order Dipsacales; family Adoxaceae; genus Sambucus; species Sambucus nigra. The sequence goes on from OX422213.1 coordinate 296,733,511, forward strand.
TATGAAGTTTCGATGATGTACATCTTGGGTGATTTTGGAGTACTACTTCGTAGGGGTCGAAGGATCGTATTTAGAGACAATTGCGGTTATGTTGACCCAAGGATTTATTAGAGATTTTAATTATGTTATTAGATAGTCATCTATAATTAGATAGTTGTAGTAGTAGGATTTTTTCGGACATAATGGATCCCTACGATCGACATTGTCAAGGAGTAGTGTATCGGGGGGGGGGGGGGTTCCTTGTTTGGATTTCGCTCTGCGAGACGCTCCACGCACGAAACGCAGTGCAATGTTGAGTGTGGAGATAAGTTTTGTCCTTATTAACTGTAGGTATGTTATTTAGAGGATAAAATCTTATATTGAAGCCTAATGTTAATGTGTAATGTATTAAGACTCATAACTGGTTTAAGTTATTAATTGGAATTAATAAAGCCTAGTAAGGTATATATATATGTGAAAATATATTCAAGTGTGATTAGAATGGAAAGGATTCTTGGGTTATGTTATAATGGCAGGTCGTGCACATATAGGCCATGAGTATGGTAAGGTAGGTTATCCTTTAATGAGTGGGGTAAATTAATTAAGATTCCAGGATACGAGTAGATGCGCTCTGTAGATGAGAGGTGAGTTTGGGGTTTCATGAGAGTGCGACTCCACTTTAATTATAGAATAGTGCATTTATATTTATGTTGAACGGTTAACACACTTGCTAAATATTTTTACACCTTGGGCTCTGACCCGTTTATATTTCTTTTATGCTATATATATATATATATATATATATATATATTGTACTACAGGTATCCTACCGCATGGATACCGAATGCTTTTCTATCCAGAGTCTTGGGAGCCGTAACAAGTGTAGATTGTTGCGGGATTTAGATTGTAGTCGCTTCCTATTCCTGTGTAAATCTAGATTGGATTCATGTTGTACAGCGGTTTTACACCCAAGAGTTATATGTAGTGATTTATATTTCTTCCTTATGGTTGTTGTACTGTCTGTGACCCAACAACTTATTCAGGTATATTTTTCCTTGTATGTACTAATTTCACTTTATTCTAGCACTTCTCTTATCATGGTACTTGTGTACATGTTACCTTTGCTAGTAGTATTACATCGTTGGTTTGTTTTTCGTTATACGTTTAATTTTATTTTTGGCATCCGCGTTCATAATTTTGGGTAGTTAGCCTTATCTATTTTAATTGAGACTGTTGGTGCTGAGACTGAGCCATCTGAGATTCCTAATTTAATGTGGTATAGGTCTGGCCACCCGTTTTTATTTTGAGCGGGGTGTCACATATTTATCCTCGGGTGTGGTCACACTCTCCCATCACAACAAAACATCACTGGTTATCTTAAAAGTATCCAACATTTACTTTTTCACCTTCATGCAGTTAAGGTCTCTCTCAATGCCTCTCCTCCACTGATGCACCACCATTGTGTCAAATGCCCTTGCAAATGTAGGTGGATTACCCTAACTAAAATTTTCCATCACCTTATTCCAAGATGATATGGTCACTACCTATTACTGAACCACCTGGGCTTCTTCCCTTTATCTCATGGTCTCAGTACCGGCCTCTGTGTCCTCTCGGATGATTCCTACCAACTCCACGACTCCTAATAAAAACTTGTCATGTCCTGATTGACCCATGTGACCTGTCATTGCATTATCCCTCTGCCCCCTATCTTATCTTCTCCGATTGTTAGTCATCTGAAAAGATAAGATATGAATTATACATTAGACCCAAAACCTAAAGAGAGTACAAATCATCAAGATGTATAAAAGAATTGCGTGCAAAAAACTAGCATAAACTTATAACCCTTGAAACCTAGGACCATACTTTGATACCAACTGTAACAATCCGTATATTTTAATATCATGGCTGATCAAGTCCAAAATTAGGGTATATAAATTACTATAATTGAAATATCATTCTTAGCATGTGAAAGTAATATGATTCAATTTTAAAATTTTTCAACGGTATAAGATGCGAATAAAAATAATATGAATAATCACCAACAATACAATCCAATAATAATCATAACCTCCAATACAATCCATTCTCAACAATAATTTCTAATAAAGTCCCAAGTACAATTGTGGAATCTTAAGTGAACCATCCATCCGATAGTTGTCTCATATAAAGTAAAGGTGGGAAAGAAAAACTATATATCTATATAATAAGTTACAAAACTTATGCATGTAATAAGATAACACTATGATCTCATCAACTAATTTTTTTCCAGAAATTCCTCTTTTACCCCTCAATTCTTTAATTTCCATCTCTTTTGACACACTCCAATTTATCTTCCTATTTTTTTCAAAATTTAAAAACTAGAGGTGCAATAGTATTTTGGCTTCCCTAGTATTTCCTCTCACTCTATCCTCAGTCTCCCCTTCCCTCTTTTCATTCTGTTCACACGACCATTACCCTCATTACTTCTGTTGTCTCCCCGCTGCCTCTTCACCAACCCACGCTTCCACCCTCGACCTCTTCACCCTCCATGTTGTCTCCCTTAACCTCTCACACTATAGTAAATCTTTAACTTTATCTTTTACACACACACACACACACACTCTTACACACTCGCACACAATCTCCCCCTCTTTGAGACACAGGCACATAATGGTGTAGAGGTTTGATTCGTTTTTTCTTCTTCAGATCTGATAATTTTTTTAGGGGGTTTCAACTGTATATTATTTGGGGATTTCACTTTTACAGACTTATGTATTTTTTTTTATGTTTTTTGAGTTATAAAAATAGTTGAGCTTGCAATAGTTACTGTGGGATCTGATGGTGCGATTTTGGTAATTAATTTCTTTCAGATCTAATGTAATTTTGGTGGGATTTGATGGTGCGATTTTAGTGCCCTTTTTTCAGATATGATGATGAGATTTTTTTAATGTGAAAAGTTAAGGAAGACACACATACATGGTGAGATTTTTTTCATGGTACGATTGTTTTCACACACATACACATACCTTATGGTGAATTTTTTTCTCACACACACATCTGGTTCGATAATATTTTGTGTTAGATTTGTATATTTCATCTAATCATTGATCTGTATATTTCATCTAACCATAGATCTGAATATTAATTTTTGGCAATATTCTTCTTTTTGGCTAATTATATTATGGTTTTTATTTTATAATTAAGTGCTTTTTTCACATCATTTGGAAAATAGGGTATTCAGATATGTTTCAGTTATGGGCTTAGATGTTTGCGTCCTATGGAAAAATAGGAGTCTCGGACCTTCAAATGTATTGTTGGTACTAACGTGATATGTAGGTAATAATATGGGCTTAGTTTTTTTTCCATTATATTATATTGTATTCATTTTTTATTTTATTTTTCAAATGGTGCATGCTTTAGAGGTACTGACCAGTTTCTTAGTTTTTTCATTTGGGTTGGTTGGATTTCAAAGCACTTTTGGGGTTTCATTGAAAATATTTACTAATTATGATTCTCTAACTATATTTCATTGTTTTATTCTTTATTTACAAACTTTACCATTGTAAAAGTATTGTTTGATTTTTTAGGGATGCATTTCATCTTTGAGGTATTTATTTATTGGGTTAATTTAGGGATGCATTTCATCTTTGATTTTTTACCATTGCAAAAGTATTTAATTATGATTCTCTAACTAATTACCTATTTATTTATTACGTTAATTTTAAGTTTTGATTTTATGGGTTTATGATTTAAGTGGTTACAATCAAAGATCTGGGTTTTTAGGTTCTATTAGTTCACTAGAGGTATGTGTTTGATGATTTGTTATAATGAACACCACATGTTTGATGGAATTGATGTATTTTTTAACATGATAATGCTGCTGGAAAGTCAGATATTTCGATTGTCATTAAGTTTTCTATTAAAGTCATCACTCATGTGAGTCATTTTCATTTGTGTTTCCAAGTTGTCTATGGTGATTAAGTTGTCATTATTATCCCCATGTTTTTTAGTATGTTTTGACTTTTCCATTACTTCATGGCATCAAATGATATCCTAAACTAATTTTGTACAAATCCATTATGTGTTATGACGACTTATATCTTTATGAAATATATATTTCTGGATTCTACAATAATAATTATCTATTAACTATTCTGCATTAGTATGGACATTCCAGAAGGTTTAGAGGCTTGGTTCATGTTTTGTGCCATCTAAATGGAGAAAGACGACTCCCAGCGCCCTTTGCATCAGCTAGTGGCTTCTATTTGTTGTCTACTAAGACATCTTAATTTCTGTTAACATAATCAACCGATGAGGTAACATCACTGTTAATTTTATCTCCATAGTTCTGTTCAAAATGGTTTCTTTCTTATTATTCATGTGTTGTTTGCTCTATTTTCTGTTTTATTATTTATGTGTTATAGGAAACTGAATCATGTTATTGATATTTTGTGGATAGTTATTGCAAGGCATAATTAGTAACAAATCTAAAGTGGTGGACTTTGTTCAAGACTCTCACAAGGTTTGAACGGTCCTAATAATTAAAAATCTTATTTCATTAAGTTTTAATATGGAGCTCTTTATTTCTTTTTTGCCCCCTCTCATAATGTAGGTTACCATGATCCTTGATGATGGGCAGTAATATAAAGGTGATATTTTTATTGGGGCAGTTGGAATTTGGTCGGAAGTAAGATCCTTCTATTTCAAACTAAATTTTAACTCCTTTCCCCCAAATCTTTTGTTAGGTGCGTTCAAAACTATTTGGGAAATATGAAGTAGTATATTAAAATTATAAATGCTACAGTAGACTAACAAACATTGTGCCACCTTATATTGATTCTATTGGGTCTGTATTTGGTGCAAGAACTAAAAAATCCATTGTGAGATCTTTTAGAAAAAAGAAAAACAAAAAGAAAGCTTGAGCTGGAAAAATTACATTCTCAAAACACATGATTTCGAAAGTTGTTCTCAAGTTCATGTACAAAATTAAGTATATTTCTCTGAATAATTATTGTCACTGTTTTGAGAAAAGAATTATAATTCACCATAATGTTTAGTGTCAGTAATACTACACGAAGATGTGAATTTAGGAGAATATTATAGGGTAATGTTTTATTGAAGTAGCTGATGATGGTGGTGGATAAACTTGGTTGTTGAGAGTCGTGAATTGTTGATCGAATGGTTCTTCAAAGCAAGTATAACATATACTTTCATTGCTGTTTGTTGATGACAATCACTGCAGTAAGGTCTCATCAAGGAATCCTAAGATATGTGTCTCTTTGAACTTTTTCATTTTTGGTTAATATGTGTTTTATAAAAGTTTTGATTGTTTAGTTTTTAAAATGTTTAATATCTTTCAAGTTTGTGATTTTTCACTTTAAAATGTTGATGCTTATTCACGTTGTGGATGGTAATTAATTTCAACACTAATTTATATACATTTTTAGGTTAATTTAGTTATTCTCTGAAGCTTTGTTAGTGCACTTTTAACTTAATTTATATTTACTTTTTAATTTGTATACCTTTTGATTTGTGATTGATTTTATTTTATGTTTTGAATGAATGGAACTTCCTATAATTTAGTTGTGCTAAAATTACTTTTTGAATTGATCCACGAGGTTTTCAGTTGCGGATTTTTTTTTTCTATTGTGCTAATGTTCTGATGTTTTGCTTGACTATGTAGATGAGCTAAGTGATAATGAAAATTCCATGTGAACATCATACACGTATTATATGGGTTGTTTATAATTTCTACACCACTGCTATCGTATATTTGTATCTGTTATGAATCACCATTTGTATTATAAATTTCTTTGTAAATAGTTATGGTTATCTGTAGAAGGGAAATTTTATATTGTCAATGGTTAAAATACTAAATATAAATAGTCTAGTTATCCATGGTTGACCATAGCTTTCTTTTCACTTCACAACATAATGAAAAATGAGGTCAACCCTATAATTTGTTTTGCCTCCTTATTATTGCAGCTAAACAGTACTGATATATTTGATATGTATTCGATTCGACTGGGATAGTACTCTTGAAAATGTCAACAACAAGCTTAAATAGAGGGATAAGACTAGATTGAGGCCTTATTTTAGTATTTTAGTTCTTGGTTCAGGTTGAGGGTGGGATTTGGAAACAAAAATTATTGCAGAGAGAGGTTTATTACGGAGGGGGTGTTTATCAGCTACAGCAACTCTCAGGCATCGAAATTTATGTTGGGTGGTGACCAAGCAGCCGCAGTTCTCTTAAAATTTAGCTTATCCAAGTAGGGGAGTTACTTGTTAATGTCAGTACATTAGTTTCCCTGCAATTATTTTGGCATTCATGTTTACTCTTTTGAAATATCTTTGTTAGTCCTGTCAACCTAATTAAGGCACGACCGAGGTCAGACCTAGAGCAATTATTTTAGAAGGGCCTAAAGTAATAATTCTTTTGGAAGTGCTTATTTGTTACAAATTTTAGATTTTAGAATAAGGTTTTAGTTTCATCTTAAAATTTTAGTTTATACATGACATTCAATTTCACATTTGTGATTAAGGTTCTAAAATTAATTCATATAGAAAAAGAACATGAAGCATCAGACATTTAATGAGTTTCATCCACTAAATCTATATTGCAGAACTCTAAATTCCTTTAGAATTTTCACTATTTTTATAGGTGAAATTGGTGCCTTAGCTTCTACATCGGTAGCTGTACTAGCAGTGGTTACACAATGTAAGGGTGGTTTGTGTTTAAAATGTCTAAAGTGCATCATCTTAACTTAGATTTTGTTGAAGGAAACAATATATGTGCACATATTCATGGATAGTCTCAACAGTGAGATGCTCCTCAATGCGAGTACCGTCAGACACCAGATAGTCAACAATAGCCAACATAATCATCAAGGATTACACCTCTTTCCGTATTTTGTAAATTCTAATAGTAATAATATGAAAATTTAAGAATATATATATTGAGTTTTATTATGACAGAGATTGGAATTTATCTTCAATTATTTGTAGTGAGTTTTTTTCCCCAAACTAGTATAGCAAAGGCAATATACAAAACTCTATGAAGGAAATTTTGTAAAATAATTAGCGATCAACAAAGGTAGAACTGAAAACAGAGTATAGGGATGTCTGATCCATGTCACTCTCATGGTAAGAATATAACAGAATGCGTGGAAAATGCAGAGCTAAAACACCAGTTCCAACAACACAATCACAAACTCACCCTGTGCATGGTTGTGGTGAGATTTTTCTTGGTTTTTATACTGTTGTTGGCTATAGCATTTAATTAATTTCATATATAATGTTGGTATCAATTGTTTTATTTAGTTAATTGTGACCTTTAATGTTCTAAGTTAAGTCTTATTGATGTCCAGTCACTATCTAACATGTGGATTAAACTATTCATTAGGCTTCCATATAGAGATCCAAGTAGATGTCCATCAATGTAATGTCGTGGTTAACTTCAAGGACGAGATCCCATTACCTTATACAATAATGGTTAATGATAATTCATTGTATGAGCAGGCAAAGAGGGGCGGGGAGATATTTCTTGGGGAACCCAATATGAAGATATATTCTATTCACAGAGAGTTTTAGGGGCCATGTTTGCAATTGGGATGAAGAATGAGAGTCTTAAGTCAGATCAACCCTTGCACTCACCTTACTTTGTCCTTGATGAGGAAGCTCTTCCAATAGGAATATCTCTCCATACTGTTGTTGCACTTTCTTATTTGGATAGACATGCTAGAAACTTGGTCTATAAATGAACAACTATTTTGATTATCACAAAGATGTGTGTGGAGAAAAATGGAGATGTAATTAACAATTTCCTGCTAATTGCAGAATAATTTTGTGTTGGTGTATCCTATAAGAATAGTTAAATATAAAGCTTCATTTTTTCAAAGGTTAAATTATCGTCTTACTTAGAAGTTTGTTTTTTACAACTTAAATGATAACAAATAGTTAGTGCATCTTATTACTGCTGGAACAATCATCCAGGATTATTATCATATGTGTTATAATCTAAAATAAAAAAGGTTGCGTTTGTGAACCTTAATTTATGTCGTTTATTAGAATTGTAATATTTTTAGTTCAACTTTGAAGTTTTGAACTGAAAATATTCCTGTACTTTAAGTTGAAATGTTGGCAAGCATGACCCTAATTATTAACGTTTGATAGACCTATAAAAAATTCTTTACACATAACGCTTAGAAACAAGCCATTGAGTTGGGTAAGGAGCTATCTTTAGATTGACTTGGATTGAAAAGAGAGACTGGAATCACTTAATAATTTCTGCAGCTCAGTAATTTCCAGATTATTTTACCAAGTTTTATCAACTAAACAAACATATAAGATCATAAATTTATGACCAAAAAAACATTCAGTGATGAAATTTTGTCGTTAAAGTAGCTAATTCAGTGACGTGACTAAAGTATAGATTATTTGGTGTATGCTTTAACTAAAATTAAGGTATTTTCTTGCTTACTGTTGTCATTACTGATGAATAAATAGACAAGTTTGACTTTAAACTATCAACTTCATGGTTGTGAAACATTTAGAATCTTTAAAAGTTAGTTTATCGATAGGTTTGTACTAAGTAATTTATTACACGTATAGAGTGTATTTTTTCAACGTTTGTTGTACTGAAATTTATTCTAACCAGTTTTCAATCCCGCACGATGTGCGGGCATCTTGTTGTCTAAAAGATGCCTGGGCGATTTGTAGTCCAAAATATATAGTAATTAGGCATAAATTGGGAAAATCAACCACAGAATTTCATAATATATGCATGTGGTTGGTATTAAAATCCCATTTTCTTTAGTAATTGTACGAAACAATATACGAAAATAGCACTACATACATCAGACTAAACTGTTCAAATTCATGCTTAACACTTGAAAACATCGTAGAAAAACTAAATAAATTGACATCAACTCATAATTTAACCCCACGAAGAAAAGTGATTATAAGCCTCACTTTTACAGTCTTAATTATTTTAGAATAGTTCAAAACACAAAATTGCAACTTTTATTTGCAATTGTGATTGCTATTTTAGTTGTATGGTGATGAAATAAATTATTGTATATTTGTAATTATGGATGATGCTTAGTATTTGTATATTTGGAAACAAGTCGAATAGTTATATAAACATGTGAAAATTTGCCCGAATTTTTCAAATTGTTTATAATTACGTGTTGTAAAAAAAGTTTATGACATACGTTCGTACCACGGTGTATGTATGTATGTTCATAAACACAGTGTCTGTCTATCTGTATGTATGTAAATACGATGTATGGTTCAATTAACGATGTACACTTTTAAAATTTTGCGTCGTGCCTTCAGGTACAGGCGTACCCTTGTGAGTGTGTGTGTATATATATACACATCCAAGTGCACAATCATGCACTTAATGATCCAATAGCTCCTAGAAGTGAACTCCTAACTTAAGATATTAGTCCATGAGTATGATGGGTCAAGCCTAACGTAAGAATATTAACTACACAATTCCAAATAGGGAAACATAAACCCAAGCAGAAGTACTAAATGAAGTAAATATCATAGTAGAGTATGTTACTTAACAATAAACATTTAATTGTAAAATCTTCACAACTATCTACATTTTAAGAGATATAAACAACTATATGAACCTTGAAAAGAATAAACACGATTCACGTAATTAAAATAATATAAACAACTATACATTCAATAATAGGTATCAACAACTATGCATTTAAAAACATATCCAACGATTGCATACTTATTAACAAACATTAACAACATTCCTCTTAATATTAGATATCAATAAGCATCAATTTATCAAAAAATATTATCAACTACATACTTTCATAACTCACAAAATTATTAGGAGCCTTTTAACCATTTTTAACTTTCATACCTTATTAATAACATCTTTTTTATATTAAATTATTATTATAGCCAATTGGCCTCCCGCTTTGTATCGTAAAAACATATTAGCCACTAATCACTTTCTCAACTAATTTGTAATATCTTTATCTTGAGAACTTCATTATCACCAACTAACCTCTCACATGGACCCGTACATAACATAGTATACCACATGCAGTGTCTTATGATCATATAAATATAATCTACTGACCTCATTCATGACCCTGAACATAATATAGTGTACCTCACATATAATCTTACATATGTAAGCAACCACATTCAACGCACATAATTATATCAATCTCATAACCTATATCAACATAGCTAGTCAGACTCACTCATAACCCCATACATATGTGATCTACCACTCGTAACATTGTACCAAAATAAACAGTCACACCACTATAGTCAATTGGTCTCCTCTCACGACCCTCACATACTCATGATGTACTCAATTTTTTTTCACAATTAACAAAGCCTGATAGTCTAGGTCCTGCACATAGAATATCGATAGCCAACCAAGACTAGACCCTCACATACAACAATACAAAAATATAAATTTTCGTCAAAGTAGCTAACCGGTACAGGTCTAGTATATACAACACTCCATATTCAGCAAGCTGATTACTCTTAATTTGTGTCTTCCTTCGGATATGGATTTGGAATGTCGTTGCAGACAAATTTCGAGTATCAAAATTCCCTTGAAATCACCTACAAAACTTGTTAAAAATTCAGTATCGTGGTAAATTCGGGTATCAATTCAATTTCAAGTGTCGAAACTGTTATCGTGAAAACTTGCAACTTCAATTTTTATAAAAATAATCTTTTTTGTGTGTTTAATTTTTTTTATAATTAAAAACAATTTTCAAGGGAGGAAACAAAATTTTTTGCAATTAAAATGACTACGAAAAATTAAAAAGATAATCTAGTTTAAAATTTATGAGAAGAAACAAGAGGTGGGATTACACTGCGTAGTCAATTTAATTAAATGTCCTAATTATTCATTTGATACGTTCGAAATAATATTGAATTTAAAATTTAACTCTCGTTACAATCCTAAATTCAACATAATTTTTTTAGCAATTAAATCCGGAATTGTCACTACAATTTTTTTTTATTCTTACAAATTATCCGCTAAGATCAATTCATAAAAATTCCCACGGATCTTTGAATTGCACACACATAATTAATACTTGAATTTAAGAATAAAACCTATCTCTAAGTCAAATCCAAAAATAAAATATCAATTTTTAACATTAATTTATTAACTCTCGTTATATAAATTAATGTAAGATTTTTCCCAATTTAATTACCCTAGAACACATCAAAGAGAAATTATTCAATTAATTAACTCAACATATGCGTTTCATCCCACCCCTTGAATGGGGTGTTTAGCCAAGCATGATTAGAAATTAAGAGTAGTCACAAACATTCAACAGGAAATTAAATAGAAAAGGCAAGAAATACAATACGTAGTAATTCCTCTGTCAAATATGCGCATGAACACGCGTCCCAAACTTGTCACAAAAACTCGACTGGATTACAAAACTGAAAATAAAAACAGAACCTACAAATTTTTTCTAAAGCTAAACTATATATTTTTTTCTTTTTTTCTGACCCTTTTTCTACCCTCTGCATTTTTTTTCTTCTCTTCTGTCTCTCTTGTTCTTCCTGTGTGCAGATATGTGATAGTCCTCCTCTTAAATAAGATGTTGCTCCATATTTTTCTAGCCAACGATTCTTTGTTTGGTGTAGATTTTTTTGGGATCTTGATTTTGCCAAGTCAAGGATTGTACGTGGGTTTGTTGTGGCATTTGGAGGATGGGGTAGTTCCGATATTTATGGGATATAGGTCTCGAGTTTTGGAAGTCCGGATCGAGGTTGGCAGGTGGGAAATGGGTTCGGGGGGATACTATCGGGTTTCGGTTTTTGACAGCAAGGGGTTCAAGGTTACTGTTCTACCTGAGTTGGAGGTTGAATCAGGTTAAACCCGTTTGGGTTTTGTTGGCCGAGATGGGACAGGTGGATTTTGAGTTTGTGTTGTCGCGGTTTTGGCTCGCAATTTAGGTCGTGGGGCGGATATGGTAGTAGGGGCTATTTGGTTGGTAAGGGAAGATGGGTAATGGGTAGAAGGTGTTTGGTTATGGTGGTTTAGGAGAGAGAGTGTTTGTTGGTGGGGAAGATGATGTGGGAGAGATAAGGTGTTGGTGAGGTATAGGTTAGTTAGAGTAAAGGTGAGGGTGAGTGGGTGTTTTGAGTGTGTTTAGGTGTATGAAAATTGGGTGTACGTGAGTGTGTTAAATTTGGACATTTAAATAAAATGCACTACCTAAAAAAATAAAACTAAACTAAATTAAAATTTTAAAATCTAAAAATAAAATTCTAATTTATTACTAAGAGACTCAAAAAAATAAATAAATAGTAAAAATAAATAAATAAAACTTATAGAAACTAAAGAAAACTAAAAATCCTAACTAAATAAATTAAAACTAAAAACTAAAGAAAAATAAAATAAATTCCTAAGAACTAATCCTAAGAAAAATAATAAAATAAAATAAAGATTAAAAACTAATAAAAATCGAAATCAGAATAAAGAAATATAAGAATAGAAAATAAATCCTAGAAAATTCTAAATAAATATAAAATAAAACCACTTAAAATAAAAATCTAGAAAAATATAAAAGTACGAACTAAAACACACGAGGCTCGGCGTCTAGACTGGGCTTGATTTAGGATTAGGTTAGGGTTTCGGAACACGGTTCGGGGCATCGAAACTCATCAGGGCATGCTCAAATATGACTTCAGACTTTGCGGTATCTTTGAATTTCTTCATTTAACGATTTTGACAGCTATTATGTAGCAATTGACTTGATTTAGCATTATTTGGTATTGCAACTGATGATTGACCAGGAAAATAATAAAATACGACATAAGGTAAATTTTAATTAAAACGAGGACTAAAATGCATCTATTCGGGGTATAAAATAGACACTTTTGGGTGCTTATCACACCACCCCCAAACAGAATATTTCTAGTCCTCCTGCAAAAATAGAGAGAAAATAAAGATTAGTGACCAAAAGTGTGCCACTTTCGCAGGCACTGACGATTGCACTTAGCATCTGCAACAAGCCGTTAAACCTATAGGTTGGCTTACAGGACGAGTGGCGTCTCGTGAGGGTTTGCAGTACATGCACCTATAAAATTTAAAATTTATTAAAATGCGGTCTCTTATTTTGACGATGTAACGCTATACAACCCAACTAAAAAGGACGTCAAGGAACACCGTATTTAACTATCAAAATAAGATATAAAATTACCTTATACCAAAAGCACAATCCTTCTAAAAACTCAGCGTGTGTAGTGTGAAATAATCTTTAGTATCATTACAGTAATTTTAAGATCGCCTTTATAGAATCGACGTTTTGACTTCAATTCTCACTGGATATATCTCTCTGAATCGAACTCTCTGAAAAATGGGTAAGTGTATCTCTCTAGTGTGAGAGGAGGTGAGTAAACGTAAACTAATTCAAACATCTCGCACACTTTATAGAAAATGACGGATACATGAAAAAAATCTGATCTCATGAAGGAATGTTAACCACTATGTGGAGAATGTCGAGTTATTCACCATATAGTCTTCTCATTTGCCTGCACACTTTACCAAGGGTGAAAAATGTCATTTATGAAAGGTATGAGGGGATAATGAAATGAAGAAGATGAGTGATAGGGTTTTTGAGAAGAGTGTGACACACTTTGAATAACTATTGTCTTCATCATTTGAATTTATGATCGCATGCTTTCCCTTTTCTTCTTTTCTATTTCTTTTCTTTTTCTATGCTAATTTTTTATTTTATTATTTTTTCTTCTCTTTTTTTTTATTGCGATACATTTTTCGTTTCATAACAAAAATGAAGACAATTTACATTGATAATTTCAAACTCTTTTTTTCTAAAAAATGATGGTAGTGATGGAAAATGATACATGGATGGTGTCTGGTACATATATGGATAAGGGAAATATGGAAAATGATAATGGGTGGAGTGAAGGGTAAAAATGGTAAGTGTATGGAAAATTCGATTTAGTGCTCGGGACAAACTACAAGACACATGTTTCTTACAACTCAAAAGTAATCTCATTATCAGTAATTAAGCCAAATTTGAAAAATAATGAGATCAAGCAATGACTAAGTGTGGTACCCAAAGAAAGTTGAGTCAACTTGTGACTCGAAGATACGTAAAAACCCTTAAAAAAAGGTGAAAAGTTCAAATCTCACGGGTTTAAGTCGCCACTAGTGATCTTTTAAGGCTCTCTTGAGAATATAATTACTCTTAAACTTTTGATTGTAAACATGATAGTGTAAAAGTGTCATGTTTAGGAATTTATAGTGCACGTATGCTTTAGGAGGTAATAATTAATTTTAGGTCAAAAGCGTAATTTTTGGGTCAAAAATAGGTATTTTGAGATTCTAAAAGAGGGATGATAGACAATTCATGTCATAAAGTTTTTTAAATTTAAGTGCAAAAAAAGTTTAAAATCACTTGTTTCTGAAATTTTTTCAAAAGAGGTACGATTTTGATAAATTTCCCACCCCCAAACAAAAAAGAACATCGTCCTTGATGTTTAAACCCATATATAAAAATAAAAGCACAGGATAAGACTTCTACGCAGAAATAAGAAACAACGGGCTGCCTCCCAGTAGCGCTAAGTTTAATGTCTTCATCTAGACCGAACCAACATCACCTTAAAGATAAGATCTACTAAAGTGCGGGGCGACAAAAAATTCGAGGGATGATAATCACCCCCAAATAAGACTGAATAGTTAGTCTTCATAAATAGGGTCAACAAGGTCAATTTCTTCTATGTGAGAGGGGCTTAGCTTTTAGAAAGGCTTCAAACGTTGACCGTTGACTTGAAGTAGGCTACCATCCTTAGGATTTTGAACTGTGATGGCACCATAGGGAGTAACAGATTCAACAATAAAGGGTACAGACCACCTGTTTTTTAACCTCTCGGGAAATAGATAAAGACGGGAGTTATATAACAACACTTTCTGACTAGGGCAGAATTCCTTGCGGAGGATGCTTTGGTGATGGATCCACTTCATTTTGTCCTTGTACTTCTTGGACAAATCATAGGCATCATTTCGTATCTCCTCTTATTCATTGAGTTGGAGCTTTCGATGGATGCCAGCCTCATCGATATCAAAATTAAGGGCTTTGACGGCCCAATAGGCATGATGTCAAGCTCGACGGGTAAGTGGCGTGGTTTACCAAAGACCAAGCGATAAGGAGTCATGCCAATTAGAGTCTTAAAAGCGATATGGTATGCCCAAAAAGCATCGTTAAAGCGTAAGGACCAGTCTTTCCTATTAGGATTAACTATTTTTTGTAAGGCTTGCTTGATTTCGCGGTTGGAAACTTCAACTTACCCACTAGTCTCAAGGTGGAAAGAGAGACCAACTTTGTGGGTAACACCATACTTTTTCACGAGATGTTCAAAGACTCGATTAAAAAAATGTTTACCCCCCATCACTAATGATAGGTTTGGGAGTTCCAAAACGTGTGAAGACACACTCCTTAAAAAAATTGACCACAATGTGATGGTCAGTTGTGTGGAAAGTGATGGCTTTTCTCCATTTAGAAACATAGTAAACTTTAACGAGAATATATTGGAAACCATGCGATGAGGGAAAAGGGCCCATGAAATCAATGCCCCACACATAGAAGATTTCGACGATGAGAATGGGTGTGAGAGGCATCATGTGACGACGAGAGATACGCCCAGATTATTGGCCTTTGGCACAAACCTATCAGTAGTGGTGGGAATCTCGAAAAAGAGTGGGCCAGTAGAAACCACTTTGCAAAATTTTGGCGGTGGTTTTCTTGGAGCTAAAGTGGCCCCCGCAGGCACCATCGTGACAAAAGGAGAGAATACTGGGTTGTTCATGGCCAGAAACACATCGACAAATGTCTTGATCAGGGAAATACTTAAAAAGGAAGGGATCATCCCAAGATTAAAATTTCACTTGTGTCATGAACTTAGAATGCTCGTGTTTCGACCAATGATATGGCAGTTGGTCGGTAATAAGGAAATTAACAATATTAGCATACCAAGGGGAGGTGGAGATAGAAAAAAGTCACTCATCGAAAAATATTTCAGAAATAGGGTAGGATCAAAGTAGATGTAACAGTGAGGCAAGAAAGATGGTCTGCAACCAATTTTTCGCACCCTTTCTTATCGTGAATTTCGAGGACAAACTCTTGAAGTAAGAGAATCCACCGTATCAATCATGGCTTAGAAGTGTGAAAATTATGTCAACTCTTCCTTTATCTACTTCAATACCATCATGAGAGATTACGTGACCTAGAACAATCCCCTTTTTGACCATGAAGTGGTATTTTTCCCAATTAAGGACCAATTTCTTTTCTTGACACTGTTTGAGGACCATAGTGAGTTGAGAAAGGCATTGCTCTAAGGAAGAACCAAACAAAGAAAAATCATCCATAAATATTTCAATAAAACGTTCGACTATGTCACTAAAAATGCTAATCATACACCGTTGAGAAGTTGCGGTGCATTGAAAAAGCCAAATGGCATGCGAGAGTAGGCAAAAGTGCCGAACGGACATGTGAAGGTAGTTTTCTGTTGGTCTTTAGGGGCAATAGGAATTTGGTTGTATCATGAATAGACGTCAAGGAAGCAGTAATATGCATGGCCATCCAAACATTTGAGCATTTGGTCAATATAGGGAAGAGGAAAATGGTCTTTACGAGTGACAGCATTTAACTTTCGACAGTCAATACAAATACACCAGCCCCTTTGCATACGGGTGGGCACAAGATCGTTGTCACTATTTTTGACGACGGTGATGCCAAGATTTTTTGGTACAACGTGAATGGGACGGAACCACTGACTGTCTGATATAGGATAGATAATACCAGCATCGAGCAATTTTAAAATCTCAGCGCACACGACTTCTTTCATAGTAGGGTTGAGTCAACGTTGGGGTTCACGAGAAGTCTTGGCATTCTCCTCCAAATGAATGGGATGACTACAAACATTGGGGTTCACACCATGAATATCTGAAATGGTCCAACCTATAGTAGTGCTATGCTGAGTAAGTGTGTGGACTAATTACTCTTCTTGATCAGGGGTCAAGTCGAAAGCAATGATGACAGGGTGATGGCCATTGAGGCCTAAGAAAGTATATTTCAACTCGGGACGTAAGGGATTATGCTCCAAACTAGTAAGTGGTGCATGAGTGACATTGGACTCAAATGCAAAAACAGAGTCTGGAGAACTTTCAGTGCATAAAGTGGAGGAATCGGATGTGGCAGTGATTTCATAAGGTGGAACAGGGTGATCCACAGTGTGAAGAGTATCAACATAGAGGGGCTCGAAAGGAGGATCGCAAGAGGAAGTATCCATCAGGGGAGTGGAATCTAACATGTCATTTAGTTCATAGATGGAGGAATTAATATCAAAATCGATAAAAAATGAGCCAAACATTATTGGAGAGGATCAGAAGGGCAAGTTTGGTCCAATATTTCGTTAACTACGGAGTCAATCACACACACCTCATCAATAGAATTGATGATAAGCACCCAAAAGTGTCTATTTTATACCCCTAATAGATACATTTGTGATAAACCAAGGGTGGTCCCTTATGCGTGTGTTTCAAATCAAACCAATTTTTACCAAAAATTGTTCAACTTTTAATTTTCACCAAACTAAGTTGTGAAAACCCAATTCTTACTTTAAACCAATTTTATATTGATTGATCCTAAACATGCATCTAGTGATTAAAGCAAGTAAAGTAAAGTAAAGAATACTCACAACGCCAGATGTATGAGGAAAAAACCCAGAACGAGAAAATAACCTCGGATTGCCCAAGCCAGATAATCACTATGAACACAGTTTTTACAAAGACAGATTAGCCTTACTCAATGACTCAATCCCCACGGGTCTTGACGCTCCATATGATCTTCTACCGTTCTTTAATAGTGCCCACACAGAAATTCTGTCTTCCACAATACCTGTCCATAACACTCGAATACACGAATGTCTCGGTGTCCACCGAATGGCTTTGATACGTTTATGATGTTAAACAAAAAGTCCTTCTCTTTTCTGCACTGCAAAACCCTGATGTTCAATGGCAGAACAAACCTTCTTGGTGCAGAAAGATAACTTAAACATATAATAATGATAACTCGGATCTTTGCAAACTCTAAGGATGTGTTTAATCTTTTTAAACCTTAGAAAACATATGCAAAACTCGTACTGGAATGTATACTATTTTTTCCAGAATGCACACTTACGAAACTCTGACGAAAACGTGCTTTAAATAAGAATTAAGCTCTGCCTTGAAAAACGTGTCGTTCGAATGATAGAGCCATGTCTTTCACGCGATATAAGTATCTCGTTCAAACAAGAACTTATGTCATTTGAACGACGTTGCGATAGTTTGACTTTTTGTTTAAAACGTCTCTTTCAAAAGAGATCCAGATAAGCCAAACTCCTTTTCGAGCTTATCAGAATAAAACGTAGTGTAAACCATTTAAAATAATTTAAAAACATTTTAAACATTTTTCTTTATAAAAAATACATCATTATCTTTTATAAAAACAATTCCGAGCAGCATTAATTATACGCATTCATATCCGTGTGATCTCAAAATGCAATTAACTTTGAAGACGAATAAACTTGCAGCAATTAAACTTCGGCATGATTATTTATTTGAATCTTTGCCGCAACGTCTTTAATTTTGTTCAATACGTCATAGACCAAGTGGGATCGTGACAAAATAAAATCTCCCTATGATATATTACAAACACAGGTTTGTTCACGGAATTAAGTCAAAACAACATAGAGACTCAATTGGAAATTTATGTCCTTACAAATCTCTCCCTTTGACTATTTCGGGACAAAACTAAACCAGTGAAATGCCTAAGCCGGGCCGTCAAGCCGTATGGCGCCTAAATCCAATCCCATAAATCCAAAATAAAAAATACAAGACACAGACTAGTATATGTAGCACCGGCAAGCATGAACTGTCTGAATGTGATATAGACTTGAAATCTCGAATCGCTGAAGCATACCTACACACATGAAACAGACAAACAAATACATAATGAAGTATGGAGGAACAAATGAAACCAATATATATATCTAAATGATACCAAACGACAATAGATACCAATATGAGTAAACTCTGAAAAATCATTTGTTAAACAACTGAGCAACAAAATGATACCAAATTTAAACTACTAATTTGTAATAACAATTTGTAAAATATGTAATCGAAAACATGCTCAAATCTTCCCGTACATCACATACATCTCCCCCCCTTTTTGTCTCGAATAGACAATTCGGTGAAAAGATAAACCAATTAATATGTATCTAGCATGATAATATAAACCAATGTGAATCGATTTGAAATCGCTAGATAATCATGAAAAAACCAGCTAATTATGATCAAGTAATGTCAAATCTGTAGCTAGTAAACCAATGAATCACACAAAGAATATAGCAAATTAATCAGGTGTAATAAACAGACTATATGCAAAATATTAATATGAGACACTATAACCTGCATATAAACCAGTCAGTCCAAAAACATTTCCAGCAGTACCAATAAAATATACCAATAATAACCAGTGGACTGCAAACCAATCAGAAGTAACAATTCAAGCTGTCGTTTGAACGATCTAGGGACGTCGCTCAAACGAGATGAGGACATTGCTCGAACGATACTTCGCACGACATTGTAATGTTGCTCAAACCAGATCTCGCGACATTCCAAACGGTCATGATTTCCCAAAAATATGTTATATTTTTGCCCAGTAAAAAAATTTCCGAAAAAAAACAGTGGAAGGGCCTGACAGCAGCAAAACAATACTAAAACAGTGAGCTTAAATCACAAAAACTCATAAAAACTAACAATGGGAGTTACAAAAACTCATAAAAACTAACAATGCGAGTTACATGCGAGTCACAAAAACTCATTTGTTTTAGTTTCACGCCCATACATTCCATGTCCATGTTTGAGCACATCGATACTCTCTAATTGATAGCGATAAATCATCAAACTTTATCACAGCCATATGACAATTAAAGTGTGAGTTTAATGAACTAAACATACTAAATGCACACAAATCCAGAATTTTGACGATTCTACAAACAATAGCGTCAAATTGCAATGTTTCAACATTAGGATTAGTAGTGAAAACTCGTTTAAATTTTTAATCCATCTAAATTCTCTCAATATTATCATATTTTCTTTGGAATGAACTAAAAAAATTTGGCCCTTTTCTTAGTATATTGCATTTTCTTTTGGGCTATTTTAAACAGTGGCTTTAACCACGAGTTAATTTTGAACTCTCGCAGCCCTTTACCTTAAATCACTCATCATTTTTTCAATTAGGAACCAATTCATATCCTCACGGTAAATGATTCTTACATGCACACTTCTCCTTAAGTCTACTTACGCATATATGATAAGATTGAGATAAGAACACCTCACCAAATTCAAATATGCAAGAAAAGCCAAACATCCAAGAAAACTCGTGCATGTATGCAATGTTGGCATATATACAAAGTCGAATTAAAATGCATATCAACTTCGAAACAACCCCATATAAACAGTGGTTAAGATCATTCTAAGCATCGATAATAATGACCAAATGTCCTAGCCACATGGATAATGAAATGATTAGGGGGGGGGGGGGGTCCTAGCACACCAATATGCCACATCAAACATGTAAACTCAAAAACAAAAACAAATAAGAAAACAAAACTATTTTCGATTTTTCAAAAGTTTTCTAAAAAATAAAATCTTTTTGTATTTTTTAAAAGTTTTCTCAAAAACAAAATCTTTTTGTATTTTTCGATTGGACTCAAACAAATTAAAAAATAAAATACAAAGAGATAAACATGTCATAACACTAGAAAATTATAAACATGATGCAAGGGCTAGCATATGACAAAACATGCAAGCTACTATCCATAAGAAATAGCAAGAGGTGAATCATGTGCATGATGTGATAATCAACCAATGAAGCATTTAGCATCTCTGAAACGGAGTTGTTAACCCAAACATGTGTATACCTAACAACGCGGGTTTTGGGAACTAATGGGACACTACGTTTAAACTTCCTAGAGTCTTTTCCAAGATCAAAACAAAAACTCCTAAGGTGACCTTTCCTACCACAATTCGAACATGTGAAAACATGACGAGGAACAGTATCTTTAGGTTGAGCTGACACTCTAAAATAAACTATGGTTTTGGCATTTACATTTGAACCACTAGAACAAGATAAGCCGCTACCATCACTACTCGAGTCATTTGAATCATTTTTTAACTTCAAAACTTTCGACTCAAATCAAACGATTAGACTCCTCAAACTTTCGGGACTCCTTCTTTAAATTTTCAATTACCCCTAGAAGGTTATCTCTCTCCCCCTCAATGTGAGCAAACTTATCCCTTAGAGCCTTTTCTCGTGCCAAAAATCATTAATCGAATTATTTTTCTCAACGGCACAGGCCCTAGAATTTCTCAGATCCTCTATTTCTTTTTCTAAAATGAGGACTCTATCATCACTCTCCTTTTTTCCCAATTTTATCATATTAAAATCATTAAATAATGAACTAAACTTCTCACGACAAATATCTCTTTGAATTTTAAAATTTTGCAAATATTTAATCCTATTTTTGAAACCAGAATTTTCTTTCTCCAAAAATTCAATACGTTTTGCAAACTTTAAATTCAAATGATGTAAATCATTAAAGCTTAGAGAATACAACGAGAGAAAACAAACACAGGAGATATAAACAAACACATGGGAGCACAAAATAATTTTTTTTTTTTTTTACCTCTGATACCAATTTGATAAACCTGGGGTGGTCCCTTATGCGTGTGTTTCAAATCAAACCACTTTTTACCAAAAATTGTTCAACTTTTAATTTGCACAAACCAAGTTGTGAAAACCCAATTCTTACTTTAAACCAATTTTATCTTGATTAATCCTAAACATGCATCTAGTGATTAAAGCAAGTAAAGTAAAGTAAAGAATACTCACAACGCCGGATGTACGAGGAAAAAACACAAAATGAGAAAACAACATCGGACGGCCCAAGACAGATAATCACTATGAACAAAGGTTTTACAAAGACAGATTAGCCTTACTCAATGACTCGATCCCCACGGGTCCTGACGCTCCTTCTGATCTTCTACCGTTCTTTAATAGTGCCCACGCAGAAATTTCGTCGTCCACGATACCTGTCCAAAACACTCGACTCCACGAATGTCTCGGTGTCCACCGAATGGCTTTAATACATCTACGATGTCGAACAAGAAGTCCTTCTCTTTTCTTCACTGCAAAACCCTGATGTTCAATGGTAGAAAAAACCTTCTTGGTGCAGCAAGATCACTTAAACATATAAGAATGATAACTCGGATCTTTGCAAACTATAAGGATGTGTTTAAGCTTTTTAAAACTTAGAAAATATGTGCAAAAATCGTACTGAAACTGTGGCCATCCCCGATCCTCACTGCTGGCGGGCGCGTGAAGAAGGATCCTCGGGTCCCGCGCATCCCTCTCGGGAGCGCTTCGACTGGCGTCGTTTGAGATGAAGTGTAAAAGTGTAGAGAGATTTAGAGTCGCCAGTCTATTTTACTCAAAACAGACAAAAGAAAAAGGGGAAGCCATCCCGAAGGACGACATCCAAAGACATACTGGTGCATACAAAACCAAAATGATTCGAGAAGGGTTTAGAGGCTAAGTTATGAAATGGGAAGGTGTTAGGCACCCATTCCGCCCTTTCGGTCTCTCATGGATGTTTGCTATTTTCCCTTTTTATTTTCCCCATGATATGTGTGCATGCGTATGTGTATAGTGGAGATAGGAATCCTCAACTTGTATCATGGAAGAGATAAAGCGAGTCATCCGTAGGAAGGTATAAAAATAATATTAGAAAATAAGATTTATGCGATTACCCTTACGTTGATCGTCATAATGGAATGATAACGCATATGGAGTAATACGTCACTAAGAACAAGTATATAGAATATAAGAAAATTGGATTTAGAGAAGATAGAAAATGAGAGAGAAAGTGAGAATATGACTCGAGTCTCGAGTTTTACCCCGAGACGCCTACGGAGCTTATAAAGGCATCAAAGTCCACATTGTTCGCATACAAAACGAGGGGTGGGGTTTATCTCATAAATCCAAATGGGGGATCTCTTATTTGTGAGTGTGTGTGTGCGTGTAGAAAAAAGTGTTTTAGTTGTGAGAAAAGTGTGAGAAAAGTATGAGAATCCCTATTTGGAATTTATGAGCAAATCCTCCTTTTATTGTTTTTTGGGTTTTATTTATATGAAAATAAGAGAAGTGCAATAATACTAAATAAAAAGTATATTAGGATGTGTGAGATGAGATAATAAAAGTGCTAAGTAATAAAATAAGTTATTGCAAATTTAAGAGAATTTGAAGAGAAAGTTGAACCTTCTTGAAGATCTTGAGCTTGATCTTGAATGTTGGAGAGCAGCCCTTTCACTCGGATGATGATGGAGAGTGGCTAATTAACCAAGTTTGATGAAAAGGATGATGAAAAGTGGAAGTTAGAAAGGGATTTGGATGCTGAAATCGCGTTGTCTTCGAGAGAGGTTTTTGGGATTTGCTGAGAGAGATTTTTATCAGATCTGGGCTTCCTTTGAAAAATGAGGTGAAGGCCTCCTTTTATAGTCCCAAGTCACTGCCGATCGGTATAGACCTGGTCCTGCCTATCGGCAGGTGCCGATAGGCAGGGTTTGGAACCTGCCATTTAGTAGTGTGTTTCAAGCCTTTTAAAAAATGTAGCTGCCGAGGGCACACCGTTGGTCAGAATCGCGCACGGGGCAGACCGTTGGAAATGTAATTCAGAGCCCTTTGAAATTCATTTGGATCTCTCTCGGGTTTGGGAGTTGAATTTGGGTCAAATATAGCTCGAAAGCGTTTGTCGGTCCATTGGACGGGGAATCATTCAGACGCAAACATATCGTTCATTCTCAAAGTAAGTCCGAATCGTGCATGGGGCGGATCGTTGGAAAGGTAAGGAGATTTAATTCGACATTCCAAAGAGTTTGACCCAGTTTGGGGAGTTGACTTTGGTCAACCGGGCCCTGGAAGCATTTGGTGACCTCTTGGAGTCAAACGGATTGTTCGTCCTTATAGTAAGTCAAAATTGTGCACGATGTAGACCATTAAAAAGGGGTTTCAATGCCCTTTGAAGATTCATTCAGCCTCGGTCGAGATGAAGAATTGACTTAGGTCAGACAGAGCTCGAGAGTGCCCAGTGGCCTCTGGATCAAGCTTCAGACGCAAACGAATTGTTCGTTTGCATGGTAAGTGAGAATCGCTCATGGGATGGACCGTTAGAAAGGGATTTCAGTGCCATTCGAATATTCATTTAGCCTTGGTCGAGCTAAAGAGTTTGACTTTTTGGTTAAACGAAACCTGGGAGTGCCCGTTATCTTCTACGTCAGTACTCGAGGTATGACCTGGGTTTGTAGTAGTGAAGGGAGGTACTAGGGACCTAAGGAGAGTTAGGGGGTAACAGAATGGGGTGTCTATAGAGCCCCTCAATGGGTGAGTTTGGAATAAATGATAACCATCGAATAAACACCACATGATGCTTTTGAGGGAGTATGATCGATTCAGAGGGTTGAGGCCAATTCTGAGGACCTAAGGGGTGTGCTGGGGATGGTTTGAATGACTATCAAATGTTTAGGTCTATTCTGAGGACCTGAAGTGATGCTGAGGGATGACCAATTTTGTGGGTCAAATCCAAATCTACAGGTTTAAGTAATGAGGGTGATCGATTCTGCGGGTCAAAGCCAATTCTGCGAGCTTAAGGTGAAGATCTAATAACTGAGGTTAATTGTGACCCAAGAGTGGTGACGATCAAGGACCGAGGTCATTTTTGACCTAACTCAGGTGAAGATCCAAGACCGAGGTCAATTCTGACCTAAGAGTGGTAACGACTGAGGACCGAGGTCATTTCTGATCTAACTCAGGTGATGATCTAAGACCGAGGTCAATTCTGACCTAAGAGTGGTGACGACTGAGGACCGAGGTCATTTTTGACCTAACTCAGGTGATGATCTAAGACTGAGGTCAATTCTGACCTAAGAGTGGTGACGATCGAGGACCGAGGTCAATTCTAACCTAACTCAGGTGACGATCCAAGACCGAGGTCAATTTTGACCTAAGAGTGGTGACGATCGAGGACCGAGGTCATTTCTGACCTAACTCAGATGACTATTCAAGATCGAGGTCAATTTTGACCTAAGAGGGGTGACGAGCGAGGACCGAGGTTAATTCTGACCTAACTCAGGTGACGATCTAAGGCCGGGGCCAATTCTGACCTAAGAGTGGTGATGACCGAGGACTGAGATCATTTGTAACCTAACTCAGGTGACGATCCAAGATCGAGGTCAATTCTGACCTAAGAGTGGTGACGACCGAGGTCAATTTTTACCTAACTCACGTGACGATCCAAGATCGAGGTTAATTCTGACCTAAGAGTGGTGAGGATTGAGGACCGAGGCTATTTCTGACCTAACTCAGGTGACGATCCAAGTTCGAGGTCAATTCTGACTTAAGAGTGGTAACGATCGAGGATCGAGGTCAATTCTGACCTAACTCAGGTGACGATCTAAGACTGAGGTCAATTCTGACCTAAGAGTGGTGACGACCGAGGTCATTTTTTACCTAACTCAGGTGACGATCCAAGACCAAGGTCAATTCTGACCTAAGAGTGGTGACGACCGACGACCGAGGTCAATTCTGACCTAACTCAGGTGACGATCCATGACTGAGGTCAATTCTGACCTAAGAGTGGATAAAGATTGGATTTTGATTCCGTTGGATAAAGTGCCTTGTGATTTTGATTTGAGCTGGGGAGCTGATAGTTGGGGAAGCTTTTATTTCTTTAGGAGCCTCGCAGGGGGGAACAACCAATTTTGGTGCTATAAAAACTCCGCTGGGGAAGTGATAAAGCAATCCTTAGAGATCCTCCGGGGATTTTCCAGGAGGAGATTCACTTGGTTTTTGAGGATTCCGCTGGGAAAGAGGGGTTTTGCTTGAGGGAATGCAAAATTTTCTTGGTGAAAATGTTCTAAATCCTTCCTGGGATTTTTAGGATTTTTTTGAGGATTGTTTGGGGCTTTTTGGTATTTTCTGGGAATTTCTGTACAAAATTTAAGGGGGGTGCCGGTCGGCATGGTGTGAGGGGTCCCATTCGGCAATGGCACAGACTTTTGGACTGCCTCGGGAATGTAAGGAGTCAGTGCCGATCGGTGTGGTTGGGGTCAGTGCCGATCGGCATGACACTTAGAATCCTATATAAATGGGGTGAACCCCTTCATTTTTTCACAGCTTCTTTGCTTTCTCTCTTTCTGCGATTTCTCTGTAAATCTTTCTAGCATTTTGATATTCAAGAAATTGCCGCTTTTGTGAGCACTGCAGTCCACAGGGAGTGGTTCATCGTTGATAACTGGGCGAATGTGGAGTGGAGGGAAGGGCGCCTCTTGCTTTGGGGAGTGAGAACTCCTTTGATGCGTTTGAGCCTGTTGCGGATAAGCGGACTTTTCTACGGGAGTCATCACGTCATCGCTCTTCGAAAGTGAATCCTGGCGGTTATGTAAGTAACCCGACCTTTGGCATTCCTCTTTTTTTATGATTTTTCTTTCTTTCTTGACATCTGATGAGATTTTTTTCCTTTTTGCCAGTCTGATATTTTTTTGAAGAACATGCGCGCCTGCGGGACGACGGGGCTCAAGGATGTCTGGGAGCATCTCCCACCTGTGGTGCATTAGGTGATATCATCAGCGGGTTTTGGGAGGTTGGCATCTGCGCTGGATGAGACACCTCGTTCAACAGCGGTCCTGTGTGCTTTGGGGTAGAGGTGGTGGGATACTACCCATACCTTCCATTTTGGCTTCGAGGAGATGACTTTGACTCCCATAGACGTGCAACAGCTGTTGGGGCTGGATTGTGATGGAGAGCAGATAGAGGTGGATCGCTCTTTGCGGGTGAGATCGAAGGCAGTGCGTTCGACACTTGGTGATGTAGGGAGGATAGTTTCTGGGTATTCTATTTGGCTGTCCCTGCTGAAGGATGTTCTTTTAGGCAGGGTGATTGATGTGGAGGATAGGCTACAAGTGAGGCAGATGGTCCGGTTATTTATTTTGCTGGTGTTGGGAGGTTTCATGGTGGTGTCGAGCGGCGATGTCGTCCATTTATGGTTCTTGCCGTACCTGAGGATGTTTTCAAACATCCCTTTCTATGATTGGGGGAGTCTGACTTTGGCGACCCTTTACTCTTCTCTGGATGCATTCAGCCGGTGCTGCCGGCAGACCTTCACTGGAACCACGTACCTTCTTCAGGTATTTTTTCAGTTTGTGCATTTCTTTTCATTCATTCGCATTTTCCTTTCATACATTCGCATTTTCCTTATGTGTCTTTTTTTGTTTGTGAATTATTATCTTTGACAGACGTGGTTTTATGAGGTGATTGGGTGCAATACCCCGCTGATTTCTCTAAAGGACAACACTGTTGGGGATTCTTACCAATTGTATCAATGGTGTAAGGCTAATCGGCAGTCGAAGGGATCTCTCTCTCTGGAGGCGGCACGTCAGGTCTTGAGTGACCTGACCAGTGGTAGGGTAAGACTCTTTCCATTTTTAGTCTTGGTTTTTGCACCTTTTGATCTTGTATTGATTTATGCCTTCTTGGAGATTTTCAAGTGACCTTTTATCCCTGGGGGACAGCCATTCAGGATGCGGGGGTGACCGGGGTGAACGCGCAGATGAGGCATTTGTTGGCGTATGAATTCGGCCATTCCTGGTATCTCGGGGAGAGGGTGGTTCGCCAGATTGTTAAGGAGGAGGTGGTGGTGCCACCTGCACAGCCTCCTACGTCTATGAGGTGGGAGCGACTGCTGTCGAAGGATGCAAGGATCGGTGAGTCCTACTTGTTGTACACTGATACAGCTATACCGTATGACTATATGGACTTTGTGACGGGCTGGTTGATGGCGCCCAATATATATGATGCCCTGCCTTTCTCTCCTGCGGGTTTGAGTCGAGCGGTGAGATCTTCCCATAGTGGCGACGGTCTGACGGCATCTGCGGCGGCGACCTCAAAGGTTCCTTTTGTGCGATTGCACACTCCTTCATACAACAATCGGCAGGCTGATGGAGGAATGGTGCCTATGCTGCATCGTCCTCATGCGATGGATCCAGAGGAGTTGGGTTTGATAGAGGAGGTCCTCCGACATGCGATACACCTTTATGTTCTTCTCTTTCTTTCTTTTCTATTTTGTCCATCTCTGCTTTGATACTGATTTTGCCTTTTTCTTGCAGCAAGTTCGAGTGTCTACCACCTGGCTCAGAGACATCAGAGACTGGATATCTTCGGTGACTGCCCATATTCGGGATGCGTTTCCTGTTCCTTCTTACTTGGTGCCATCTTCTTCGTTCGAAGAGGACTCTGTCTCAAGTAGTGGTGGTGCATCGTCTCGCCGTAGGGGAAAGAGAGCACGTCGCAGGGGTGGAAGCTCTTAAAGAGAAAGGTAGGTGAGAGAGAGAGAGAGAATGTGGATTCGGACTGAGTCCCGTTGTTTTTTCTTTTCTTTTTATTTCCTGCAAAATTCATGTAATATAAAAACAAATAGATGCAATGCAATGGAGTTTTTTTATTATCTTTTATTAATGATGAATGAATGCATGCACATGCGCTTTTTACTTTGCTGCTGAGAGCGTAAAAAGGAGTATTTTTGGAATTTTTGAAGGAAAGTTTTTTAATTAAAAGGGGAAATTATATAAGGAGGAAAAGGGATTTTGAAATTCTGTTGAGAATATTAATTTATTTTTATTGAGTTTTCTGATTTGACAAAAGAGGAAAAAGGGAAATTTATAAAAATGGGGGGTTATCGATCAACAAGCACCCTGTCTTGCCTATCAGCAGTTCAGTCCAGTCCCATCAATTCAAAGCTTTAATTGGTACCCTTTTCAGCCTTTGGTACTTTGTGGGGTAGGATTCCCTTCGATTTCTGCAGGGATTATGTCTCTTGTGAGGGTTCTCAAGTATAAAAAGGGGTAAGGGTGGAGTGTTTTCATCACACCTTTGCATTTTTACTTGCCAACTATCTCTTAGCCTTCCAAGATGGCTCTCCCTAGTATCATTGAGTTTGCTAACTACCTCGAAGCCTTGGAAGTAATGTGCTCTTATAATGTCGACTATGATGTTTTCAACATGCGTCGAGTCTCCTTGTGGCGCAATCGGCCTATTGAGTGGAACATGCTGAT
This sequence comes from Sambucus nigra, assembly GCA_949130495.1. NCBI lineage: Eukaryota > Viridiplantae > Streptophyta > Magnoliopsida > Dipsacales > Adoxaceae > Sambucus > Sambucus nigra. Next base: position 296,762,717 of record OX422213.1, read on the forward strand.
GGCGGCGGTACAATTCTAGTACCCCGAAGACCATGTATTTCTCTTTAGGTTGGATAAAGTTTGTCCTACCTACGAGGAATTTTCTTCCATGCTGGGTATAAATCCCAGTGTTGGTGCGGCTTTGCTTGAATTTTCTCATTTTCCCAGGGATTTGTCGATCGGGATTCTTCATATTTCGCCTTCGACGGCCAGATCACTGGTTGTTGGAGGAATGATCTCCCTCCCGGCGGTGCTGCAGTCTGTGCATTTACGGGAAGTAGGTGATGCTGGCTATGCTGGATCCGTTGCTCTAGGCCTGGTTTCAAAATTACTGCTGGTTACTGGGGAACCGCTGGTGGACTTGCAACTTGCAACCATTACTTCCTGGATGTCATACCGTCGCAATCCTGCGACGGTGATACTCGTGGAGACCCTGAATGGCCTGGTTGCCTGGAGAGAAGGTCGTTATGACTTTCTGAGGGGTAGCGCCGTGATGCTGTACATGTGGTTGTCTGAAAGACTCCGCTTGGTGGCCCCTCTGGAGTATCCTTTATCGGTTGTATCCAACTTCTTTTCGAGTTACTTCTTCAGCGTTGGCTTGGATATTGAGAGCTGGGAGAATTGGTTTGTGGAGAATGGGGCTCAGAATCTGTATTGGTCAGTGCCTTAGCGGGGCAGTTGTTGCCTGTTTTGAAGCTAAGAGAGTACTCATATGTGCGACTGGTTGGTTTCAGACAGACCTCTTTTTATTTCCCTTGGTGTCTTCTTCGCCAATTTGGCTGGGCACAGGTCGTGCCACCTCGAACCTCAAATTTCTTCCCGGTGAAAGATTTGACTGAGCGTCTACGCATGCTTCTTGGATCCTCGTGGTCAAATAGACTTCCGTCGACCCGTCCCTCTCAGTCTGTTGGGAGAGTTTGGCATGTCCCTGGGGATTATATGAAGTGGTTGTGGAGGAGAGTAATCAGCAAGATGTTGGCAGTGGAGACTTGACAAAGGTGGTTTGTTTTATTTAACACCATGGAAGGGAGTGTTGTGGTTTTTTCGAAGCTGGTTCAGGCTTATCGGTCCATGGAGTGTTTACGGCACTCTGTTCAGGAAGGAAAAATTTGGGGACCCCAGGATGTAGATGATGAGGGTGCAAGCTCCTCTGGTAGCTGTGGGTAGGACTCTTGGAGAGTTTATTTGTGTAATAGGGAATAGATGTGGGGATTTTATTTGGCTTTTTATGGTAGTAGGGGGAAGGGAGTTATCCATTCCTTTTCTTATGTAATATGTGCTGTAATTTCTTATTAATGAAATAAGCAAGTTTATGATCATCCAGCTGTCCCTTTCGATGAATTTTGTAATTTTGAATTATCTATACCGATCGCTAAGGCATACATAATCCTTTTGTTCAAGTATTTGTTAGAATGAACTGCCGTTCTCGTAGAAAAGAAAAGAATAGTATTTTGTGAAAAAGAAGGGGCTGTGTTCCTGTAAGATGTATGAGCTGCCTACGTACCTCTGGGGATTTTGAAATTTTTTATTTTTATTTTTCTTGAAAGATGGTTTTTTTGCAGAGGATCAGACCCACATAGTTCTGGGGTAGAGGGAAATGAAGAGAGTTTTTTTTTTTTTTTTTTTTTTTTTTTTAAGAATAGAAGAGAGATGAGAAGAGTCGTAGTGCGCCGAGATTCCAGACTAGGGGTAGAATTTCTTGAGACGGTCCAAGTTGATTGGACGAGCCATCTCCTCCCCATCTAGGTCAGTGAGCATGGCGACACCACCGGATAAGATTTTCTTCACAATGTAGGGGCCGCTCTAATTGGGCTTGAGTTTCCCTCTGGGGTCCCAGATGGGTTCTATTATCTCCTTGAGGGATAAATCCCCTTCCCCAAAACACCGCGGTCTTTGACTCTCTTATTGAATGATCGCGCTATTCGGTGATGGTACCCCTGTATGTAGTAAAGATCTTTCAATCTTCTTTCATCTAGGAGGGTCATCTCGTCGAGACATCTTTGGCACCAGTCTTCTTCGCTAACTTTGCTTTCGAGCATGACGCATAGGGAGGGTATTTCCAACTCCACAGGTAGGATTGTTTCCATGCCGTAGACCAGAGAGTAAGGGGTAGCCCCAGTAGAGGTTTGGATTGAGGTTCGATAGCCCCAGAGGGCGTACGGGATCCGGTCGGACCAATCCCTACAACTTTCGATCATCTTATTGATAATAGATTTGAGGTTCTTGTTGGCGGCTTCAACTGCACTATTGGTCTGAGGTCGGTAGGGAGAATATTTGTGTCTATGAATCCCGTACTCATTGACTACTTCTATGACTTCTTCTTCGAAATGAAACCCGTTATCTGATACTAACTTGTGCGGGACCCCATATCGGCAGATGATATTTTTCTTGAGGAATTTGGCCACTTTCTTGGCGTTCAATACTGCGTATGACTCAGCTTTGAACCATTTGATGAAGTAATCAATGTCAACTAGGATGAACTCATGCCCGTTTGAAGCCTTTGGTGTAACCTTCCCTATGATATCGACACCCCAAGTGGAGAACGGCCAGGGAGAGGTCATGTTATATAATTCTCGCGAAGGTAGGTGTTAAAGATTGGAGAACCGTTAGCATTTGAGGCATCTTCGGACATAAGCAATGCAATCTTGGGCTATGGTGGTCTAGTAGTAGCCCTGTCGAATGATCTTCTTGGCAAGCATGTGACCGTTCATGTGGGGCCCACATTCCTCGCTGTGGATCTTTTGCATTATCTTCTCAATCTCAGCCCATGCGATACAGTATAGATGAGTTCCATCGAAGTTCCTCTTGAATAAAGCTTTATAACAGATGATGTACTAGGCGGATAGTCTTCGAAGGGTCATTCTGTCTTTCTTGTTAGAACCCTCGGGATACCTACCATGTTTGAGGAGGCACCAGATATCATAGTACCAGTAATCGGCTAGTTCAGGACCTTCAGTGGAGACAAGCTCAATATGAAAGAAGTGGGTTGGTTTGTCTTACTTTTGAACTAGGAAGGGGGTCATTATCATTCCTTCGGGCATATCGACCATGGAGGCTGAGGTAGCGAGAGCATCAGCTAGGTTATTCTTTTCTCGAGGTACGTAATGGAAGGTGATATCTCAGAATCGGGAGGCTAACTCTTATAAGTGGGCATGGAAGGGTTGAAACTTTTCATCCTTGACTTTCCACTTTCTGAGCACTTGACCGATGATGAGGTCAGAATCCCCGTAGACATCAAGGTATTGAATACCTTTCTTGAGAGAAACTTTGAGTCCTACTATGCATGCCTTGTATTCCTTCATATTATTGGTGCAAGGGAAATCCAATTTGATGGCGATGGGAGTGTGGGAGTCATCTAGGGCGATCAGAAGTATCCCAACACCATATCCCTTTTTGTTGGCAGCACCGTCAAAGAAAATTTTCCATCGAAGGTTGTCTTGAGCGGTGCAGAGGATATTTTCATCTGGGAATTCAGAGATCCTGACATCTGCTTCTTCTACGGGGTAATTAGCGAGGTAGTCAGAGATGGCTCTTCCTTTAATGGCTTTCTGCATGACATACACGATATCGAACTCGGTTAAGAGCATCAACCATCGGGCCATTCGACTGGATAAAACAGGTTTCTCAAGTAGGTATTTGATGTGATCCACTCGGGATACAAGTTCGATGGGGAAGGTGAGCATGCAGTGTCGTAACTTTTGGGTGACCGAGACAAGTGTGGCACTCACCTTTTCCAAAGCAGTGTAGTTGACCTTGTACCCGGTCAATTTACGACTGGCGTAATAGATGGCTCTTTCTTTGTGGGAGTCTTCAAGGTATTAGTCTAGCAAAGCCCCAGCTGCAGTGTCGGTTATGGTTAGGTATAGGAGCAAAGGGAGACCAGGCTGTGATGGCATGAGCACTAGAGGTTGGGTCAAATATTATTTGATTCGGTCAAAAGCTTCTTGGCAGGCCTCGTTCCAAACCTTGGTTGAATCCTTTCAGAGGATCTTGAAGATCGGTTCACAGATGGAGGTTAGATGGATGATGAACCGGCTGATATATTGCAATTTCCTAAGAAAACCTCAGACTTCTTTCTCTGTTCGGGGAGGTGGCATCTCAAGTATGGCCTTCATCTTTATAGGATCTTATTCTATCCCCTTATCACTGACCATGAATCCCAAAATTTTTCCCTTTCTAATGCTGAAGACACATTTCTGTGGATTGAGTCTCATCTGATACCGTCGTAGTCGTTCAAAGAACTTCTGGAGAGCAGGAACATGACCTTCTCTAGTTTTGGACTTGATAATCATATCATCCACATAAACCTTGACTTCTTTGTGAATCAGATCGTGCAGGATGGTTGTGGAAACCCTTTGGTAGGTAGCCCCATCATTCTTGAGACCAAATGGCATAACGGTGTAGCAAAAGGTTCCCCATGGGGTGATAAATGTGATTTTTTCTTTGTGGTCTGGGTTCATTTTGATTTGGTTGTATCCGGAAAACCAGTCGAGGAATGACTTGAGAGCATGACTGACTGTGTTGTCCATGATCATGTCGATATTGGGTAGCGGATAATCATCCTTTGGAGAAGCTTTGTTTAAACCTCGGTAGTCTACACACATTCGAACCTTCCCTCCTGAGTTCGACACATGTACTATGTTGGCTAGCCATGTGGGATATTCGATCACACGAATGAAGCCCACATTCAAATGTTTGACCACCTCTTCTTTGACCTTGAGCGACCATTCGGTGCGGAGCTTTCTCAATTTTAGTTTAACCGACTTGTAATTTGGGAGAGTGGGGATCTCGCGTTGAGCTATTTTAGAATCAATGCCGGGCATATCATCATAGGACCATGCGAAGACATCCATGAATTCCTTTAGCAATTCTTCGATTTGTGCGCGCTCATGCTCATCAAGGGTGGCCCCTATCCTAATCTCGCGCAGTTGGCTACTAGAATCGATATTAATAATAACAGTCTCTTCTTCATTAACTTGAACACGATTATGTTGTTTATTATTAACCTTATTTAGATTAGTTAAGAATTGTTCATATGGAAAATCATTATCATCAACAGTTTGATTAGAATCCAAACAATTAATGTAAGGCACAACAAGATACTCAAAATCTTCGTTTATTTCATTGATAGGAAAAACAACATTGAGAACCTTATCAAAAGTGGTCTCGATTACATTTGAACATGGATAGACAACAGAAGAAGAAATAGGGTAAACATTGGTGTTAGGGGAGATTTTAAGAGGTAGAACTGGCGCAGCATGCCAGTTGAGGAGGGGTTTATCAGCAGCTTTAATTAGATGGGATGGATCCATTGATGTAGTGCCTGAATGAACCATGCAGAGTGCCAACCCCAGTGTCTGTAAGTTGAAGGAATCTTCAAAATCACTTTCCTTAGTCTCTTCTGTATCTTTGATGATCGGTTGTACTCGGTGTTGGAAACTTTTAGTCCATGGGTAGCTATCTTGGAAAAAGATCTCCATTCCAGTCTTCATCTTCTTGTCTGTGTGGTTATACCATGGTTCTAAAAAACCGCAAAAGGGGAAGTCTTCGCCTTCTTTGATGAATCGTCCATTCAAGGAGTCTCCTGAGATAGTTTGGATGCAGTCTAATCTTCTCTTTGGTCGAGACTGGTGGATCCTTCTGAGTTCTTGTTCTGATGGTTGATACCCCTATCCACAAGGAAGGAAAGCTTTCTTCAGTTCGATGGGCTCAAGTATCCCTTGTTGCCTTTGCCCTAGCCCCAGTTCGGGCATGAAGTACATGTTTTCGAACATCTGAATTACATTGACATTACCATGAGGGTTATATTCTGGACAAACCCTTTCTTTGAAACCATCCCCTGGCGGGAGTAGGAGTGGATCAACTCAGAATCCTGATATGATCATATCATTTGACCCGTGCTGTATCTCAAGGATTGGACTGCTGGTGCTTGCACCCTCGACATTTTCATCGTCGCCCAAAATGGTGATGACTCGCCCGTCGGTGAAGAACTTTAATTTCTGATGGAGGGAGGAAGACACACCCTTGATACTGTGGAGCCAGGGTCGTCCGAGCAATAGGTTGAAACAAGCTGGGATGTCTATGACTTGGAATTCAATGACAGGGTTTATAGGGCCAACCCCTATTACAAGTTTTATGGATCCCATCACCTCCCGGTGGGTATTATCGTGGCATGTATAGTGGCAGAGGTTGGAGCGAGGTCATTTTATTTCAGACCTAAACACTTGAAGGTTCTCAGTGGGCAGACATTCAAGGCGAATCCATTACCGACAAGAAAGAGTGGCACGACCTTCCCCATAACTTCGATGGAGATGTTGAGTGCATGATTGTGATTTGGCCCAATTTTGGGGATTTCTTCTTCAGAAAATGATAGCATTCAGGTAGAGGCTAAGGATCCTACCAGATTTACCGCTTCTTCTGGTGTGGTAGAAGGAGGAACTGTAGGTCCAGTGAGCAGCTTGATTAAATCATTTCTGTGCAGCTGAAAAGACATGAAAAGCCCCCACTGAGTGATGTTAGCTTGAGTTTTTTTCGGTTGATCGAGGATCTTTCTTTCCTCGATGGTCATCTTTGGCATAGGAAGGTTTTCAACGCCCTTCCCTTTGTCATTTGCTGGTAGTGAGCTTGGGACCTAATAATGTCTCCCTGATCTAGTCATGTGATTTACTAAAGAAAGGGCCAGTTCTTCCCGAAGCTTGTTCTTCACTCGAATCTTCGAATTTTTCTCCCCATCTGATGGCAACAATTCTGTCTTTTCATGTAAAGTCAATGCATTCCATAACTTCAATGGCTTCTTCATACAGGTCTTCCCATTCTGTGGGGATATGTATGGTTGAAGGGACCAAGTGCCCTTGTAGCTTTAAAATATCAAGTAACCCGGTGATACTACAAATGTTGTTGGTTTGCCCGAATAATTATACCATAATCTGGACAACATTATCTTGGCTGACTTCATCAGTTGGTACCACCCAATTGTATGAATCTCGGGCCCATTTCCGTGCTTCCAAGAATAATGTATTGAACCTTTGGCAATCGATGACCATCTGTGAGGGCAATTTCAGCCCGAACTCTAGGAGTTGGTTTAACACCTTTGATAATTCCATATTTCCATTTTCAGAACGGGTACGGACAGCGATGCATCCTCTGGTAAGGAGTGACAGTGCCTGATCAGCGAGGCTAGTAGGGTGTAGGAGGAAATATGAGCAAATTTGAAGAGGTTTAGGAGAGTATATGAGTGTGATTTGAGTTGAGGGATCAAAATCTGGGTTTTCTTCTAAGAAGATGGCATTGGCATGATTTGGGAGTGGATTGTGAGTAGTGTTTGGCTTAGGATTGGATGGTGGGGTGATGGTACCCCGATCAATGAGATCTTGGATTATGTTTCAGAGGTGAAAGCATTGGTCAGTGGTATGGCCAGCAGTTTGGTTAAAGGCGCAATGAACATCAGCCTTGAAGTTTCTTGGGAGAAGATTTGGCAATGGACGGGGATCCAAGGGTTTGATGAAGTTTTGTCTTAAAAGGGCTTGTTAAACTTTTGACAGGGGAGCATGGAGCTTAGTGTATTCCCTTCGGATGGGGGCAGGGTAGCTTTATGGTACCCATGATGTGTTTGGTTGAGAGATGTTGTTGATGGTTGAGACTGTAGCACTGGTAGGCTTGTCATACTTTCTACGGGTAAGCTGTCCGGACACCTTCTTCGGTTCACCCTCTGTTTTAACAAGGCTTTCCTTGATTTCTACTCCTGCTTCTCTAAAAGCTCGAAAGTGGGTATAGTATTGTCCTCCCATCATCGCTCGTACATAGGGCAAGAAGTTCTTCTTCACTATGTTGACCTGTTCTTCCTCAGATGGCCGATTGGTCATGGTAGCTGCTTGCTCCCTCCACCGGGTTATGAAGTTACTAACTGATTCCCTAGGGTTTTGTTTGAGCAGCTCTAAATCACGACGGGTGACCTTAAGATCTTCATTGTATTTGTACTGCAATATGAATTCTCGGGCTACATCCTCCCAGCTATGGATTTTGGATTCCTCGAGAGATAAAAACTATCAGAGGGCACAATCCTTTAAAGTTTGCTAAAACAATTGGGCCATCACTTCTTCAGAAGCCCCTAGTAGAGTCATACAACGATGATAACTACGAAGATGAACAATTGGGGGTCCACTCCCTCCGAACTTCTCGATAGTTGGCATTTTGAACTTCTCAGGTAACCTCGCTTTAGGATAAGGAGACATGTGGGTGTAGTTTATGTAATTCCCAGAGATTCTAACTTGGTCGAACTTCTTGGTGATCATCTTGATATCCTCTTTGACTTTATTCAACTCCCCCTCTTTTGGATCAATGACCATAGGCAGGTTAGCCACAGGCTGGGTAATGTTTGGCATTGGAAGCTGGGCAGGTGGCAGCCCATTGACAGGAGGGGCATGTGGAGCGTGTTGATACTCTTTGGGAACCCAAATAGGCTCGGGTGGACCCATAGCACGAGGGAATAGGGCCTCGAGCTCTTGAGGAATAGGAACCTGGACACGAGCTGAGCTAGGACTGCCGTCAGATCCGGCTGTATGACTGGTACTTGATATGTATTCTCCATGGAAAGTGGATGGATTTCGGACTCGAAAGAAGTAGTAGAGGAACGGATGAAACTCTGGGGTGATTTGACTGAAGACCGAAGCCAATAGGGAGCCAGGCCAAGGGCTTGCGATTGGTCTGAGAAGGCGTATAATGTGATTTATTTTTGAGAAAAAGGGAAGAAACTATTTTTGGATTTTTGATAAAGAAGGGAAAAATGTTTTTGGAGACGGAACGCAGTATGATTATTACGATTATTATGTTCTCACTTGTATTTAATTTTCCTAAATGCAATGCCGGACGGGACCCGAGCCTGGAAAAGTGGGGTCTTTAATATATGCAAAGCTATGGCTGGACTTGTAACCAGGTTCATGGACAGGGTCCTATTTTAAAAATGCGCGAAAATTTGGGCGACAAGCCGACTCTAAATTTCGGTAGAGTTTCGGGTTAAAATCGACAATCTAAAATGCGTGTCCTAGGTTTGACACCTATATGCGGGTATGATATTGGTTGGGTGAATCAGAATGGGTTCCCCACTTTGGCGTGACTTCCACGATATACGTCTTGCTCTTGCGGGCAATCGATACGTGTGGACAAGCCATTTGATATACCTGAGTGTACGTGAATTTCCTCACTATATACCTCATGGGAATGGTACCAGTGAGAGAAAATTTGATATACTCGGCGTACGTGAACGAATTCCCAGCGATATACCTCCCGTCATGACTTCGATCAAGCGATACGATGCGAGGGAACCGTTCGATATACGTCGAAGGTACTTGGCCAATGGAAGGTGAGAGTCGTATCGCTTAGGCTAACTGCGCCCTACCGGACCAGCGCCCATCACGAAGTGACCCTCCAGTTACTGGGTAAAATTTGGTTGATAACAATTCTCTTTGGTGATGTCGTGTGAATCATGCATGATTCTCTTATTAGTATCTTATGATGAGAATGCTTTTCTTGATTATGCCAAACAGGGAGCAAAGTACAAGTACCAAAGGTACACCAAGTATGGATGGGTGATGCGTGCAACATGTGGATATATGTGATCCTAGGTGCACATGGTGTGAAGTGTACATGGAGAATTTTCTACAAGTGTGTGAATAGAAGCATAAGAATGGGATACACATGAAAAAGGGGAACATGCAAATATAGGGGAAACATGAATAAATATAACATCCATGTAAATAGAGTCAAGCCCTCAAAACATACGTTCGGTCCCCAGCAGAGTCGCCACTGTAGCCATCCCCGATCCTCACCGCGAGCGGGCGCATGAAGGAGGATCCTCGGGTCCTGCGTATCCCTCTCGAGAGCGCTTCGACCGGCGTCGTTTGTGATGAAGTGTAAAAGTGTAGAGAGATTTAGAGTCACCAGTCTATTTTACTCAAAAGAGACAAAACAAAAAGGGAAAGCCATCCCGAAGGACGGCATCCAAAGACATACTAGTGCATACGAAACCAAAATCATTCGAGAAGGGTTTGGAGGCTAAGTTACGAAATGGGAAGGTGTTAGGCACCCATTCCGCCCTTTCGGTCTCTCATGGATGTTTGATATTTTCCCTTTTTATTTTCCCCGTGATATGTGTGCATGTGTATATATATAGTGGAGATAGGAATCCTCGACTTGTGTCATGGAAGAGATAAAGCGAGTCATCCGTAGGAAGGTATACAAATAATATTAAAAAATAAGATTTATGTGATTACCCTTACGTTGATTGTTATAATGGAACGATAACGCATATGGAGTAATACGTCACTAAGAACAAGTATATAGAATATAAGAAAATTGGATTTCGAGAAGATAGAAAATGAGAGAGAAAGTGAGAATAGGACTTGAGTCTCGGGTTTTACCTCGAGATGCCTACGTAGCCTATAAAGGCATCAAAGTCCACGTAGTTTGCATACAAAATGAGGGGTGGGGTTTATCCCATAAATCCAAATGGGGGATCTCTTATTTGTGAGTGTGTGTGTGTGTAGAAAAAGTGTTTTAATTGTGATAAAAGTGTGAGAAAAGTATGAGAATCCCTATTTGAAATTTATGAGCAAATCCTCTTTTTCTTATTTTTTGGGTTTTATTTATATGAAAATAAGAGATGTGAAATAATACTAAATAAAAAGTATATTAGGATGTGTGAGATGAGATAATAAAAGTACTAAGTAATAAAACAAGTTACTGCGAATTTAAGAGAATTTGAAGAGAAAGTTGAGAAAGTTGGACCTTCTTGAAGCTCTTGAGCTGGATCTTGAATGTTGGAGAGCAGCCCTTGCACTTGGATGATGATGGAGAGTGGCTAATTCCCCATGTTTGATGAAAAGGATGATGAAAAGTGGAAGTTAGAAAGGGATTTGGATGTTGAAATCGTGCTGTCTTCGAGAGGGGTTTTTGGGATTCGCTGAGAGAGATTTTTATCAGATCTGGGCTCCCTTTAAAAATGAGGTGAAGGCATCCTTTTATAGGCCCAGGTCACTGCCGATTGGCATAGACTTGGTCCTGCCTATCGGCACCTACCGATAGGCAGGGTTTGGAACCTGCCATTTGGCAGTGTATTTTAGGCCTTTTCGAAAAATTGGCTGCCGAGGGCAAACCATTGGTCAGAATCGTGCACGGGGCAGACCGTTGGAAAGATAATTCAAAGAACTTTAAAATTCCTTAGACCTCTCCCGGGTTCGGGAGTTGACTTTGGGTCAAATATGGCTCAGAAGCGTTTGTCGGTCTATTGGACGGGGAATAGTTTGGACGCAAACGGATCGTTTGTCCGCATGGTAAGTCCGAATCACGCACGGGGTGGATCGTTGGAAAGGTTAAGAGATGTAATTCGACATTCCAAAGAGTTTGACCCAGTTTGGGGAGTTGAATTAGGTCAACCGGGCCCTGGAAACATTTGGTGACCTCTTGGAGTCAAACGGATTGTTCGTCAGCATGGTAAGTCGGAATCACGCACGGAGCGGACCATTGGAAAGGGGTTTCAGTGCCCTTCAAAGATTCATTTAGCCTTGGTCGAGCTGAAGAGTTGACTTAGGTCAAAAAGTGCCTGGGAGCGCCCGATGACCTCTTGATCAAGTTTCGAATGCAAACGGATCGTTCGCCCGCATGGTCAGTGATGATGCTAGAAACAACACCACCTTTCAAAGTGTTTGTGAGCTCAGTTCAATGTTAACAATGGAAACATAAGAGTACATACACATATAGTAGAAGGAGGTTACGAGAAGAGGATTCACACCAGAATATAAGTGGTTTAGCCAATCAGGCCTACGTCCACTGTGCAAGTGTATGATGTGTATCACTGTATGAGGGCTCTAATGGACATAGATAAAATCTCTTAAGATTTCTCTCTCTAGTGTGTATTTGAACAGAGTTTCAACTAGGGTTACTAATTTTGGATCCCTTTCTAAGAAGGAGAAGACAAGTATTTATAGTGCCTGGGGGGTGTAGTGTACCCCCCCATGCATGCAATGATCATGTGTGTGTTAATCTAACCAATCTGATGAAGATATCTGTCACTGTCACATGTAGAGAATGATGATGAAATATTTCCCCCACGTGGGCGGAATGATTTGTTATAACTGACTTGTGTCCACGTGTCCTTATCCACACGTCAAGTAAGTGCTCGGCCTCTGTGCTTGGTCATAACCTCGGCCTGGAAGAGTATGAAGTTGATAAGGTCTAGTTGTGTATCCAATTCGAGATGAGCCATCATGGTCTCGGCTTAAGTGATGTAGAGGATAGGTATTAGGGTCGGCCTGGGCCGAGTTTAAGTTAGAATATGCCTGGAATATCGGCTGATTCACTGATGGGGTTGACCGTGGTAGAAGTATAGCTCCTTGTAACCTCAGCCTACCCTCGGCCGAGGTTGTCATTCTCGGGTGAACTGACAAACTTCTGACCCCCTGATTTATGCAGTCTCCCCTTGAAGAGGTTGGCAGTGGTGTCGTCCAGGGCCGACCCTTCTATCGCCGAGGCTGCTGGTCACTGATCCAAGGTTTTTCTAACATCGGCCATGTCCTCGATCGAGGTTGATGTCTTTGAGCCGAGGTGACACTTGAGGAATATCATCACCCCTATCCCTTAGTTACATGTGGGAGTAGGTGATTGTGGGATCTCTATACCTCCGAGGTCTTTCTTCTTTGTGCCAATGTTCCTTTGACACTTGTCCATTGCTGAAGTGAGAGGCGTTCCTGGCAAGCATGTGATGTCAACCGTCCTTTGGGGCTCCCAAGGCAATGATGGGCCTTGGGAAGCGTGCATCCATATTAAGGGTTTAAACCCTATTTTACCTCTTTCTTCTTCACTTCTCTCTCTTCTGGCTCGACTCGTTTCTGCATCTCTCTCTCTCTCTCTAGAAAAGCTCTTGTTCGAAGCATTTTGGTGGTGATTTCTCGCAGTATCTTCCTTCTCTCTTACCATTTTGTCTTCAGCTATCTTCTGCCATTCTTTCTTCTTTATTTTTCCTGTCTTCTTCTTACTTTTGCATTTTTCGGTGAGTTTTTGGAGATTTTCGGCGAGGTCTCCATTTTTTCTGGCGAACTGTTCTTTGTGTTCTTCGTAGTAATTGCTTAAATTTTGATAGTTTGATCCTCAATTGAATCATTCCATTTTCCAGTCTTTGTTTGTTGTTTAGGAGAGTTGTAAGTGTAGGGTCTGTCTCTTATGCTCAAACCCCTTTACCAACTCTTAGAGGAGTTCCCTTCTCTCAGAGAGAAGACTTTAGAGAAAATTAGGCAAATAGAAAGAGCGCAGAAGGAAGCTCGTAGGTTAGAGAAATTCCCCCGCAGACCTATCTTTCCCCCACCTCTGAAGGATAGGTCCCTGATCAAGCAGAGGTCTCCAATCGGGCCTCGTCTCATAAAAATTCAAGCACATCATCCTCTTCCTCAGAGGTTGAGATTTTTTAACCAAGCATGGCTATTCCACCAATACTTGACGCCATTCCCCTGTCGACTGTCACAGGGGCTGAGTTTGCTCAGAGGTTCCCAAGTAACCCTCCAACGTCTGCTCCGATCGACGTTGAGCAACTCAATGACGATGATGATGATGCTGAGAGTGATATCGATGTCTCTGAGGCGGCCGGGATTGAGAGTACAGTTAGTGAGGTCGACCTTCTTTGCTTCAGATACCTATACTCCATCAGCCCCTCCATAAAGCTCAAGAGATCTCTGAGGGAAGAGAGGGCTTACCACGGTCGAGATGGTGGGATCTGCTTGTACGAGAAGATGTTCAAGTTTGGGTTTCGTTTGCCCATCCATCCCATCATTAGGTCTATACTAGCCTACATCAACTTGGCCCCTTCCCAGTTGTCACCCAATGCTTGGAGGGTAATAATTAGGGTCGTCGTCTTATGGAGATCTGTTCACCACTCAGACCTTCCAGTCTAGGTCTTTATAGGTTGCTATGTCCCTTCATCTGCCAAAAACCACCCGAGCTATTATCATTTTGTAGCTCGGAAGCCTGATAAGAAGATATTCCAGATAACTCAGACTTCTAATCATAACTGGAAGCCTCGCTATTTCTTTGCCTCAGGGCCATGGGAATTTGGCCCATGTGCCTCCTCTTCCTCACTAGAGCCGCGAATGCCCATAAGATGGGGAAAGGTTACAATGTCTGCTAAGGCCGACCCTGGTCTAAGCCTGAAAAATCTTCAGAAGGTCAAAGACCTTCAGGATCAGGGGATGTATGGTCTGCTCCTTAAATTTGAACACCTGATGATCCCCTACTACCTCTCTGAGACTAGTTTAGGGGGAAGTCCTCTTACAGAGATTGGTTAGTGTTTTTTATTCCAAGTTATACCTCTGAGTTTATGCATGTCTGACCCTCTAACTCAGATCTTTCTATTTTGCAGAGCCTCCGAAGGGAATATCAAACGAACTTTGGGAAATAGCAGCACTGAGTTTGACAAAACTTGCTAAGAAGGAAGGTCTGAATGATCCTCCTCCCCCTCCCTCAACTTCGAAGGCTTAGGCCACAAGGAATAGAAATTCCACTGAACCTTCCCCTGAGGATCAGAGGCAGAAGAAGAAAGGTGGGGACAATGCCATCCTATCCTCTACAGATGCGTTGGCTGCTCATATAGAGAAACTAAAAATTAATGACAGCATCATAGTCCACAGTCTACAAGCGCTGGATTCCATCGGCTCTTCTATGACCGATGCAGATAAACATTTTTGCCGGTCAATGGACACACCTCTGCTGGTTGAGTTCGGCCTTCACAGGTCTATTCAAGTATGACTTCAGATTTTTGTATAGCTTCAAAGTGTAACCTCTGATTTGAATTTTGACTCATATACATGACCACATGATTTGCAGGGCCTGGATGTTATGCATCATCTCGCCAATTGGACTATGAGGAAGTTACCCCTCATCCAGAAGGGTCAAGAGGCCAAGAAGGTGCAAAGCTCTCTGAATGCGGAGGTAGACCATCTGAAATCTGCATTTGATGGGTCTGAGAAGAAGGTAAAGGAGTTGGAGAAAGAGATCTCCAAGATTAAAAAGGACCATGCTATCGCTCTGAAGGCCAAGGATGATGTTCTCCATCAAAAGGTCGGCTCTGCAGTGAAGGCAGCTCTTGAGGATGCTTCTGAGGGGATATTAGCTGATTATAAAGTCTCCGATGAATTCATGAGCTCCTACTTTGAGTACCTTAAAAGAGGTATTAAGGCTACTATTAAATGGGCGGCTGCTAAGGAGAAGGAGACAGGAAGTTTGAAGGCCTCTGACTTCATAGGTCTGGGTTTTGCTAACCCTCAGCTTGCCCAAGCCTTTCAAGAGGTTGAAGAGGAGGTCGCTACCCCTGCAGAGACTGCCACACTGGACGGTACAACGATAGAGGGAATTGACCACAGAGAAGATGGGGTCGAGGTGACCAACGTCATCCAAGAGAATCAGGCCGAGTATACCAGCACTCTTCCTTCAAATCCTTAGGCTCAATTGTGAAGCTTTCTGTACTTTTTTGTAACCCCTAATCTGATGTAACCTCTGAAGAACATTATCAACTTATATTTTTGAATTTTTACAACTGGATAGAAACCTCTGAGGAGGGTTTTTACTTCATTTGTTTTTTTTGTTGAATGCTTCTTTGCCATGCGATGTTTTAGCTCTGAAGTCTTGTTGCAATGATGTCTGTTTAAACTAAATTAAGTCTAACCTCAGACCTTGTCACCACACAGTGATGTTATAAGGTCTGAGGCCATCAACTAAGATGTCATCCTCATAATTAATTTCACCAAATTAATGATGTTAAGGATCTGAGGTCATCCAAGTATGGTGTCTAACCTCAGACCTTGTCACCACAATGATGTTATAAGGGTCTGAGGCCATCAACTAAGATGTCATCCTCATAATTAATTTCACCAAATTAATGATGTTAAGGGTCTGAGGTCATCCAAGCATGATGTCTGACCTCAGACCTCGTCACCACTTAATGATGTTATAAGGGTCTGAGGCCATCAATTAAGATGTTATCCTCATAATTAATTTCACTAAATTAATGATGTTAAGGGTCTGAGGTCATCCAAGCATGATGTCTGACCTTAGACCTTGTCACCACTTAATGATGTTATAAGGGTCTGAGGCCATCAACTAAGATGTTATCCTCATAATTAATTTCACCAGATTAATGATGTTAAGGGTCTGAGGTCATCCAAGTATGGTGTCTGACCTCAGACCTTGTCACCACTTAATGATGTTATAAGGGTCTGAGGCCATCAACTAAGATGTTATCCTCATAATTAATTTCACCAAATTAATGATGTTAAGGGTCTGAGGTCATCCAAGCATGATGTCTGACCTCAGACCTTGTCACCACTTAATGATGTTATAAGGGTCTGAGGCCATCAACTAAGATGTTATCCTCATAATTAATTTCACCAAATTAATGATGTTAAGGGTTTAAGGTCATCCAAGCATGATGTCTGACCTCAGACCTTGTCACCACTTAATGATGTTATAAGGTTCTGAGGCCATCAACTAAGATGTTATCCTCATAATTAATTTCACCAAATTAATGATGTTAAGGGTCTGAGGTCATCCAAGCATAATGCCTGACCTCAGACCTTGTCACCACTTAATGATGTTATAAGGGTCTGAGACCATCAACTAAGATGTTATCCTCATAATTAATTTCACCAGATTAATGATGTTAAGGGTCTGAGGTCATCTAAGTATGGTGTCTGACCTCAGACCTTGTCACCTTTAATGATGTTATAAGGGTTTGAGGCCATCAACTAAGATGTTATCCTCATAATTAATTTCACCAAATTAATGATGTTAAGGGTTTGAGGTCATCCAAGCATAATGTCTGACCTCAGACCTTATCACCACTTAATGATGTTATAAGGGTCTGAGGCCATCAACTAAGATGTTATCCTCATAATTAATTTCACCAAATTAATGATGTTAAGGGTCTGAGGTCATCCAAGCATGATGTCTGACCTCAGACCTTATCATCACTTAATGATGTTATAAGGGTTTGAGGCCATCAACTAAGATGTTATCCTCATAATTAATTTCACCAGATTAATGATGTTAAGGGTATGAGGTCATCCTAGCATGATGTCTGACCTTAGACGTTGTCACCACTTAATAATGTTATAAGGTCTGAGGCCATCAATTAAGATATTACCCTCATACTTTCTACCATTAGATCGCAATGAAGCAAAAATTGACATGAAAACTTATCTCTTATTAATAACCTCTTCATAAGATGATACATTTACATAAATTTTTACAACATCATATGTAATACTTCTTTAGATGATCATCATTCTAGGGGTTAGCGAAAGGTTCCCCTTTTAGTTTTTCTAGCCTGTAGGTCCTGGGCACAACCTCTTCTGTCACTTTGTAGGGACCATGCCAGTTTGGGTGGAGTTTGTTTATTTTCTGTAAGGTCTTCTTCAGTACTAAATCTCCCACGACAATGGGTCTTGACTTCACCCTCTGATTGTAGAATTTTGCTGCTCTCTGCTAGTAAGCTGCTTGTCTGATTTCAGCGTCTTCCCTTCTCTCTTTAATCAGATCTAGGTCTAGTCTCCTCTCTTCCCCATTTTTATCAGGGTCATAGGTCTGAACCCTATGAGTAGGGAGTCCCACTTCTATTGGTATGACGGCCTCTAAGCCGTGTGCTAGCATGAACGGGGTTTCTCATGTTGGTGCCCTTACCGTGGTTCTATAGGCCCATAACACAACGTAAACCTCTTCAGTCCATCTCCCCTTCGCTTTTTCTAACCTCTTCTTGATTCCGTCGAGGATTGTTCTGTTTGTGACTTCTGTCTGACCGTTTTCCTGAGGTCGATCGGGAGATGAGAAGAACTGCTTTATCCCCACTCTTTCACAATACATTTTTAAAGAGGAGTTCTTGAACTGGGTTCCATTATCTGAGATGAGAGTGTTTAGGAGGCCATGTCTGCGTATAATGTTCCTCCAAATAAATTGGAAGGTCTTCTATTCTATGATCGTTATCATCGGCTCTGCCTCCACCCACTTTGAGAAGTAGTCAATGGCAACTATCAGAAATAGATAATTATTAGCAGCTCTTGGTAGGGGTCCTACTAAGTCAATTCCCCACACAACGAATGGCCATGGGGAAGTGATTGATGTCATAGGTTGATGAGGTTGGTGAGGAATAGTGGATAATCTCTGACATTTATCGCACCTCTTCACGTAAGCTGCAGCATCTTTGGCCAATGTTGGCCACCAGTATCCCTGTGTAATGATTCTCTTGGCCAAGGGTCTTCCTCCTATGTGACTGGAGCAAGAACCCTAATGAACTTCCTGTAAGACGTGGGGAACTTCGGTGGGATGCACACATCTAAGGAGAGGCAACATAAATCCCTTCTTATATAGGACGTCTCCTACTATGGAGAACTTGGCAGCCCTATATCTTAACTTCCTCCTCTCTATCTTGGATTTCGGTAGCTCTCCCACTTTGATATATCTGATGAGGGGGTCCATCCATGAGTCTCCTAGGTTCAAATTATGATAAGGGTTGCAAACCTCTTCTTCCTTAATGGTCGCTTTTGCTAAGACCTCGACCGGAACTATCTTTCTAACGTCCGTCTTCATCGCGGAGGCCAGCCTAGCCAATGCATCTGTGTGGCTGTTATTTTGTCGAGGTACTCTCTTCAGTTTTATCTCTTCGAAATATTCTAACACCATTCTCACCCTCTTCAGATACTTAGCCATCCTTTCATCTTTGGCTCCATAGACTCCCAATACTTGATTGACAACTAAGCTTGAGTCGCTATGAAGTAGGAGTCGTCTTACTCCTAGAGTCTTTGCCAATGAGAGACCCACTATCATGGCTTCGTATTTTGATTCGTTGTTAGAGGCCTTGAAGTTGAACCTCAAAGCGTATTCAATATTGTAACCATCTGGAGATGAAAGTATTAACCTTGCACCGCTTCCACTGTCACAGGAAGAACCATCGACGAAGAGATTCCAAATGTTTATATCCGATGAGAAGGCCCCTTCTGACATGATTCCAAGCCTGAATAGGTACCGATCCTCCTCGTTCTTCGCTACTCCGCTCCTGATCTGCTTGAATACGGCTTCTTCCTGACTTCGAAAGACGTTTGGTGCAACCTCTTCCTATTCTCAAAAGAAGTTTGGTGCGACCTCTTCCTGTTATCGGAAGACGTTCGGTGCAACCTCTTCCTATTCTCGGAAGACATTGTTGTTTGACCCTTCAGCACCCACTGGGTCATTCTCTGCCTTGGCCTCTTCCCATGTGAACTCAGCAACAAAGTCTGCGAGGGCCTTCCCTAGGTTGGTAGGTAAGGTCATACTCTTCCAACTCAATGGCCCAGGTCATCAATCTTCCAGACTTCTCAGGTTTATGGAGGACTTGTCTTAGTGGGGAATTGGTGAGGATGACCATGGAATGGGCTTGGAAGTAGGGCTTCATCTTCCTTGAAGCATGTATCAGGGCGTAGGCTAACTTTTCCATACGTGGATAATTTTGTTCAGACCCTTGAAGGGATTTACTGTTGAAATACACAGGCCTTTGGATTCCAACGTCTTCCCGCACTATGGATGCACTGATAGCCGATTCAGAGACTGCTAGATAAACATACAATTTCTTTCCTACTATGGGCCGAGATAATAACAAGGGAGACCCAAGGTAAGACTTGAGTTGGTTAAAAGCTTCTTCGCACTCTTTGTCCCACTGGAAGGCCTTTCTAAGAACTATAAATAATGGAAGACACTTGTCCGTTGCTCTGGAAACAAACCTGTTAAGTGCGGTCACTCTCCCCGTGAGTCTTTGGACATCCTTGATACTCCTTGGTGTCTTCATGTCAAGCAAAGCCTTGATTTTCTCAGGGTTTGCTTTGATTCCTCTTTGATTGATGATAAATCCCAGAAACTTCCCAGCTCCTACCCCGAAGACACAGTTCGCGAGGTTGAGTTTCATCCTGTACAAGTCTATCGTATCGAAGGTCTTTTCAAGGTCTGCCACATGAGTGCAGGCCTTTAAGCTCTTCGTCAGCATATCATCTACATACACCTCCATAGTCTTGCCTATTTGGTCTTCGAACATCTTATTCATAAGACGTTGGTATGTTTCCCCCACATTTTTCAGACCGAAGGGCATCACTTTGTAGCAGTACGTCCCTTTGTCGGTAATAAAGGTTGTCTTCTCTGAGTCTTCCGTATCCATGAAGATCTGATTGTAGCCTGAATACGTGTCCATGAAGCTCATGAGCTCATTCCCTGCAGTAGCATCTACCATCTGATCTATCCGAGGTAAGGGATAGCTATCTTTTGGGAAAGACCTGTTCAGGTCAGTGAAATCAATGCACATTCTCCACTTTCCATTGGCTTTGGGCACGATGACTGCATTCGATAACCACTCCGGATATATGACCTCTCTTATAAACTCAGCCTCTTCCAGTTTTTTGACTTCTTCCCGAATGATGTCGTACTTCTCCCTGGAGTAAACTCTTTGTCTTTGTTTGATAGGCCTGGCATCTTTGGTCACGTTGAGCTTATGACTCATAACCTCAGGGTTAATATCGAGCATGTCTGCGTGACTCCAAGCGAAGACACTCTGCCTCTTCCTGAGGAATTTTATCAGCTCTTCCTTGATTTCTTCTTTAAGGCTTTGCCAACCTGGATGGTTTTTTCCTATTCATCCTCATTGAGGATGATGGATTCTACCTCTTCCGCAGCCTCTCCCTTCTTTAACTTTGTTTTATCTCTTGGGTCAAGTGTATCAATGCTATAAGTGGTGGTTGCCCTCTTATGGGCCTCTCTCTTTTTGGCCGAGTTGAAGTAACATTCTCGTGCTATGTTCTGGTCACCTTGCACTTCCCCTACCCCATAGGGGGTCGGGAATTTTAGCATCTGGTGGACCATTGACTGCACGGCCTCAAACTCCTTAAGCGCCACTCTTCCTATGATGAGGTTATAGGCCGAGAAGAAATTTTCGTCCATCACGAAAAAATTGATCTTTCGGGTCAACCTCTTAGGCCACTCGTCACCCATTCGTACGTCCATTTCATACATGCGTAATGGGTGGACCTTTTTGCCACTAAAGCCCATTACAAGATGATGATAGGGTACCAGCCTTGCTATGCTAAGACCTAGGCTCTTGAAGCAAGCCCAGAACATAACGTCTGCTGAACTCCCCCGTCCACGAGGATCCTCTACACCTCGCATCCATGTACTCTTGTTGTTATTACCAAGAGGTCATCATATGGGGCTAAGATACCTTTGAAGTCGAGTCGGGAGAACCCAACTATAAGAGTGTCCATGTCCACCTTCTTTCTCTTCTGCGCTGTATCGGAAGACGTTAGATTTATAACTTCAAGTTTGGCCACTGACTTGGCCTCTGCCACATGAGCTTTTCTGTCAGCCACTTCAGAGCCACCTCTCGCAAGTCCTCCGCATATGGTGTTAACACCAAAGGAGATCATGCCAACCCTTTTCATCGGGATGTTGTCATCTTTTGGCGGAAGGTCAGGGTTATCTTCATCATCACCTTCTGAATCATTGTCTCTTCGGGCTGGGGCATCGTCATGACATCTGTCATTTCTCCTTTTTTTAGGGTCATCTCTTCCTCCTTTAGGAGCCTTGCCATCAACATACTTCCTCAACTTTTCAAATTTTAAAATCTTTTCAATCTCATCCTTTAAGGCGAAGCATCTGTCTGTAATATGGCCATGGTCCTGGTGTAACTCGCACCACAAGTTTTTATTCCTCTTATGTGGAGGGGCCTTCAGCTTCTCTGGCCATCTTAGAGTCCTGTCATTATTGATCTCATTGAGGATATGCTCACAGCTCACAGTTAGAGGAGTATAGTGAGTGAACTTGTCATCGACTGACCTCTTCTTTCCATCTTTCTTTCTTTGGGACTTCCCGCTACTACCGCAGTTCTCATCCTCACACTTGGCGTCCATTGCCTCTTCGGCATTCATGACTTTTCTCGCAGTTTCCAGTAGCTCGTCCATAGACCTGAGAGGGTCTTTCGCGAGTTTCCATAATAACTTCCCTTTCTGAAGACCTCCTATAAGGGTGGTCATGGCTATATTGTCTTCGGAGTCTTCAACCTCAAGTTTTTCTTTATTGTACCTGGCGATGTGGTCTCTTAGGCTCTCGTCCTTACCTTGCTTGACATACAGTAGATGAGTGGTCTTCTTTTGAGGTCTTACCCCAAAGTAGAAGTTGTGAATGAATCGTTCAGCCAAGCCCTTAAATTTCTTAATTGAATTCTTCAGAAGAGAAGTGAACCAGCTATGTGA
Organism: Sambucus nigra; assembly: GCA_949130495.1. NCBI lineage: Eukaryota > Viridiplantae > Streptophyta > Magnoliopsida > Dipsacales > Adoxaceae > Sambucus > Sambucus nigra. Next base: position 296,784,991 of record OX422213.1, read on the forward strand.
TGCTCCTATCAAAGTCTTGGAGAAGGCCCTACACTTCATCTCAGCAGGTATCTAGTAGATGTTCACCGCTGACTGATATATCTCAATGTGATGTACAAGGTTGGTGCTACCGTCATACTTGGGAGACACCACGGGTGGCTTGAACTTAGCAGCGGTTGGGAAGCTAACTATCCTTGCCACAAAGGGGAAGCCCTTCGAGAAACCTCTTTGCAATGGGTCTCGGCTCTTAATGAGGTTTCCTATCTTCTCGTCAATATGTTGGATAGAGTCATTCCATGGTCTCCTACCATCGTCCTGGCCGAGGTTGTCCCCAGCCACCTCTAAGGGATGAACTGAGGATTCCCCAGTCGCAGCGCAACATCGTCTGTTGACCTCTTCCTGGTCTCTACCTCTTCCTGCATGAGGTCAACCTTGGTGAGGCCGACGTTGTTCACCCCCTCTTTGTGAGCTGGCTGCACTCTTTGACCTTGATAACCTTTGTCTTAGGTCATTTACTGGGCCCAACCTCTCAAAGGTTAACCCTCTGCTCAATCGATCAAAAGCTGATCCTCACTGTTGGGCCTCTTCACCTCTTCGGTCGCCACAACCTCGGCTCTGCTGAAGAGGACGTACAGTATTATTCAAAACCTCATATGGCTCCTAATATTCTTTTGGGACCTCTTTTGCCTCCAGATCGTCATACCTGTCCTCCGGGCAAGGGTTTCCTTGCCTCCCCAGGCGTAAGCGCCTAGGGTCAGCAACGTCCCTCCTCCGCTGGGGGGCAGGTTGGTCCTTCATTGGTGCTTGGGGTGGTCCCCTGGCATTAGGATGAGGCTGGACAGTCGTCGGAGTGATCATTTTCGGTGAAACTCCAGGTGGCCTCATCATAGTTTAGCTGAGCTGTGCAAACTGCTCCTGCATAACTTGTTGCGTTGCAGCCAAAGACCTCAAGGCTGCAGCTATCTTCACCATTTAGGACTAAGGCGGTGCCTGGCTGGAACTAGGTCCTCCTGCTCCTAGCGGCGGAAGAGGCGGTGGTACCTCTGGTGCCATATGCTAATGCAAAAGAGCTTGAGTAGCAGATGAGCTTAATACCTTAAAGGACCTCTTTCAATGGTGAAGCAGCTCCACATAAGGGGTGGTGCCTGGTTCACCACCAGAGTCTCCAATGAGGTTAAGCTGAATAGGAGGAAGTGATAACTCTTCTCTTCCCACAGACGACGCCAAAATGATGATGCTAAAAATAGCACCACCCTTCAAGGTGTTTGTGAGCTCAGTTCAATGTTAACAATGGCAGCATAAGAGTACATACACATATAGTAGAAGGAGATGAGGAGAAGAGGATTCACACCGGAATATAAGTGGTTAAGCCAATCAGGCCTACGTCCACTGTGCAAGTGTATGATGTGTATCACTGTATGAGGGCTCTAATGGCCATAGATACAATCTCTCAAGTTTTCTCTCTCTACTGTGTATTTGAACAGAGTTTCAGTTAGGGTTGCTAATTTCAGATCCCTTTCTAAGAAGGAGAAGACAAGTATTTATAGTGCCTGGGGGGTGTAGTGTACCCCCATGCATGCAATGAGCATGTGTGTTGATCTAACCAATCTGATGAAGACATCTGTCATTGTCACATGTAGAGAATGATGATGAAATATTCCCCCCACGTGGGAGGAATGATTTGTTATAACTGACTTGTGTCCACGTGTCCTTGTCCACACGTTAAGTAAGTGCTCGGCCTCTGTGCTTGGTCATAACCTCGGCCTCGAAGAGTCCGAGGTTGATAAGGTATAGTTGCCTATCCAATCCGAGATGAGCCATCATGGTCTCGGCTTAAGTGATGCCGAGGATAGGTATTAGGGTCGGCCTGGGCCGAGTTTAAGCTGGAATATGCCTGGCACATCGGCTGATTCACTGATGGGGTTGACCGTGGTAGAAGTATGGCTCCTTGTAACCTCGGCCTACCCCCAGTCGAGGTTGTCATTCCCGGGTGAACTGAAGAACTTCTGACCCCCTGATTCATGCAGTCTCCCCTTGAAGAGGTTGGCAGTGGTGTCGGCCAGGGCCGACCCTTCTATGGCCGAGGCTGCTGGTCACTGATCCAAGGCTGTTCCAATGTTGGCCATGTCCTCGGCCGAGGTTGATGTCTCTGAGCTGAGGTGACACTTAGGGCATATCAGTCAGTCAAAATCGCGCATGGGACATACCGTTGGAAAGGGATTTCAGTGCCCTTCGAAGATTCATTCAGCCTTGGTCGAGCTGAAGAGTTTGACTTTTGGGTCAAACGGAGCCTGGGAGTGCCTGATGGCTTCTACGTCAGTACTCGAGGTATGACCTGGGTTTGTAGTGATGAAGGGAGGTACTAGGGACCTAAGAAGAGTTAGGGGGTAACATAATGGGGTGTCTACAGGAACGTATACTATTTTTTCTAGAATGCACACTTACGAAACTCTGATGAAAACACGCTTTAAATAAGAATTAAGCTCTGGCTCGAAAAATGTGTCGTTCGAACGACAGAGCCACGTCATTCACGCGACAAATGTATCTTGTTCAAACGAGATCTTACGTCGTTTGAATGACGCTGTGACGGTTTGGCTTTTTGGCTTTTTTGTTTAAAACGTCTCTTCCAAAAGAGATCCAAATAAGTCAAACTCCTTTTCGAGCTTATTAGAATAAAACATAGTGTAAACCATTTAAAACACTTTAAAAACATTTTAAACATTTTTCTTTATAAAAAATACATCCTTATCTTTTATGAAAATAATTTTGAGCACCATTAATTATACGCATTCATACCCGTGTGATCTCGGAATGCAATTTGCTCTGAAGACGAATAAACTTGCACCAATTATACTTCGGCATGATTATTTCTTTGAAGCTTTGTCGCAACGTCTTCAATTTTATTCAAAACGTCATAGACCAAGTGGGATCGTGACGAAATAAAATGTCCCTATGACATATTACAAACACAGTTTTGTTCACGGAATTAAGTCAAAACAATACAGGGACTCAATTGGAAATTTATATCTTTACAATTTTAGTCACTCGTTTTAATTAAAATTGGCCTTATGTTCGTATTTGTTTATTTCTCAGCTCAATACGTAGTTGCAATAAAAATAATGCTAAATCAGGATAATTGTGACACAATAGCGGTCAAAATATGGCATCGAAGAAATCAAAGAGATCGCGAAGTCAGAAGTTCCATTGAGCATGCCCTGATGAGTTTCGATGTGCCGAACCTTGTTCCCGAACCAAACCTAAGCCTAAATCGAGCCCAGTCCATCAACCGAGTCTGTGTGTGTTGAGCTTGTACCTTTATTATTTTTCTAGATTTTTATTTTGAGTCGTTTTATTTTTAGGATTTATTTTAGATTTATTTAATATTTTCTAGGATTTATTTTCCATTCTTATATATCTTTATTTTGATTTTGATTTTGATTAGTTTTTAATCTTTATTTTATTTTATTATTTTTCTTAGGATTAATTTTTAGGAATTTATTTTATTTTTCTATAGTTTTTAGTTTTAATTTATTTAGTTAGGATGTTTAATTTTTTTTTTTTTAGTTTTTATAGAGTTTTATTTATTTATTTTTTTAGTCTTTTTGTAATAGATTAAAATTTTATTTTTAGAGTTTAATTTTTTTATTTTAGTCTAGTTTTATTTTTTTTAGCTAATGTTGTTTTATTTAAGGGTCCAACTTAAACACACACAACACACCCACACCCACACCCACACCCACACCCCAATACCATACACACTCACATACACCTAAACCAACTCACCCATCCTCACCCACTTACACCCTAGCAAACATACACCCTCATACACACAAAAAAACCCTCTTCATCTTCTCCATCCACCATCTCTCTCATCACTCGCCATTAACACACAAACCCATCTTTCAAAACCACCATAACCCAACTCCTATACCATTAAACATCTCCTCCATTAATAAACCAAATCAACCAAACCCGTTTCTACCCTACCCCCTACCCAGCTCCTTCTCGGTTTAATCCCTTAAACTCGACCCTCCTACCGCGACCCACCTGTCCCATCTCGACCAATAAAACCCAAACGGGTTTAACTCGATTCAACCTCCAACCAGTCGCAACAACCAAACCCGCGATAAACCCGAAACCGAACCCGGGCAGACCATAAACCGCTGGCCCTTGCTCGATCCCCAAACCCGGAACCACTTCCAAACCACCTGCCTAGCTTTAAACCCCAACAAAATCAGAATCTCATCCGATGCCAAACCTAAGCCAAAAATTTGACTTAGCCAAATGTAATCCCCAAAATCTCTCATCTAGAAAGAAGTATCGTGGGATATAAAAAAAGAGGGAAGAGTCTGATATCAGATACAAAACGAACGACAGAGACAGAAGAGAAAAAAAAGAGACCGTAGAGGGTTGAAAAAGAGTGAGAAAAAATATATAGTTTAGGTTTAGAAAAAAATTGTAGGTTTTGTTTTTGTTTTCAGTTTTATAATCCAGTCGAGTTTTGGTGACGAGTTTGGGATGCGTGTTCATACACACATTTGACAGAGGAATAACTGCGTATTGTATTTCTTGCCTTTTCTATTTAATTTCCTGTTGAATGTTTGTGACTACTCTTAATTTCTAATCATGCTTGGCTAAACACCCCATTCAATGGGTGGGATGAAACGCATATGTTGAGTTAATTAATTGAATAATTGTTCTATGATGTGTTCTAGGCTAATTAAATTGGGAAAAATCACACACTAATTTATGTAACGAGAGTTAATAAATTAATGTTAAAAATTGATATTTGATTTTTGGATTTGACTTAGAGATAGGTTTTATTCTTAAATTCAAGTATTAATTCTTTGTGTGCAATTCAAAGATCCGTACGAATTTTTATGAATTGATCTTAGCGGATAATTTGTAAACATAAGTATGAATAAAAAAAATTGTAGTGACAATTCCGAATTTAATTGCTAAAAAAAAGGATGTTAAATTTAGGATTGTAATGAAAGTTAAATTTCAAATTCAATATTATTTCAAATGTATCAAATGAATAATTAGGACATTAAATTAAATTGACTACGCGGTGTAATCCCACCTCTTGTTTCTTCTTATAAATTTTAAACTAGATTATCTTTTTAATTTTTCGTAGTCGTTTTAATTGCAAATTTTTTTGTTTCGTCCCTTGAAAATTATTTTTAATTATAAAAAAAATTAAAAAAAATATCTAAAACATTATTTTTATAAAAATTAAAGTTGCAAGTTTTCACTATAACAGTTTCAACACTTGAAATTGGATTAATACCCGAATTTACCACGTACTGAATTTTTAACAAGTTTTGTAGGTGATTTCAAGGGAATTTTGATACTCGAATTACTGCGTATTGTATTTCTTGCCTTTTCTATTTAATTTCCCGTTGAATGTTTGTGACTACTCTTAATTTCTAATCATGCTTGGCTAAACACCCCATTCAAGGGGTGGGATGAAACGCATATGTTGAGTTAATTAATTGAATAATTTCTCTTTGATGTGTTCTAGGCTAATTAAATTGGAAAAAATCACACATTAATTTATATAATGAGAGTTAATAAATTAATGTTAAAAATTGATATTTTATTTTTGGATTTGACTTAGAGATAGGTTTTATTCTTAAATTCAAGTATTAATTCTTTGTATGCAATTCAAAGATCTGTGGGAATTTTTATGAATTGATCTTATCGGATAATTTGTAAAAATAAGTAAGAATCAAATTTTTTTTTTGTAGTGACAATTTCGAATTTAATTGCTAAAAAATTATGTTGAATTTAGGATTATAACGAGAGTTAAATTTTAAATTCAATATTATTTCGAACGTATCAAATGAATAATTAGGACATTTAATTAAATTGACTACGCAGTGTAATCCCACCTCTTGTTTCTTCTCATAAATTTTAAACTAGATTATCTTTTTAATTTTTCGTAGTCATTTTAATTGCAAAAAATTTGTTTCCTCCCTTGAAAATTGTTTTTAATTATAAAAAAAATTAAACACACAAAAAAGATTATTTTTATAAAAATTGAAGTTGCAAGTTTTCACGATAACAGTTTCAACACTTGAAATTGAATTGATACCCGAATTTACCACTGTAGGAGGGTACTTTAGATTATATATGGAGGCGTAACCCCTATTGAGTATGGTAATGACAAGTTAATTGGCCAAAGCTTTGGATTAGTGATGGAACACATAAACATGAACCCAATGAAGATAGACTCAGCTTAAACTCACAAAGCTCTCGTGTCTAACTCAGGAAATAGTAATGAACTTTAGAAGTAACCTAGCTAGAGGGAGAGAGAAGTAAGCACCCTAGATACACCTTGGTAGGCAGGTAAAACCACACCAGATACCCTGAGGAATCTCTGTTGAATATTGAAAGCTTTATAATAAATGACAATGGTGAGTGAGTAAGCTCTCTGGTTTGCAATAACTCTCTCTGGTGTGTATTCTCTCTCGCAATAACTTCTGAACTCTCCAAAAGTCTCTCTCTTCCTCAAAGGTGGTTGGGGTCCTTAAATAGCCCCCCACACCACCCCCGAGGCAACTCAGTCATTAAAACTATGAAAGACATCCCTCATACTTTATGTCACAACACTAAATACCTGATGCACTAGCTGTCTCCACGTCATAAACATTAAATGCCAAGACATGCCTTTTGCCTAACCACTGTGTGTTAGGGGGATGTTGTCATAGAGGTAGTTCACCAACTGCCTGACAACCCCAAATACCACAGTGGTTTACTCAAGTTCATGTCTGATATTGTTTAGCTGGCTAGTGACATCACCTACAGTAGATGTGACATTAAGTAGTGGGCTGTTTGGTTCACAACTCAACGCCCGATGGAACTCCAAGCTGCTCCGTCCGAGGTTCCATGGTCAGGGTCCTTTCGGTGTTTTACCAGGTGTATCTAAGATGGTCAGGACAAGCCCCAACGGTGCCTTACTTCTCAATCCTCCAAACCAAGTCCCTCTAAAGTTCCCACGATGAGGTCATTCGATAGAGCATGGTAGCTCTCCCAGGCCCTGCCAAGTCTGGTCTCTCGCGAGTACCATTTGACCTCACACTAAATTTCATTATTATTATCGTTACATCATTACAACCATTATAGCTTACAGTCAATATAAACAAAGATACAATATGACTAACACAACAAGCTAAAGTATGAGTTACCACGCTAAGCTGCCTTGCTCAGTTGCCACGCTTGAGCTGCCTCGGTTGCTTTAATCCCCAAACACTGTTGCTAATTAGGGAATTATCCCTAATCTTAGGCTTACCTTCAATCCCCCTCTACATTTGCCCCCTCGTGTAGGGATTGGTTGTGGGGACAAGAAATGCCTGCACGAAAACTTCTCAAACCGATGGACCTTTCTTTGTTGTGAAAAGATTCAGGCCTTTTTCCTTTATGCAGAACCGTTGGGACATCTTCTTCGTTGGGGCTTTATTAGATAAGTCTGACAAGAAATTTTGTTGGCGCCAAAACTCAAGCTTGTATAGGAAGGCAACGATTAGTGTTCCCCAGACGTCACTTCATTAATGATGTGGCGCAGTCCTCTCAACTGTCAAAGCACTTCCCAAGGTGCCACGTGTTCATTGGAAATGATTGTAGGCGGCCTTGCACGTGTGATGGTGGGAGACTGAAACGACAACCCCAAAATTTTCAAACAACCATATTCAAAACACTTTGAACCTTCTCCTTTGTTTTTTCTTACTCTGTTACTATCTTCTTCAGGCTGGTGTTTCTTTTTTAGAGAGAGAGAGCTTCATTCTTCACCTTCTATACCACCACTTGTGATCGTGTTTCTCCATTCTCGCTCTCAATCCCTTTTTTCTCGAAGCTTTCTCTGTTACGGTGTCATTATTTTCCATGGCGTCTTCAAGAAACCCCACCGTGTCTGCCACCAGTGTTTCGTCTGCCACCACCACTGCTGCCTCCGCCCTAGGTGCTGCCCGCCAGGAACAGCTGAGGTTTTATCGTCGCTCTCCCATTTTTGGTGAGGGTGATGACTTTGCTGTTGCCTGTAAGATTGTCTCTTTTTCTTCTAAGTTTGACGCCCTACTGTTGGGTGATGAGGACAAAGAATTGTCTAAGTGGGGCTTTCTTCCCCCAGAAGGAACTCTCAGATTTTGCTAGGAGCGAGGGGACTTTCCATGGTCCCACATTGATTTCGAAGCACCCGGGGGATCCCCCACCCACTTTGCTGCCTGGAACTCCCACATGCAGAGTTCCTATGCTGATATCCTCACCAAGATTGGGCTGCAACGGGCTAAATGGTTTGGTGAGTTCACTCTCTCAAAGAACAATGCTTCCCTTCCTGTCTTGGTCTCTCGATGGAACGTGGCTACTCATACGTTCATCGCTGCGTGGGGTGAGTTCACCATCACTCTGGAGGACGTGTGCGAGCTTTTGGGCCTCGATGCAACAGGTCATGAGCCCTACACCGATGAGGCTCTTGATGCGCAAGAGACTGCCGATCGTTTGGAGTTGGATCGTATATGTCGAAGCTGCATTGGCTCATCCAACAAAGCTACTTTTTCTCCCTTGATTAGTTATTTCTTCAAGGGTTCTGGTGAAGGCAGTTCTTCAGCAGATGCTCCTGGTCAAGGTATACCATTGGAACTTCCCGCCTACATTCTTGTGATTCTTTCCCGTTTCCTTTTGACGGGCAAACCCAATGACCAGCCCCGAAGGGACCTTATCAACCTGTCCCTTCGCTTGGCTCGAGGCATAAAACTCCTACTGGCTGCAATTGCCTTGGGATCCCTCTACAACTGGTTGGATAGGACTTTGTTTGACATGAAACGCTCTCTTGGCCGTTATAACTTGGCCAATTTTGCCAACAGCGTTCTTCTAACCAGCTTCCTTTACTTCCGCTATCCTGCCATAGCGGCCAAGACCAACAGTCCTCCTTCGAGGGAAACAATTCTGCCTCCACGGTCTTTCATTTATCACAAGAGACAAAGCCGAAAGGAGCTGATTTCTGTGATTGACCATTTTGAGAACTTCGTCATGAGGCCTTATCAGGAGGAGGTCTTCTTTCACACTTGTGATTTTTTTCATCATGAAGCCAGAGTGATATAGGACCCTTCTCCCGATATTGAGGATCCCTTACTTGTCGTGGTCCTTCTGTTTTCTACAGGATATCTTCCCTCCTACACCGAGTGGGGATATACGAGCGAGCATTATAATCCCATTCGATGTAGTCGCCAATTTGGGTTTGACTAGGGGGCGCCACGTCCAGTGTTTCAATCGTCAAACCTCAAGGTCTCCTTTGGCGAGGCATGTTCCCTGTTTTCTTCGATCGCTGCATGGGGGATATGTTCAACAATAGTTGGGCGTGTCACCATTCCCAGTATTACTAGGCATGGGGATGTGACCCCTTTGTTTTCCACCAAGTACTGGCTGAAACAACTAGCTGAAATTGCTGAGTTTGTTAAGGGAGATCCGGTGTATCGTCCCGTTTCTTCATTTTCTACCCTGGAGTTGGGGCTAAAAGTCAACTCTGTAATTGGGATAGAATTCCATCTGAGTTCGACCCCCAAAGCACCTCCTACCGATTTTCCCCCATTTTTTCCCATGGTCCCAGTTGCAATGCCAAAACCCAGGACTCCTGCTGCTCCAAAGAAGGCTACCCCCTCTACTGCAGCTACTACCAATGAGGGGGCTTCTCAACCACTTGCCAAGAAGGCAAAAACGGCCAAGAGTGGGACATCAAAATCAAAATCGAAGTCCCAGAATCCCCAAACTCCCGTGACAGCTCTTCCCATAGCCTCCATTCCACCTCCCATGCCTGCTGAGATGGCTGAGCGTGTAAGGAGGGAGGCCCAAGCAGAAATAGACTGAATAAATGCCGAGTATCAACGGCATGTATTCGTTGTTCCTTCTTCCATTGCTTTCCCCATGGTGGTGGTTGATCCTGCAGAGCCAACAGCTAGGAGGAGAAAGAGCTCCAAGGTTCCTCAAGGGGTCAGTACTGGTGCAGCGGGATCGAGGAAGAAGACCCTGGGCACCAAGTCCCAGAAGAAATGAACTCTTGAGGTGCACCAAACCCCTGAGGTGCATTCCACTCCTGCCCCTTCTGTTGCTATTACTCCTCCTTCTTCGCCCGTGGTCGTGTCTTCTCGTTCTCTTTCTGAATCGGAGGTATGTATGTTTGATCTTATTCAATTTCCTCCTATCTTTTTTCTTAGGGCAGGCTACATTTGCTTACTTACTATTGACAACTGTGATACAGGGGATTGAAGAAGAAGAACCAACCCCCTCCAGTCCTCCGTGAGCCCTTTTGTGGGAGGACGCTTCAGTGCATCTCGTACCGATGTGACTCCTCCCCGTTCCCCTATGACGGGGCTTACCTATTCTCGCCGTGCACGCAGTCAATGTGCAAGGGAAGTCGTTGTGGGAGGTGATTCCTCGCCTGAAGTGATAACACAACCCGAAATAACACAATCTGAGATAACACCCTCGGTCCCCTCTGATTTACAGGCCTCACCTGAGGTTCCTCTCCCCATTGTTCTTGTTGAGGAGAGTGAGCCCGAGGTATGATTTCCTCTATAATTTATTTATTGTAGTGTTTTCAGTCCCACTCTTTTCTTATTTGGCTTGCTGAATTCTGATATGTTTTGGGTACCCCAGGTTGAAATATCCTCGTTGTTGGCAAGCGTTCTTCTTCCGACGACGCTGATGAGACCCCTGACTGCCATTCCTCTCTTTAGCACCATAACTGAGGTAAGTGACACATAGAGATATTTCTTCATATTTTCTGTGACCATTCTTCTTTTCTAACACTTGCCTTTGTGCCACAGTTTTCTCCTGATCTTGCACCAACTCCTGCAGTCAGGGCCCAGGTTGGTGCTTGTAGCCAATATAGTGGTGTGTTTACACCCCATCATGTTGTGCCTTTGATTGGGAGCTCAGTGTCTTCGCCTGATGAACCCAGTATGCTGGCCCTGATGCCCTATATAGGTGATAAAGTTTTGCGAAGCATGGAGGCTTCTGCGTCCAGGGACCCCGTTATGGCTTCTGGGATAATAATCTCGCCCCCAACGGTTCCTGTCCCTGCGGCTGCCCCATATGCTCCCGTTGTGACTGAGGTATTTTTGTTAACTTTTGTTAAGATTTTCCATAATCTCCATCTTATGATTTTTCATACAATTTTTCATAAACTTCACCTTATAACGATGACTTAACAACGATAACACTTGTTAAGTTTTTTTTCATAAACTCCACCTTATAACGGTGACTTAACAACGAAAACGCTTGTTAAGATTTTCCATAAACTCCACCTTATAACGGTGACTTAACAACGAAAACACTTGTTAAGTTTTTTTCATAAACTCCACCTTATAACGGTGACTTAACAACGAAAACGCTTGTTAAGATTATCCATAAACTCCACCTTATAACGGTAGCTTAACAATGAAAACACTTGTTAAGTTTTTTTTTCATAAACTCCACCTTATAACGGTGACTTAACAACGAAAACGCTTGTTAAGATTTTCCATAAACTCCACCTTATAAAGGTGACTTAACAACGAAAACACTTGTTAAGTTTTTTTTTCATAAACTCCACCTTATAACGGTGACTTAACAACGAAAACGCTTGTTAAGATTTTCCATAAACTCCACCTTATAACAGTGGCTTAACAACGAAAACACTTGTTAAGTTTTTTTTCATAAACTCCACCTTATAACGGTGACTTAACAACGAAAACGCTTGTTAAGATTTTCCATAAACTCCACCTTATAATGGTGACTTAACAAAGAAAACACTTGTTAAGTTTTTTTTCATAAGTTCATCATGTGTGCTATCTCTTTTCAGGTTGCTCGGGAAAATTCTCCCCGAGTTCTTTCGCCTGTAGGCTCACCCTTCCGAGAACCTGATGTTTCAGAAAATTCTGGTCATGATGATCAAGGTTCCACGACTGGTGCTGCAGTCGAGAGCGAGTCTGGGTGCGAACTGCCTATTGACCTGGCTCTTCACGTGTTCTGCCTAATGGTGCTTCGGCAGTCTCCTCAAATGCCTGTCAACCACCGCTTGGTGATCGAACAACTGGTGAATCGCCACCCTGAGACCTTCACACCAGATTGCCTGCGCTTCAATATTCACATGATGAGCCACAGACTTCAAGGCATGGCGATCGTTGTTGCTGAAATTGCCAGTACCCCTACTGCAAGTGTTACCAGATCCCTTCTTAACCAATTTCTGGGTTTTCTGAGGGAGTTGGGGAGTGATGGTTTCCGTTTTGACTGGCTTATAACGTATCTGAAGACTTTGAAGAACTAGCAACTGATCGGCCAGAGGGAAGTGTTACGAAAGCACCAGGAGGACCAGCAAGCTGAGGAAGCTAGGTTGGTCGCATTGGCACCCCTTTTGGAAGCAGTGGATCAAGAGGTAAAGGATGCCGAAGAAGCTTTGTGCCTGGTCAAACTGAAATGCGAGAGACTCCTGATCGAACGTACATAAGTGCAATGAGGCTGGAGGTTCCTATTAACGCCCAACGGTCTTTCACAGCAGCTTCTTCGGGCCTTCCTGGAGATTTTTTCTCTTCCTCAGATTTATCGTTTCTTTTAGATTAGTTGCCTCTTGTATACAGATCCTCCACTTGCCTTTATCTATGTAATTATTGGGCGATAGTTCCCAAACAAATTTTGTTGCAATGCTATATTGTTTATGAATGAAGAATATGTTCTTTTCAATCCCTTCGTGTGTTGTGATTGCTGTTGTATGCTATAGAGTTTTGTATTCTGCAATTCCTCCATTATGCTAAAAAATGTCACCCAAAACTTGTATATTTATAACAATAGCTAGTCATAACATCAGTTCAAACTTGGTTGTTTACACATGATAAACCTTCAGCTACTTATTGCTAATCTTAAATGGCTTGTCTTCCTCTAACTTCGAAATTAAACAATAACCTGAGTCATGGGCTTCTTTCACAACGAAAGGTCCCTCCCAATTAGCTGCAAACTTTGGTAGAGGAAGCCCCCTGATGTGTTTCACTGCCGCTTTCAATACGAGGTCTCCCTTCATGAATTTCCTTGGTCTCACCAAGTTATCGTACGCCCTTGAAAGTTGCTTCGTATATATTTGGAAGTTTTGCATCGAATTATCTCTGTGTTCATCCAACGCTTCCAACTGTACATGTCTACTTTGAGGAAGCATGCTACTTCGCAAAGCATAACGAGCAGAGGCAACTTCCAATTCTACTGGGAGGATTGCTTCGGCCCCATAAAGAAGAGAGAACGGCGTGTATCCCGTGGATTTTCACTTGGTCGTTCGATAGGCCCCTAAGATAACTGGTATCTTGTCATCCCACGCCCCTGGAAAGTCTTCCATCATTTTGGCCAAAATATTAACCAAGCTTTTATTAGTTGCTTCGGCCTGACCATTTCCCTTTGGGTATGCCACCGTTGAAGTACGATGAACAATTGAGTACTTGTCCGTGAGCATTGTTACTTCGGAATTGACGAAGGGGGTCCCATTATTCGAGAGAATGACTTTTGGGATCCCAAAACGGCAAATGATGTATTCTCTGATGAAGTTTCTCACCACCCCCGCCGTTGCCCGTCTGAGTGGTATCGCCTCGGCCCATTTTGTGAAACATTCTGTTGCTATTAGTATCCATATCTTGCCCCTCGAAGAGGGGTGTATTTCCCCCACTAGGTCGAACGCCCAAGTATGAAATGGATAGGGTGTTGATAGAGAGTGTAAGTCTACCGATGGGGCATGGATCATATTCCCATGAAGTTGGCAAGCTTTGCATTTTCGAACGAACTCCGCAGAGTTTTTCTCCATCGTTGGCCAATAATACCCTAATGTCATCAACTGATCATACAGCTTGGCTCCTCCTATATGTGCTGGATCGTGCGCTTGTTTGAGGACCTCCACTGCTTCTTCCTTCGTGACACATCACAAGGGCCTGTTAAAGTACCCCTTTCGATAGAGCTGCCCCCTGGACGTAGAACCTTGGAGCCCTTTGCCTCAGACCTATTTCATCCATTTTCTCCATTGGGACAACCCCTTCCTGAATGAAGTCGATGTAGGGCTGCCTCCAGTTCATTTGAGCTTCAATGAAATGGCACTCAGCTGCCTCAAAGAATAGCTGACACTTATTGAACTTCCGTTGCAGCTCTGCTGCATCTTGCTTCATCCTAGGCCAGAAATACCCCTCCCTTTGAATTCTCATATATAGAGATATCTCAGTCGTTTCGCAGTGCTCCTTATGCGTTTTCCTTAATATTTTCTTGGCTTCCTCTGGGCTGACGCATCTTGACAACCATCCTCCTGTATTTCTAAAGTAGAGATTTTCCTGGCTTGTAAAATATTGGGCCAACTCTCTTAGCCCCATTTCCCCCTCAGCAGACTCCAGCTGCTTGCTAATATCTCTTCTTCAGCCCGTCTCTTCCTCCATCGGTAGTATTGACTGTACTACTGAAGGAGCTGTTCTTTATTGGATCACAACTGTAGTCACATTGGTTTTCATTATCATCTTCTGGGCGATAGTGGCATAGGCATCTGGATGGAGGTTCATCGTTCTGGGATGTTTTCTAATCTTGGTTCGATGGAACTGGTTGAGGAGCCTTTGAATGATTGTTCTATAGGGCTCCAGGCTCATCTGTTTCAACGCATATTCTCCGTTTACCTGTTGAATTACTAAGTTCGAGTCACCCTTAATGCAGAGTGAACGAATTCCCCTTTGAAGAGCCTCTAGCAACCCTAGTACCAACGCCTCGTACTCTGCCTCATTATTGGAGTAAGGGAAATCTAGTTTGTAGGAAAGGCAAATCTCTTCCTTCCCTTTTGAAAGAATAACCCCTGCTTCTCCCTTCTTTTCCACCGAAGATCCATCGAACTGCATCGTCCATTCCTCATCAGTTACACCTAGGTAATTGGCCTGTAAATCATCTCCTGGAATGTCTTCCCTAGGTGGCTCGAAGGTTCCTGAAGGGAAGATGGCCAACAGGTCAGCACACGCCTGGTTTTTGATTGTGCGAGGGACCACACATTTTAAGTCATATTCAGAGAGAATAAGGAACCATCTAGCTGCCCTGCCAATCAATATAGTCTTTGCGAGAAAATACCTAATTGGGTCGCATCTAGTTATAATATGAATGGTAAAAGACAGCATATAATGCCTAAGTTTTTGTGCTACAAAGACCAAGGCTAAACAATGCCTTTGTAAGCTACAGATCTAATTTCTGGCCCATGTATAATTCTGCTGAGGTAGTAAACCGGTCATTCTTGCCCGTCCACTTCTTGTGCTAGCAGAGCTCTAACGGGCCTCGTGGTGGATGTAAGGTATAGCTGCAACGGAGCTCCTGCCTGGGGAGGAACCATGATTTGTGGTGATACGAGCAGCTTCTTCAACCCAACAAGGGACTTCTGGTGAACCTCTTCCCACCTAAATTTCGTGTTCCTTCGTAGCAGTTGCATCAGTGGGTGTGTTATTTCGGCCAATCCAGGCACAAATCTCCTAAGGTAGGAGACTTTACCGAGGAAACTTTTTAGCTCCTTTGCCGTTCTTGGACATGGCATCTCAAAGATTGCCCGCTGTTTATCCTAGTCCATCTGTACCCCTTGTCAATTAACCACGAAGCCTAAAAACTTACCACTTGTTACTCCGAAGACACACTTTAACAAGTTCATCCTCAACTTGTATCTCCTGCACCGAGCAAACACCTTCCTTAAATCGTTCAGATGGGACTCTTCCTTCTTCGATTTGATGACCAAGTCGTCTACGTAGAATTCCATAAATTTATGGAAGAAGTCATGAAAAATGGCCATCATCGTTCTTTGGTACGTAGCTCCGGCATTCTTGAGTCCAAACGGCATTACTTTGTACATAAAGTTGCCCAACAGAGTTCTGAATGCTGTTTTCTCTGCATCAGAGGGGTCCATCTTGATCTGGTTGTATCCCACATATCCATCCATGAAGTTATACATCTCATGACCAGCCGTGGCATCTATCAAACTGTCGATGGAGGGTAGGGGAAACTCATCCTTGGGGAAAGCCCTATTCAAGTCTCTGAAGTCCACGCAGATCCTTATTTGGTTTTTGTCTTTCTTCCCTACTGGCACAATGCTGGATAGCCAGAAAGGATGTTGTATTGGCTTGATAAATCCTGCTGTCAGTAAGCGTTGGACCTCTTATTTAATCTTTAAATCTAGTTCAGGCTTGTAAGTTCTTGTTGCCTGCTTCACCGGAATAGCTGAAGGCATCACGTTCAGCTTGTGGCAGCTCACTTCCTCATCTAGCCCTTCCATTTCAGTGTACTTCCATGCGAAGACATCTATGAATTCCCGAATCAAGTCAACCAAGGCTTCTCATTTCTCCTTACCAAGATCTTTCGAGATAAAGATAGGCCTTGGATCTTCCCCTTCTCTTGCCAGGTTTAGCTGTTCCAACTCTTGTGCCTGGGACCTTGGTTGGTCTTCCATGTAGTCTGGTTCTTCGACGACATCTTCTACGAACTCTTGTATGTTGGAGTTGTCTATCACTATACACTTCCCCTGTTGATCTACTAAAAAACACTCATATATCGGGTCAACCTCATTGTTAGTCTTTTCGGCCGCCCGCTCACACCATTATAAGCAGTACACCACTTTTCCCTCTTCAGTGACAATTTTCTTGCATTGCCTGCTGGCAGCTGTTGCCACGGCCTTTCTCTTCCTTTCTCTGGAAGCCTCAGCGATTCTTTCCCCTGAAAAATGACTCAACACGCTTTGTCGTTGGACCTCATGCTCCACTAGGTCTGTTCTAGGCCTCATCTTGTCTTTGAGCTGCTTCGAGATGTTTTGGGGTCGAGGGACCGCCCGATATGTTTCCTCGATCCTCTCCCCTTCACCACTCTCATTTAAACGTCCCATTCTTTCTCTAATCGAGGGGACCCATGCTCCCTCCATTCTCCTCGTTAGAACTCGCACGTCCACTTCGAGCTCTGTATAAAAGGCTGCATCCACCAAGTGTGCTTCTTCGATAGCGAAAGGCCTCTTAGTTGCCCTAATAGTCACTTTTATCCCCTTGATATTCGCCTTAGCACATTGATGGTAAGTTGAGGGAACTAACCCTTGGTTGTGCATCCATACTCTCCCTATTAACAAATGATAGGAAGTTGCACTTTCTATTACATGGAACTTGATATGGGAACTCAGATTTCCCATCACTATCCCCACGTTCACATACCCGATGGATTTGGAAGATTGATTATCGTAGCCCGAGATTACCAAGGGCATGGGAACCAACCTTTCCTATGGAATATTAGCCGCGTGGAAGGAGTTGATTGGCATAATGTTGATGGAAGCACCCCCATCCATAAGAGTCCTTGCAAAGCTAACCCTGTTGACACTAGCGGTTACATACAGAGGCCTATTATGGGGGAACCTTACAGCTCTATCCGCATCGCTAAAAGTTACCTTTGGTAGGAACTTCTTTACCAGCCTAGCCATGGGTCCCCTCCATCTTAGCGAGGGGACCGCATTTCTCCTTGCAATATCTAAGATCGCCTGAGTTATCTCCATTCTGCTCTCTTTTGGGATTCCCGCTTGGCCGAAGAACCAAGTGAACTTTGGAGATTTTGAAACTGTGTTATATTCTACGACTGGATCCGTTTCCTCACCCTCAACGCTGTAGGCATCTTCTACGTCCCTAGCACTTGCTTCATCATAGGCTAAAACTACGTTAGCCATTCTCCTGGTGCAATGCTCCAGTGCCTCATCGAACTTCTTCATTGTTGACCTTCCCCTCTCCCTTTCTGCCTCCTTGTCATAGGCTGTCACCTGATTGGCCCCATGTGCTGGGAGTGGGTTATTGTTAATGTTCTGCGGGGGGATTTGCAATGTCCCCGCCTTCATGTACTTATCGATGATCCTTCGCAGCATGAAGCAGCTTTCTGTTGGATGCTGGACCTTTCGATGAACCTGACAATACTTGGGATCAGCCCTAGTTTCCGCGTTGGGCTCTTCCGCCGGAACACCCTTTGGTTCGTAAACCGTTCCGCCTTGGACCATTGCGTTATAGCAACTCACAGCCTCCTCCACCGTACAAGGTAACGGTGGCGGGTCTTCCCTGTCTCTTCCGAACTTCCTTTTATTGTCCTTCCTTGGCGCCTTGCCCCGATCTTCCCTCTCGATATATCCCACCCGTGGGGCCTGAGACCTTCCTCCCATGGGTTGTATCGGCTACCTGAACATCATGGGGGCCACCCCTGAGATAG
This sequence comes from Sambucus nigra, assembly GCA_949130495.1. NCBI lineage: Eukaryota > Viridiplantae > Streptophyta > Magnoliopsida > Dipsacales > Adoxaceae > Sambucus > Sambucus nigra. The sequence goes on from OX422213.1 coordinate 296,803,201, forward strand.
GTCGTACCACTAAAGATATGTTTCTTGCGGATTTTAAGAATGTTGAAAAGGTTCCCTCGCGTGTCTCATTGATTAGGTGGTAGATATACTCAGGAAGTAGTCCCTCAGCACAAATCTGCAGTAACCTGGCCTCCTTGGCTTCTTCCCTTACATCAAGGGACTTTTCCCTAAACCTTCGAATATAGGCCACTACCTCTTCTCCTGGTCTCTGCTTCTCCCTGCCAAGTTGGGTTAGAGTGAACTCATCTTCTGCCAGGAAGAACTTTCGTACAAACAAAACATGCATCTCCTCCCACGTGGGAACACTATTGGGAGGCAGATGAGAGTACCAAGTGTATGCTTTATCAGTCAGGGATTTGGAGAACTCCCTCAATATAAGCTTTTTGTCATTGCAGTGCGCTCCTAAATATTCAACGAAACGCTTAATGTGTTCCTTCGGGTTGCCACCCTTCCCTGAGTATTTTTCAAAGGTAAGGGGAATATAGTCCTTCGAGTAGGGCTCGTCGTTGTATTCCTAGGGGTAAGGTGTTCGGAAGTCGTCGTAGACCGACGCCACCTCGCCCACAGCCTGCGAGGAAGCCTGCATGAACTTTAGCATTTCTTTCTGCATCTCTTTTCTCATCTCTTCTATCGGCGAGGCTATTGGGGCAGCCAATAATGGGTCCAAGGGCTGAGCGCTCGTTGCAACCGAAACGAATGTTACCGGTGGTGCCGTTGAGACTCGTGAGGTGCCCACTGCCGGGTTCACTCCAGAAGATACACCCACTGGGATCATTCCTGCAATTCCTTCCCCTAGTGGGACCGTTGGGGATACTACTGGTGTTACGAAAGCGTTAGCCTCTTACCCTCCCAACATAGTTGAAGCCACCGGAGTTTGCAAGAACTCGTGAAACTTTCTCATGAGGAGGGCAATCTGAGTGGGTCCTAACCCCGTAATCGCGGGAGGTTGGGCCGTCCCTGGGATGCCTAACGTTGCTGGCGCCAGAGGTACCTCTACTCGAGGAGCCCCATCTCTTAGGGCCTCTTGCCCTCGCGCAACCTGTTCTTCATTATGCTGAATGCCATCGAAATTGAGTCTTCGAGTAGCATTATCTTGCGCCATAATCCTTATCTAGAAGAATGCCTCCCCAGTAGAGTCGCTAAATGTAGGAGGGTACTTTAGATTATATATGGAGGCGTAACCCCTATTGAGTATGGTAATGACAAGTTAATTGGCCAAAGCTTTGGATTAGTGATGGAACACATAAACATGAACCCAATGAAGATAGACTCAGCTTAAACTCACAAAGCTCTCGTGTCTAACTCAGGAAATATTAATGAACTTTATAAGTAACATAGCTAGAGGGAGAGAGAAGTAAGCACCCTAGATACACCTTGGTAGGCAGGTAAAACCACACCAAATACCCTCAAGAATCTCTGTCGAATATTGAAAGCTTTATAATAAATGACAATGGTGAGTGAGTAAGCTCTCTGGTTTGCAATAACTCTCTCTGGTGTGTATTCTCTCTCGCAATAACTTATGAACTCTCCAAAAGTCTCTCTCTTCCTTAAAGGTGGTTGGGGTCCTTAAATAGCCCCCCACACCACCCCCGAGGTAACTCAGTCATTAAAACTATGAAAGACATCCCTCATACTTTATATCATAACACTAAATACCTGATGCATTAGCTGTCTCCACGTCATAAACATTAAATGCCAAGACATGCCTTTTGCCTAACCACTGTGTATCAGGGGGCTGTTGTCATAGAGGTGGTTCACCAACTGCCTGACAACCCCAAATACCACGGTGGTTTACTCAAGTGCATGTCTGATATTATTTAGCTGGCTAGTGACATCTCTTACAGTAGATGTGACATTAAGTAGTGGGCTGTTTGGTTCACAACTCAACGCCCGATGGAACTCCAAGCTGCTCCGCCCGAGGTTCCACGGTCAGGGTTCTTTCGGTGTTTTACCAGGTGTATCTAAGATGGTCAGGACAAGCCCCAACGGTGCCTTACTTCTCAATTCTCCAAACCAAGTCCCTCTAAAGTTCCCACGGTGAGGTCATTCGATAGAGCATGGTAGCTCTCCCAGGCCCTGCCAAGACTGGTCTTTCGCGAGTACCGTTTGACCTCACACTAAAATTCATTATTATTCTCGTTACATCATTACAACCGTTATAGCTTACAGTCAATATAAACAAAGATACAATATGACTAACACAACAAGCTAAAGTATGAGTTGCCACGCTAAGTTGCCTTGCTCAGTTGCCACGCTTGAGCTGCCTCGGTTGCTTTAATCCCCAAACACTGTTGCTAATTATGGAATTATCTCTAATCTTAGGATTACCTTCAATCCCCCTCTACAACCACGATACTGATTTTTTAACAAGTTTTGTAGGTGATTCCAAGGGAATTTTGACACTCGAAATTTGTCTGCAATGACATTCCAAATCCATATCCGAAGGAAGACACAAATTAAGAGTAATCAGCTTGCTGGATATGGAGTGTTGTATGTACGAGACCTGTACTGGTTAGCTACTTTGACGAAAATTTATATTTTTGTATTGTTGTATGTGAGGGTCTAGTCTTGGTTGGCTAAAATATTCTATGTGCAGGACCTAGACTATCAGGCTTTGTTAATTGTGAAAAAAAATTGAGTACATCATGAGTACGTGAGGGTCGTGAGAGGAGACCAATCGACTATAGTGGTGTGACTGTTTATTTTGGTACAATGTTACGAGTGGTAGATCACATATGTGTGGGGTTATGAGTGAGTCTGACTAGCTATGTTGATATAGGTTATGAGATTGATATAATTATGTGCGTTGGATGTGGTTGCTTACGTATGTAAGATTATATGTGAGGTACACTATATTATGTTCAGGGTCATGAATGAGGTCAGTAGATTATATTTATATGATCATAAGACACGACATGTGGTATACTATGTTATGTACGGGTCCATGTGAGAGGTTAGTTGGTGATAATGAAGTTCTCAAGATAAAGATATTACAAATTAGTTGAGAAAGTGATTAGTGGCTAATATGTTTTTACGATACAAAGCGGGAGGTCAATTGGCTATAATAATAATTGTAAAAATAAGTATGAATCATTTTTTTTTGTAGTGACAATTCCTGATTTAATTGTTAAAAAAGATAAAATTAAATTTAGGATAGTAACGAGAGTTAAGTTTTAAATTCAATATTATTTCGAACTATTCAATTGAATAATTAAGGCATTAAATTAAATTGACTACGCGGTGTAATCCCACCTCTTGTTTCTTCTCATAAATTCTAAACTAGATTATCTTTTTAATTTTTCGTAGTCGTTTTATTTGCAAAAAAAATTGTTTCCTCCCTTGAAAATTATTTTTAAATATAAAAATAAAAAAAACATTTAAAAAAATAAAAGACACAAAAAGATTTTTTTATAAAAATTGAAGTTGCAAGTTTTCACGATAACCGTTTCAACACTTGAAATTGGATTGATACCCGAATTTACCACGATACTGAATTTTTAACAAGTTTTGTAAGTGATTTCAAGGGAAGTTTGATACTCGAAGTTTGTCCACAACGACATTCCAAATCCATATCCGAAGGAAGACACAAATTAAGAGTAATCAAATGGCGAACACCAAATCTCAGGCCTCATCGGTAAAAGTGTGCTCCTACTTTCTTCCCAAGAGATAAGAGGCTTACTAGTTAAGGCTCACCACACTAGCTACTACAACAAATAACTATCCGGTACCATGCTGGGAAAGCACAAAACCGTTTTACTGGGGGTCCTCAGTTAAAACCCAGTTTCCCTAGACAAAAGTCTTAAGCTAGTTGAATGAAGATTTGCAGGGGTGGAAAGGACTCACTAGAGTATCCTACGAGGGTCTTGTTCCGAAAGGATCCTAATGAACACCGTTTCTACTTGGCTTGCTAGTTCATTGATTTTAATTTAAGTGAGAGCACGGGTAACAAGAAAATGGAGATGTGATTGAGTGAGTGATGAAATCCCAACTCGTTTCAATGACCGGGTATAGGTCTTAGGTAAATTTATTCATCAAACCATCCAATTTAAGTGCGATACATAAATAAAAAACACATAGGAGCAAGTAGCACACAAAAATTGACTCGCTTGCAAGAGATTCGCGAGTGATAAAAGAGTTTAACTCCCACGATTTTTACATGCGTGGGGTGAAGACCGAGTTGAGTCGATCCGGGGGAAGTAAGCATACTTCAGTCGTCCTTGGGAGTCCTACCGACCCAAAGTAGAGAGGCTTCAAAAATCCTCGCCTTTGGACGCCCTCTCTCTACCTTGTCCGGTTTTCCTTTCTCTTTTTTTGAATGTTTGAATAATTATTACAAAAACTAAAATGGTGTCAAGTGCACCCAAATTAATTACAAGGCCTCAATAATCCTAAACAACCAGTCTAAGGAGGGAGATGAAGGAATAACTACATTAAAAATAAAAAATAAAAAATAAAAATCTTCACGGCTTTAATATTCAAGAAATCGGCAATGACGCCATTTGATTACTCTTAATTTGTGTCTTCCTTCGGATATGGATTTGGAATGTCGTTGCGAATAAACTTCGAGTATCAAAATTCCCTTGAAATCACCTACAAAACTTGTTAAAAATTCAGTATCGTGGTAAATTCGGGTATTAATCCAATTTCAAGTGTTGAAACTATTATAGTGAAAACTTGCAACTTCAATTTTTATAAAAATAATGTTTTAAATATTTTTTTTTTTATTTTTTTTATAATTAAAAATAATTTTCAAGGGACGAAACAAAAATTTTTGCAATTAAAACGACTACGAAAAATTAAAACGATAATCTAGTTTAAAATTTGTGAGAAGAAACAAGAGGTGGGATTACACCGCGTAGTCAATTTAATTTAATGTCCTAATTATTCATTTGATACATTTGAAATAATATTGAATTTAAAATTTAACTTTCATTACAATCCTAAATTTAACATCCTTTTTTTTAGCAATTAAATCCGGAATTGTCACTACAATTTTTTTTATTCATACTTATGCTTACAAATTATCCGCTAAGATCAATTCATAAAAATTCGTACGGATCTTTAAATTGCACACAAAGAATTAATACTTGAATTTAAGAATAAAACCTATCTCTAAGTCAAATCCAAAAATCAAATATCAATTTTTAACATTAATTTATTAACTCTCGTTATATAAATTAGTGTGTGATTTTTCCCAATTTAATTAGCCTAGAACACATCAAAGAACAATTATTCAATTAATTAACTCAACATATGCGTTTCATCCCACCCATTGAATAGGGTGTTTAGCCAAGCATGATTAGAAATTAAGAGTAGTCACAAACATTCAACAGGAAATTAAATAGAAAAGGCAAGAAATACAATACGCAATAATTCCTCTATCAAATGTGTGCATGAACACGCGTCCCAAACTCGTCACAAAAACTCGACTGGATTACAAAACTAAAAATAAAAATAGAACCTACAAATTTTTTCTAAACCTAAACAATATTTTTTTCCTTTTTCTCTGACTCTTTTTCTACCCTCTCCGGTCTTTTTTTTTTGTCTCTTCTAACTCTCTCGTTCTTTCTGTGTGCAGATATCTTATAGTCCTCCTCTTAAATAAGATTCTCCTCCATATTTTTGTAGCCCACGATGCTTTGTTTGTTATAGATTTTTTTGGGATCTTGAGTTTGTCAAGTCAAGGATTGTACATGGGTTTGTTGTGGCATTTGGAGGATGGGGTAGTTCCGATATTTATGGGATATGGGTCTCGAGTTTTGGAAGTCCGGATCGGGGTTGGCAGGTCGAAAATGGGTTCGGGGTGGATACTGTCGATTTTCAATTTTTGACAGCAAAGGGTTCAAGGTTACTGATCTACCCGAGTTGAAGGTTGAATCGGGTAAAACCCGTTTGGGTTTTGTTGGCCGAGATGGGACAGGTAAGTTTCGAGTTTGTGTTGTCGCGATTTTGGCTCGCAATTTGGGTCGTGGGGTGGATATGGTAGCAGGGGGCTATTTGATTGGTAAGGGAAGATGGGTAATGGGTAGAAGGTTTTTGGTTATGGTGGTTTAGGAAATAGAGTGTTTATTGGTGGGGAAGATGATGTTGGGGCGATAAGGTGTTGGTGAGGTATAGGTTATTTAGAGTTAGGGGTGTATTTCAGATGAATCGGATCGGAATAGGGGTGTTCGGAAAAAAAACCAAAATTTTCGGAATTTTAAAATCCTTTCCAATTCGAAAAAAATAAAAATCGAAAAATCATTTTTTTTCCTATTCGACTAATTCAGAATATTCGGAAATTTTAGAAATTTTATTATTCGTAAAAATATCGGAATAATCGGAATTATTAGTTATAATATTTTCGAAAAATATCGGAAATGTAATTTTTGAAAAAAATATTTTTAAAATAAAAATAATAAATCAAGCACTCCACTTTTCATCACCTATGCAATAAACTACAGCGCTATGTGAATGACAAGGCTATGCATCTCATACCTTTTTGAAAATGCAATAAACTACAGAGCTATGCATCTCTTACAATTTTGGAGAAAAATCAATCAAGGCTTCACTATGATACTAAGAAACTACAAAGATATATGAATGAAAAAATTACTATTTACCTACTTAAAAAAAGGAAATGCAAGAATGGTTAACAACTGTAGCAGAGCCTGTGCATCAGTATTTCACATACAAAAAATGAACAAAAGGAAGATGAGAGAAACTTAATATAAATCATCCTTGGAATCTAAATTCGCATAACAATTGAATATAATTCCGAATGATGTCTTTCAATTGAGGGTTAGTGTGACGTACAAGGTTAATATATATGGGAATAAATTAATGGTTGAGATGGTTTTAAATGGAGGGTCAAAATTAAACTAATAAATAATAAATTTAATATATAAATAAGGATAGTAAAAATATATTAAAATAAACTAAAATATTATTATTTCGGAAAATATTTTGGATGGGTCGAGCCGACGTGATATTGGAAAATTCGGATTGAAAATTCGGGAATTCGTAATCCATATATGATTTCCAATTCTATTCCAATTTTTTTCGAACAAAATCAGAATCGAAAGATTCGAAAATCGGAAAATTAAAAAATGGTGCCAAAATTGGAAAAATTTGGATCGAAAAACGAAAAATTTGGAAGTTCGGAAATAACTGACACCCCTAGAAATGATACATGGATGGTGTCTGGGACGGGACAAATTACAAGACACATGTTTCTTATAACTCAATAGTAATGTCATTCTCAGTAATTAAGCCAAATTTGAAAAATAATGAGATCATGAAATGACTAAATGTGGTACCCAAAGAAAGTTGAGTCAAATCGTGAGTCGGAGATACGTAAAAACCCTTAAAAAAAGGTGAAAAACTCAAATCTCACGGGTTTAAGTCGCCACTCGTGATCTTTTAAGGCTCTCTTGAGAATATAATTACTCTTCAACTCTTGATTGTAAACGTGATAGTGTAAAAGTGCCGAGTTTAGGAATTCGTAGTGCACATACGCTTTAAGAGGTAATAATTAATTTAAGGTTAAAAGCATAATTTTTGGGTCAAACACAGGTATTCCGAGATTCTAAAAGAGGGATGATAGACAATTCATGTCATAATTTTTTTAAAATTTAACTGCACAAAATGTTTAAAATCACTTGTTTCTGAAAATTTTCAAAAGAGGTACGATTTTGATAAATTTCCCACCCCCAAACAAAAGAGAACATCGTCCTCGATGTTTAAAACCATATATAAAATTAAAAGCACAAGGGAGGAAAGATATTAACATAATGAACCGCTAATGAAATTGTACTGCAAGAGGGAGCACATAGGAAACCTGAAGAACAAATGCGACACAAAAATCTGGACAAGTCTATAAAGCATGTGAAAATCACTGGGTGGTGTAAAACACCACCCCCAAACAGGATAAGACTTGTATGCAGAAACAAGAAACAACGGGCTGCCTCACGGTAGCGCTAAGTTTAATGTCTTCAGCCAATTCGAACCAATCTCACCTTAAAGATAAGATCTATGAAAGTGCGGGGCGACAGAAAAATCGGGGGATGATACCCCAAATAAGACTGAATAATTAATCTTCATAAATGGGGTCAACAAGGTCAATTTCTTCTATGTGAGAGGGTCCTAGCTCTAAGAAAAGCTTCAAACGTCGACCGTTGACCTGAAATAGGCTACCATACTTAGGATTTTGAACAGTGATGGCACCATAGGGAGTAACAGATTCAATAACAAAGGGTCTAGACCACCTGGTTTTTCACCTCCCGGGAAAGAGATGAAGACGGGAGTTATATAACAGCACTTTCTGACCAGGGTAGAATTCCTTGAGGAGGATGCTTTTGTCATGGATCCACTTCATTTTGTTCTTGTACTTATTGGACAAATCATAGGCATCATTTCGTATCTCCTCTAATTCATTTAGTTTGAGCTTTTAATGGATGCCAGCCTCATCGATATCAAAATTAAGGGCTTTGACGGCCCAATAGGCATGATGTTCAAGCTCGACGGGTAAGTGGCAAGGTTTACCAAAGACCAAGCGATAAGGAGACATGCCAATCGGACTCTTAAAAGCGATATGGTATGCCCAAAAAGCATCGTTCAAGTGTAAGGACTAGTCTTATTAGGATTAACTATTTTTTATAAGACTTGCTTGATTTTGCGGTTGGAAACTTCAACTTGCCCACTAGTCTCAAGGTGGTAAGAGAGACCAACTTTGTGGGTAACACCATACTTTTTCACAGGATGTTCAAAGACTCGATTACAAAAATGTTTACCCCAATCACTAATGATAGCTTTGGGAGTTCCAAAACGTGTGAAGACATACTCCTTAAGAAAACTGACCACAATGCGATGGTCATTGGTGCGTAAAGCGATGTCTTCTATCCATTTCGAAACATAATCAACTTCAACGCGAATATATTAGAAACCATGCGATGAAGGAAAAGGGCCCATGAAATCAATGCCCCACATATCGAAGATTTTGACGATGAGAATGGGTGTGAGAGGCATCATGTGACGACGAGAGATACGCCCATATTATTGGCATTTTGCATAAGCCTGGCTGTAGTGGTGGGCATCTCGAAAAAGAGTGGGCCAGTAGAAACCACTTTGCAAAATTTTGGCAGTGTTTTTCTTAGAGCTAAAGTGGCCGCCACAGTCATCATCGTGACAAAAGGAGAGAATACTGGACTGTTCATGGTCAGGAACACTTCGCGAATGACTTGATCATGGAAATACTTAAAAAGTAAGGGATCATCCCAAGAGTAAAATTTCACCTGTGACATGAACTTAGAACGCTCGTGTTTCGACCAATGATTGGGCAGTTGGTCAGTAACAAGGAAATTAACAATATTAGCATACCAAGGAGAGGTGGAGATAGCAAAAAGTTGCTCATCGAGAAATGTTTCAAAAATAGGGATAGGATCAGATTCAGACGTAACAGTGAGGCGGGAGAGATGGTCTGCAACTAAATTTTTGCAACCTTTCTTATCGCGAATTTTGAGGTCAAACTCTTGAAGCAAGAGAATCCACCGTATCAATCATGGCTTAGAATACTTCTTATGAAGAAGGTGCCTTAGGGAGTCATGGTCAGTGTAAACGATGATAGGGGAACCGATGAAATAGGACCTAAACATATCGAGTGCGAATACGACAGTTAGAAACTCCTTTTCGGTGGTCGTGTAATGATGTTGAGCGTCATGGAGGGTTCTGCTAGCATAATAAATGACGTGCTGGCACTTGTCAACCCTCTAACTAAGTACAACACCTAGAGAAAAATCAGAGGTGTACATGAGCACAAAAGGTAAAGACAAATTAAGAGGGTGAATGATAGGAGCAAAAGTGAGCTCGGCCTTAAGGTGCTCAAAAGAAGAGACACACGCATCGTCAAAGACAAAGGGAACATCTTTGCATAAAAGGGTTGTTAAAGGTCGAGCGAGTTTAGAAAAGTCCTTGATGAAACAACGGTAGAAGCCTGCATGTCCTAAGAAGGAGAGAATGTCCTTAACAGACTTAGGAATGGGAAATGTGGAGATTATGTTGAATTTTGCTTTATCTACTTTAATATTGTCGCAAGAGACTATGTGACCTAGAACAATCCCATTTTTTTGCCATGAAGTGGCATTTTTTCGATTTTAGGACCAATTTATTTTCTTGACACCGTTTGAGGACATAGTGAGGTGAGAAAGGCATTGCTCGAAGGAAGAACCAAACACAGAAAAATCATCCATAAAGATTTTAAGAAAACATTCTACCATGTCACTAAAAATGCTAATCATACACCGTTGAAAAGTCGCGGGTGCATTGCAAAGGCCAAAGGGCATGCGAGAGTAGGCAAAAGTGCCGAAGGGACACGTGAAAGTTTTCTCTTGGTCTTTAGAGGCAATAGGAATTTAGTTGTATCATGAATAGACATCAAGGAAGCAGCAATACGCATGGCTAGCCAAACGTTCGAGCATTTGGTCAATAGAGGGAAGAGTAAAATGGTTCTTGCAAGTGACAGCATTTAGCTTTCGATAGTCAATACTAATACGCCAGCCCGTTTGCATACGGGTGGGCACAAGCTCGTTGTCACTATTTTTGACGACGGTGACACCAGACCTTTTTGGTACGACGTGAATGGGACTGACCCACTGACTATCTGATATAGGATATATAATACCATCATCGAGTAATTTTAAAATCTCAGCGCGCACGACTTCTTTCATAGCAGGGTTGAGTCGACATTGGGGTTCACGAGAAGTCTTGGCGTTCTCCTCCAAATGAATGCGATGACTACAAATATTGGGGTTCACACCGTGAATGTCTAAAATGGTCTAACCTATAGCAGTACTATGCTGAGTAAGTGTGTGGACTAATTGCTCTTCTTGATCATGGTAAGTGTGTGGACTAATTCCTCTTCTTGATCATGGGTCAAGTCGGAAGCAATGATGACAGGGTGATGGTTTTTGGGGCCTAAGAAAGTATATTTCAACTCAGGAGGTAGGGTCTTAAACTCCAAAATAGTAAGTGGCGCAGGAGTGACATTGGACTTAGACGCAGAAATAGAATTCGGAGAACTTTCAGTGCATAAAGTGGAGGAATCGGATGTGGCAGTGATTTCATAAGGTGGAACATGTGGGTTTCGGGTTTGTGTTGTCGTGGTTTTGGCTCGCAATTTGGGTCGTGAGGTGGATATGGTAGCAAGGGCTATTTGGTTGATAAGGGAAGATGGGTAATGGGTAGAAAGTGTTTGGTTATGGTGGTTTAGGAGAGAGAGTGTTTGTTGGTGGGGAAGATGATGTGGGGGGAGATAAGGTGTTGGTGAGGTATAGGTTAGTTAGAGTGAAGGTGAGGGTGAGTGGGTGTTTTGAGTGTGTTTAGGTAAATGGAAATTGGGTGTAAGTGAGTGTCAAATTTGGACCCTTAAATAAAATGCACTACCTAAAAAAATAAAACTAGACTAAATTAAAAATTAAAAATCTAAAAATAAAATTCTAATCTACTACTAAGAAACTCAAAAATAAAAAGAAATTATAAAAATAAATAAATAAAACTTTTAAAAACTTAAAAAAAACTAAAAATCCTAACTAAATAAATTAAAACTAAAAACTAAAGAAAAATAAAATAAATTCCTAAGAACTAATCCTAAGAAAAATAATACAATAAAATACAGATTAAAAACAAATAAAAATCAAAATCAGAATAAAGAAATATAAGAATAGAAAATAAATCCTAGAAAATTCTAAATATATCTAAAATGAATCCGAAAAATAAAACGACTCAAAATAAAAATATAAAAAAATATAAAAGTACAAACTAAACACACACGAGGCTCGGGGTCTAGACCGGGCTCGGTTTAAGATTAGGTTAGGGTTTCAGGACACGGTTCAGGGCATCGAAACTCATCAGGGCATGCTCAAATATGACTTCAGATTTCGCGATCTCTTTGAATTTCTTCATTTAACGCTTTTGACCGCTATTGTGTAGCAATTGACTTGATTTAGCATTATTTAGTGTTACGACTTATGATTGACCAGGAAAATAATAAAATACGACATAAGGTAAAGGCCCCCCATATAATTATCAATCTTTATAGAAAATTACACATTTTGAAGTCCCAACTCTTAATCTTCTCTAGACTCCATGCATGGTACGTCTCATAAATGAAATCCAAATACAGAAACCCCGATATACTAATGTTTAAATTAGGTAGTCTTTGAGACTCTAAAGAAAACATGCCTTCGATTATTGTACCTACGAATCATTATCAACACAAACTACACTTACTAAGCTCTTAACTACTAAACATCTCTACGATCCATGCATGGGACGCCACTTCTGTATAGACTAAGTAGTCATTGAGAGCAGACAATTGCTAAACTTAAACTTCTACATCCTAGTGCATCTAACCCTAATCCTCACCCATATATTACGCGTTATCACAAATAGATTAATCTCATTACTTCTTCATCCTTTAATTTCTCATAAATTTCTCAAGTTACCTATATAGTCTCAACATTAATAAGTGTGGTCCACTCACAAGATACCTACCCTAACAATTGTGTATCTAACCCACATAATCCATAACCCAAACCCAGTGTGACAGAACTCAACAAACAACACAGTTTAAAGACCACAACATATTATCTCCCTAACCTATGTCTCCCTATTTCCCTTAATTTCATTTATCCCAAAATTAACACAAGTTACTTAAATCTCACAACTAAATTTATAAACTCCAAGCATCTTAGTGCCATAATTCATATTAGACATTAAATCATTTTAACAATCCTTAGGTTCACTCCTATGTCTATAACTTGCTATTGCATTTCTATTATATCTTAAGCTTTCTTCTTTTATGAGTAACCAATGCCATAAGTCCCATCGACAAAAAGAATTAACCAATTAATACAAGCCTCATCGATAATAACACTTAACTAATCAGCACAAGTACCATAAAAAATAACAAATAACTAATCAATTTAAGTCCCATTGATAACAACAATTAACCGAGAACCTAAATCCCATTGTCAATAACATGTAGCTAAAAGCATAATTTCTATTGATAATAATATCTAACTTATTTCGCGAATCTCATCTTCTTTTATTTATTAAGTTTATTATTACCATCTTACATGAAGATTATTTAAAATTTACAAAATCTCATTTACAAGTTCATAAAACACTATTTTTATACGAGTTACTAATAGGGTTTATATGAAGTTTCAATTGTTGGAAGCGTATTCAAGAACGAGCATAGAAACTAATATCAAAATTCTAAGGAACAAGTTATATCCACAACTCACAATTCATCTTTTCTAAATTTTCAAACTCAATATAGCATATTATGATCAATATATAACATCAGATGGCCTTTACCCAATTAATATATAAGATTCGTAATTTTCACAATTATCACATCATCTAGCTACATAATCAAATTCTAGGAATCATGCCATAATATAGGAATTGCACCAATTTTAATAACATTAATCAATATAAGAAAATAATTAGGTTTATCTTTCCCTAATTAAATTCTAATCAACTTTTAGTCAAATCTTAAATATGATTTAGGCAATACTTAAATTATAAATCACTTAACGGGAAAAATAAAGTATTCTTGCCTTTCAAATGATTTATGAAATCTAACTTGAAAATATACTTCTCCTCTCTTAGATCTACAAGTAACCCTCTTAGTTTTTGTCTTCAAAATCCATCTGCAAATGCCCGAAATCCAAGCTTGAAAGGTTATGTTAATGGAGTATTAGGGTTTGTGAGGTTAGAGATATTGAGAAAATAAGTATAGTAGGCTTTGTGTTGAGAGAAAAGTGTGCCAATACAAATGAACCTCGAGCATAAAGAATATGAATGAAACCAAACTCAGATTACGGTCGCAAGCGAGGATGGCTGCGATCGCGGCTACTTATTCCTGCAGTTGTAGGTCTACCCGTTCCAACTGCCATTTTCTCCATGTATTCTTCATACACTGCATATACTTGGGTTCAACACTCTTCATAACCCGCTTGGTCCCCAAGACAACCTAAAAGACCCCTCGCCCCTAAGGTTTCCACTTGATTCTAACATTGCACCCTGATCAAATAAAAAACCATTTTACCCTTTTGTTTAGTATAAAATTTGAAACAATTTATATCAATTGAACTTTATTCGTTTAATGTAATTTCTTTAATCATAAATCCTCTTAATTGTTTTCCCATATTCAATTTAATTATTTAAATTCATTAACTAAAAATTATGGAGTGTTACAAAACGTTACCTGATGATAATAAGAGGTTATCAAGGCAATTTGAGGTTGTTTTGGTTGTGGTGCAATATGGTACCTAGTAGGGACATGAATAGTCGGGTGTTCAAGAGGGAGAGGGCCCATAGCTTTGTTAGAAAAATTCTTATATATTATGTGGGTATCATTAGCAAAATCAAATTTAATTTTTAATATGATATTATAGAGTAAAAACTCGGGTAACTGTGGCTAGTTAATTTAAGTTTTAAGCTTGGTAGTTTTGTTTTATGTCTGTTGTTTTTTGATAGTTATTTTTCCTATTTTGTGTATATATATTTCACTTTGTCTTTTGACGAGAGGAAGGAAAAACATACTACTCTCTTCTCTCTCTTCTAAAAATACAGATATACTTCATATTCACTATTATTATATTTTCTGATTTTCTGGACAACTTAGACACACAAGACTTGATAATTCTGTCAATTGGTATAAGTGCTTCTCAAAGACTATATTGATTTTGATTTTGGATTTTATCTTGGAGAGTAGATATCCGTCAATATCGGCACGGAGGGAAGAATCTACGACTTTAAGTCAGCGAATACGTGATTCTAAAAAATCAGGCTAGTCCTTTCTAACTTTTATTATATTTTGTTTTATTGTGTTATTTTTATTCTGAAAACATTATAAATTATTTTTGATAAAAATTTAGTTTGAATTTTCTTTTAAAATCTTATTTTTGATAAAAATTTAGTTTGAATTTTCTTTTAAAATCTTATTTGATACTAAATATAAACAAAAATTTATATTACGGATTATCTGTAACAGCTGCCACGTTTGAAGTAAAAAAGAAAAAGAAATTTGTAGAAATTATAAGTGGGGTCTCGATTTTCTTTGAGTAGTGCTATGGGTACAAAATAACTCCACAAAATCTTCACAAAAAGTAGTGCTATTGGTGTCCTGAGAGGACCTCATATCACGAGGCAATGTTTAATATGTAAGTGAGAGAATAAGTGGAATCTACATCAAATTTTGTTGAGGTTTTTGTGAAGATTTTTGTACTCATATCATTATTTATTTTCTTTTGACAACAAAATGCTGAACGAACTTAGTCTATAGGATCTCGACATGTGGCATTCTAATTATGGGTCGTTTTATTAGCATAGTTTTCGTTTCTTGATTCTACAAACGTGTGGAGTTGCATCTTCAGGGCTAATTAACTTACATTTGATGCTTGAACTAAGCTTTTATTAATTATTGTGGGACTCGGTTGGGAAGAGAACCCACCTTCCAGCTCAAGTTTTGTTTTGCAAAATCACGTCACTTAGCAGGATGTTAAGTGTCTATGTGCTGAATGTGGTTTCATTTTCTTAATGTTTGCCCTCCCCTTTGCTTCACCCAACAGCATGGCCAAATTTGTTTGTGCCGACATTTTAATAAACTTAGATGTTTATTATTATATTGGGCACAACCTTGTCAGAAAAAGTCAAAACTACCCTTTGAACAAAAAAAATGTCGAACAGTAAATTTGATGTATTGGGAAAACCTCTTATTAGTATTGGAGTGGGATTTTGCTGGATGGTGACAATTATGTAGTATGAAAAATGTTTTAAATCTAGTAAAAATATTGTAATACGTTATTCACTATACATTGAAAGCAATTAAATGTTTTATTCCCAACCCCTGGCTTATAACAATGGCATATATAATAATGACTAAAAAATATGTATTGGCGGAAGTTATCAGCTTACACCTAATCCAAAACTATTGATTGACTAACCATGAATGTACCGTTTGATTGGCGTTAAATTGATTTCCATTTAAATTAATTTTTTGATTCATTTTATACTATGAGTGTTGCTTTATATTAAATACATTAAAGGAAAACAATACTCACAGGTATGATAATTGTTTCATAGTTTATTATTTTTCACGAAAAACATCTCTTACTCATTTTCATGAAAAACTTTAAAAGAAAAACTAAACTAGAGCCATCTCTTTTCACTCGCTTTTCAATTCTTTTGAAAAATGAACAAGTTTTAAATAATTTTTTAACTTTGTAATTAAACGCATCTTAAACTTATTTATAAGAATTAATGGTCATTTGAATTTATTAATTTTTTAATGTTTCAATCAATAATATTATTTGGCAATTTGCATGTTGAGATTCAGAATTTTGTAACTCCAAATGTAAGTCAAAACGCATACTATGCCAGAAAATGCTTTTTTTTTGGTTGACAATATGGTCACCCATTTTCTCATTGGTAGAGGCAATTGGATTCGTCTATGTTGTTATTTTGTTACCGTGCCACGAACTTCAGCGACACTTCTACCTACGGTTTTGGCTTACCGACTTGAGTATTTGTCAAATTCACATGTCATCTTCTGTTAAAATATAAATTTGTCATAGCGGCGGCAAGCCAAAATACCTGTCAAAGTCACGACATGGTCTAACACCCTTCTCTGTGGCAAAGAGATATTATGTGGGACAAATTAGGCAATCAATGAGGAGGGGTAGCTGACTAATGAAAATAACCTTGAGTGCCAAAATCATTGCCATTTCTATACCTAAACCCTAAATTGGAACACACCCTTTGCAGCACATTCCAATAACCTTCACTTAAACCACTTTTGCCGCGTCAACCCCTCCCTTTAGTTTAAGTCTTCCTATAAACCCTAAATTCTTACATGCCATTTCCTATCCAACCTCTCTCCCTCTATTAATCAAGTAACTGAATCTAACACCATCCTATTCCCCCTTCTTTCTCTGGCTAACTACTTCCAAAACCATGAAGGTTATGAAAATAGTCTTCATGTTAGCCATTACCATGGCTTTAACCATCACCCTCACCATGAAAAATCTTAAAACCATAGAAGAAAAGATCGCTGCTACTAAGGACACTTTGTCTCGAGAGCACAAGGTACTTGCCATGCCTTCAAAAAGGGTAAGCCGTTTCCTCGCTGAACAAAGGAACCCAAGAGCAGCTGATCATTGTCACAAAGACCATGAGATTTGTTACCTTTTAGAAAGCCGAAACTCAACCTGTTGCAACAACAAGTGCATGGACTTGAGCACCGACAAACACAACTGTGGCAAATGCAAGAACAAGTGCAAATATACAGAATCTTGTTGTAGGGGACAGTGTGTGGAATTGGCTTATGATAAGAGGCACTGTGGGGTTTGCAACAACCGGTGCATGCCTGGTGGCTACTGTATATATGGCATGTGCGACTATGCCTAATAAAGGCGAGTTCGTTATTTAATCTCTGGTCATGATCGAGGTTCGTCATCTATTCATAAATATCAATAAAATACCGCGTTTGGGTGGTTCTCAATAATATAGTAACTGGGTGTTATATTTAATCCTCAAGGATTAATCTAGAAGTGTATTGCTATCAAACAAATTTATTAAAGATGTATTAACTACAGAATACTTATCATTCTTAGCTCCCATTTCTTTGGGTTACAGAGAGATACATTGTTTCATACAAGTGAGACTATATAAATTTTATGGCTTTGATCATTGGTGTACCACTAGCTTGGGATTTGAAGTAATCCCGGTTGGAAATTAATGTTAAGTGATGAAGTTAATTATTTAATTTTAACTGTATTAAATTCTGAATTTTTCATTTATGTGGTTTTAATAAATGTCAGATAATTACTTAGGAATGTGATAAATAAAGATATTAAAAGATTGGGTAAATCTTATCCGTTAGTCACATGATGGTTAGTGGCATTAGTGGGAGACTTGAAAAGAGTCCTACCTCCACTAGGATTCCGGCCCTCTTCCCCTTATAAATAGAGACTTTTACACCATCTAGAGTCATCTCAATACATACTCTTTCTAAGGAGGGAGAAAAAATCCGAAATTCTCATTATTCCTATTTTCTCACAAATATTCTGGGGACATAAGAGAGTAATTCAGGGCTATTCAAGAAGGGATTCAAAGGAAGCTTTGACAGAAGCATTCTAATCACCTTATTCTGATCAATTGCAATAGACAAAGGTTAGTATTGATTATAGTTATAAAGAATTTGCGATTTTGTGATTGCATGGCGATTAAACATCCTGGATTCATGACAAAACTGTTTTTTACACGATGTAACATTATGGTTTATATTCGATAATATGATTGTCAAACAGTATGGATTAATCTATGGTATCAGAGCTTTCGGTTTATAATCTCATGTTTTTCGTTAATGAAAATTTCTTTATAACAATTCTGATTTATGATCTTCGAAAATCTGGAATTTTTTATTTGATGAATCTGGATATCTGAAAATCTGAAATTTTTATTTGATGAATCTGGAAAACTGAAAATCTAATTTTTTTTATTTGAAAAATCTGGAAATCTGAAATTTTTAAGCAATCTGATAATCATACATATGGTAATTCGAATTTGTGTTATGTATGATATTAAGAATGTAATTACTGCATACAGTCCTTATCTTATGATAACTGTCCCATTATTGTTCAACCATTTTTCGTGTTATTGGAACCTTAATATGCCGTTAGCATTATTTTATTGTTTCAAGTTGTGTAAACAATATGAAAAACACTTTTATTAATCATGATAAGAAAACGAATCTGTTTTTAAAATTATTAAGTGAAAACTTTGATTTGACGCAAAACAGATTCCGGGAGATTTTTTTTTTGGTGCAGTGAATAGTGTTTTTCGAAATTTTTGTTGTCCGATTGACTTGAAACTTGATATGTTAACTAGAAACGGGTCAACGATCGAATTTCATAGCCTTCGGTCGTGATGTAATTTATTTTTCGATAATCCGAGTCCGTTAAGCCCTCAAAATCCCCTTTTTGTCATTTTAGAAAATAATCTCGGGGTTTATAAATCTTTACAGAAAATTGATATTAAAGTTTCATAAAAAGGTTTTGGTTTTCTGGCATGTTTTACTTCAATTCTATGGTGAAAACTCATTTTTGTCATTTTGGCAAAATTCATGAATTATGTGTTTTTACTATACCTGGGCAATTATGTTTTGAGGCATTTAAGCGACTATTGGTATCTTTGTAATTACTGATAGATTACGTGTTATAGTTAATATTTAATGCATGATTAACTATATTTAAATTCAGACATATAAGCAATTATTCATTTGAGTTAAGTTAAAGGCCAAACACAGGCTGAGACTGTATGTACGAATAATACACTTACATTCATTAAAGGTTTATTCTAATGTTAGTTATAAAATTGGATTGAGGCGCAACACATGCAAATTTCGGAATTAAAAAACATTAGAACTGGTTTTGTCAAAACAGAATAGTTGACTGTAAGTCCATTAATCATGGTATTAAATGTTTAGGCAACAAACACAGATGACAAAATTATGGGACCATGATAAATGAATTATAGGATAATATATCTTTACAATCTGAACATTATGTGATAATTAACACAGATTCCGTGATATTCAGATTATAAATGAAATATGCCAAAATTTTTAGTCAACAATTCAATATTCGACCCTTGCAATTTTTATTGTGTGTGAAAATTTGATTTGTGAACATTGTTATTAATTGAAGTTCCCCTTAACCTGTATTCGTAAGCTCAGTCCTATTCCAAATTTGATGGAACTAATTTTTCTCAATGGAATGAGCAAATTGAGTTCAGCCTAGGGGTTCTCGACCTGGACATGAAAATTATGTATGATGAACCCGCTGCTATTACTGATGCCAGTAACGAGGATGAAATTGCTGTCCATGAAGCATGGTCTCGATCCAATAGACTAGCCCTTATATTTATGTGAATGTGCGTTGCTGCTAACATTAAGACCTCCCTACCTGAAACTACGAAAGCAAAAGAGTATTTGAACAACATTAAGGAACGCTTTCGCACTGCTGATAAATCCCTTGCTGGGAAACTGATGGCTGACCTGACCGTTATGAGGTTCAATGGTACTCGAACCATGAATGAACACATTATAGAGATGACCAATCTGGCTGCTAGACTTAGAGTTTTGGGCATGACAGTAGATGAGTCTTTTCTCGTCCAATTCTTCCTAAACTCCCTACCTCCTGAGTATGGGCCTTTCCAAATCAATTACAACAATATAAAAGATAAGTGGAATGTAAATGATTTGCAAAGCATGTTGGTACAGGAGGAAGAAAGGCTTAAGCAATGGAATGGCCATGTGACTAAGGGACAGGTGGCAAATTTGACAGTCAAATGAGCTGGTTTTAAGAAGAAGTTCGATAAGGGCATTAAGAAAGGTCCTGGGCCATCTCATCAAGCTGAACCATTAACTGCTGCTGTGAAGAAGGAAAAGAACGACAAGTGTCACTTCTGTTAAAAGAATGGTCATTTTCAGAGGGATTGTCATAAACGAAAGGCCTAGCTCGAGAAAAAAGGTAAGCCCTTTATTTATGTTTGTTTAAAATCAAACCTTATTAACGCTCTTTCGAACACTTGGTGGATTGATTCTGGTTCTATGTGTCATGTTTCTAATTCGATGCAGGGCTTCACTTCGATCCGCAAAACAAATCCAAATGAGCATTTTCTCTACATGGGCGATAAAGCGAAGGCTAAAATAGAAGCTATTGGAGTCTTTCGCCTAATTTTAAGCACTAAATTTATTCTAGATTTGCAAGAAACTTTTTTTGTTCCCACAGTTTCTAGGAATTTAATTTATGTTTCCAAACTTGCTTTAAACGATTTTGCGATTGAATTTAAGTACAATGGTTTTGGTTTGATTAAAAATTCTAATAATGTTGGTTCTGGATTTTTATTAGATGGTTTATATCAATTGAATCTTGAAAAGAATTTTTCTGAAACCGTTGTGACCCTGCATCTTAATGTTGGGATGAAACGTACACTTAATAATGAAAAATCTGCTTATTTGTGGCATAAAAGATTAGTGCACATATCCAGGCTGAGAATTGAAAGGCTCATTACAGATGGAATACTCCATAGCCTGGATTGGGCCAATTATGATGTATGTGTGGACTGTATTAAAGGAAAACAGACCAAACATACAAATAAAGGAGCCACAAGAAGCACCCAGCTACTTGAAATAATACAGACAGACATCTGTGGACCTTTTGATATTTCATCAATTGGTGGAGAAAAATACTTCATCACCTTTATAGATGATTTTTCACGCTATTGCATTTTGTACATGTTGCATGATAAATCTCAGTCTGTGAACGCCGTTGAAATATACATTAATGAGGTTGAGAGGCATCTGATAAAGGTGGTGAATATTATGGTAGATATGACGAGTCTGGGCAACGCCCTGGCCCATTTGCTAAACTCCTTAAAAAATTAGGTATTTGCACCCAATACATAATGCCAGGATCACCTTGGCAGAATGGTGTAGCCGAAAGGTGTAATCGTACCCTTATAAAAATGATTAGAAGTATGATAAGTAGGACCCAATTGCCTACATTTTTGTGGACACATGCATTAAAGACCGTTGTACACATCTTAAATAGGGGTCCTAGTAAGTCAATTTTAAAAACCCCTTTTGAACTTTGGAAAGAATGAAAACCTTATTTGAGGTATTTACGTGTGTTGGGATTCCCCAGCGGAAGCTAGAATCTATAACCCTCATGAAAAGAAATTGGATCCTAGGACATTATCTTGTCATTTCATTGGGTATCCAGAAAAGTCGAAGGGATATAGATTCTACTGTCCAAATCATACAAATAGAATCATAGAAATTGGAAATGCTAAATTCATTGAAGAAGGTGAAGTAAGTGGGAGTATAAAAGAAAGGGAGATAATCATTCAAGAAGTCAGGGTACGAATTCCTATATCCAGAGTTCATAACATACCTGTTGTTCCTAATGTAGTTGTTGAACCGGTCATTGACCCAATCAATAACAATGAACAACAAGTGAATGATCAACCAACTGAACAACCACATAATGAGACTATAACCGATGAAACTTTTGAAGCACCACAGGAAGTGCCATTAAGAAGATCTCAAAGAGAAAGGAGATCGATAATCCCAGATGATTATGTGGTATACCTTCAAGAGACCGAATTGAACATAGGGAATATTAATGATCCAGTTTCTTATGAAAAAGCTGTAAATAGTGATGATTTCGACAAATGGATTGATGCCAATAATGAAGAAATAAAATCTATGAATGACAATAAATTTTGGGAGTTGGTCGAATTGCCAGAAGGACAAAAACGAGTTGGGTGCAAGTTGATCTTTAAGACCAAACTTGACTCAAAGGTAATATCGAACACTATAAAGCTATACTTATTGCTAAATGTTTTAATCAACGAGAAGGCATTGATTATAATGAGAGCTTCTCTTCAGTTTCAAATAAGGACTCATTAAGAATCATATTATCATTGGTAGCTCATTATGATTTGGAGCTTCAGCAAATGGACGTAAAAACAGCTTTTCTAAATGGTAGTTTAGAAGAAGAAGTCTACATGACACAACCACAAGGCTTCATAAAGGAATAAAAGGAATACATGGTTTGTATGTTAAAGAAGTCAATATATGGTCTAAAGCAAGCTTCTCGTCAATGGTACATTAAGTTCCACGATACCATTACATTCTTTGGATTTAAGGAAAACACTGTTGATCGGTGCATATACTTGAAGATCATTGGGAGTAAGTTTGTATTTTTAGTACTATATGTTGATGACTTCCTTATCTCCAGCAGTGATCTTAGTTTATTAAGTGAAACCAAGAAGTACCTTTCTAAAAACTCTGAAATGAAAGATTTAGGTGAGGCATCCTTCGTGATCGGGATAGAATTATCTCGGGATAGATCACGAGGAATGTTGGGATTGTCTCAGAAATCTTACATTAGCAAAGTTTTAGAAAGATTTAGCATGCAAAGTTGCAATCCCATTAATGTTCCATTTCAGAAAGGGGATAAGTTCGACTTAAGTCAATGCCTTAGAAGTGATTTAGAAAGGGAGAACATGAAATGCATGCCTTATGCTTCGCTCATAGGGAGTTTGTTGTATGCACAAGTCTGCACTAGGCCGGATATTAGTTTTTTCGTTGGGATGCTAGCCAGATATCAAAGCGATCCGGGGATTTACCATTGGAAAGATGCAAAGAAAGTGCTCAGGTACCTGGAAGGGACAAAGGATTACATGCTCACATATCGAAAGACCGATCACCTTGAGGTGATTGGTTATTCAGACTCAGATTTTGAGAGATGCCTTGACAGTAGGAAGAGCACTTCGGGTTATGTCTTCCATATGGCTGGAGGAGCCGTTTCATGTAAAAGTGCTAAGCAAAGCGTCATTGCATCATTTACTATTGAGGCTGAATACGTAGCTTGCTTCGAAGCTACAAATCATGGATTATGGCTGCGAAACTTTATTTCAGGACTTAGAATAATGGGGTCAATATCTAAGCTGCTGAAAATTTGCAGCAGTCTTCTTCTCGAAGAATGATAGGTATACTAAGGCTGTTAAGCATATTGAGATGAAATACCTACCAGTTAAAGAAGAAGTTCAGAAACAAAGAGTGTCAATTGATTACATTGCTACGCGTGATAACATAACATATCCTCTTATGAAAGAACTATCTCCAAAGACCTTTATGGAACATGTCAAAGAGATGAGTCTCGATTAGTTATATTATGATTGCTATTTTGGCTTAGTTGTTTGACACTATTACTTGAATTCAATAAAAGTGCTTCCGATTTCTATTATTTCTGTCTTTTGTGAATGCATGCATATAATTATGAATTATTGTTGACAGAAATAATCTTTATTCAAAAGGACATTATGAGGCTATTATGATACCCAATATTAAGGGCTCAGTCGAATGAAACATTGGTGTTGTGGGACATGGAATGAACCATGCTCTTGAATAGCATGGAACCGCCATGACTCGCATCCGTGAATCATTTGATTTAGCAAACTAAATTTATCAATGATTGTGCACCTTATGAAACCTAATCCAATTATGCGAATTATTAAGACCAAGTGGGAGACTGTTGAAAATTAATGTTAAGTGGCGAAATTAATTATTTAATTTCAATTGTTTTAAATTTCGAATTTCCCATTTATGTGGTTTTAATAGATGTCAGATAATTAATTAGGAATGTGATAAATAAAGATATTAAAAGATTGAGTAAATCTTATCCGTTAGTCACATGATGGTTAGTGGCATTTGTGGGAGACTTGAAAAGAGTCCTACCTCCACTAAAATTCCGGCCTTATTTCCCCTATAAATAAAGACCTTTACACCATTTAGAGTCATCTCAATGCGCGCTGTTAATAAGGAGGGAGAGAAAATCCGAAATTCTCATAATCCCTATTTTCTTACAAATATTCTGGACACATAAGAGAGTAATTCTGGGCTATTCAAGAAGGAATTCAAATGACGCTTTGACAGAAGCATTCTAATCACCTTATTCCGATCAATTGCAATGGACAAAGGTTAGTATTGATCATAGTTATAAAGAATTTACGATTTTGTGATTGCATGAAGATTAAACATCTTGGATTCATGACAAAACTATTTTTTACGCGATGTAACATTATGGTTTATATTCGGTAATATGATTGTCAAAACAGTATTGATTTCGCTTATATAAATACAAGATCTTAATATTTGAGAACTTGAAACAATATGGTATCCAAGAAGAAGACTAAGATAGTTTTACAATAGCTGCATATATTATATATACTAATTATCCTCAATGACATTTAAATGGTTGAAACAAAATGTTTGCATATTTAGTGAATGGGCTACAATCATGTTTATTTTTTTAAACTTTTTTTTGACATATATATACGATGTACATCGGGGCGGATATATGTGGAAAGAATGGTGGGCAATTGACCACCTAAAGTTTTGACATTTTCCAATAATAGTACTATGGATTGAAATTTTTTACAGAATACTGACTAAATTTTAGAAAATTTGGCATGTTCCCCACCTTAATTTAGAGATTAAATGGTAGTATTTTAGTTTGTCCAGCTTGAAGATATCTTCTGGCTCCGCCCCATATACATGTATAAAAGGGTGCCTATTATAAAGTCAGTTGGTTCTTAGCTTTGTTGGTTGCCAAGCCTTGTAGGTGCAGCATATGATAGTGTCAATGGTAGGTGCCAACCTAGTAGGGATCAACATCATGGACTTGTGATGCTAAGCACTAGCCCGATGTTTGATTTGTTTCCTGTAAGATCCTTTGTATTATCTTTATATTATTAGTCTATTTAAGGTCTCAATTGAGTCTTTTTATTTAAAAAAATAAATGCCTTAGCGTTTCCATAATAGTAAGCAGTCTTTAGTTCTAGCATTCATTTTATCCATAACGTCTGGAGGAAACCTGTGTTGTGAATTGATGCCAGAGCAAGAAATAGTTGGGTGCTTTAACCGATGACCCAATGAATACTAATAGCATTAAGATATAATTTTTACTTTCAGCTCTATACTGAGGACACAACAACGCACAAGTTCCAAAATAATGCATTCTGCAGTGGTTGTCATTATTCATTTTTATATTTGGTAGAAAAAAAAACTACTTTCCGGATCAGCATCGGAAGTGCCCGCCCGATTAATATAATTCTGTTTTGCACCTCAACTTATTCCATCATGCAATTTTTTTGTTGACCCCTAATATTATATGTTTTTTATTTCAATATTTTGGTGTTTGTTTCGTCTTCATTGTTTAGCACGAGGATTCTTTTTAGAGAAGATTTTAAATTAGACTTTAAAATCAAACATATAATGCCGAGATTTATATAACCCTACGTTGTGCTATACAAGGTTAGTTGTTTAATTGTTTTATAAGTAAGTTAAATATGAATAACAAATTATAGTTGGCATTTTTGGCCAGCCAAAGTTAGCCTATGGTCATCCTTCATGCCTTCTGGAGTTGTTGCTTCAGAAGTATGAATTGTTAATGTACAGAATTGAAACTGAAAGACTCTGGAATTTCCCTGGAACGTCGCATAAAATCTCAAGCTCTCTTTTCCATTTGTTTGACTTACAAAGACGGCGAATTTGCAGGATTTCTCACCACATGCTCTCTTTTCCATCTTGTTGAACTTACATAGATGGCCAATGTACAGGTATTCTAATACAATTTCATGGGTGCTCTGAATGTCAGGAATGTCAGGAATGTTAGAAATATGTATGTGATTTTGTATTTTTACGAAATCAAATATAATCAAATTCATTTGTGTAAATTTAAACAAGGATGAAAATAACATGCAAAAACTAACAAAACATATAAAGAAAATTGATGTTGACCCTTGTGTACAATTTCTTTAAGACAGATTCGTCTCCTCATCGGTACCCAAGGTTTAAATCATGCGTGTCTCCCAAGATAGAACGGCCTTTTTGTCTTTATATAAGCAACACTTCAATCCATAAAGGTCTTGCGAATCCAAATTCTATATTGTACTCTCATAGATATACTTAAGAATGGATAGAAAAAGAGCAAAGATTCGACTTGTACAAATTAGTTTTTAGAATGAAGTAGTGGTGGCCTATTTATAGAAAGATAAATACATTTTCCGGAAGACACACTCTTTCATGAATTGTCATGTCCTTTTCGAATAGTAATAACCTTTCACGAAATGACACAACCTTTCACAAACTATTGTGTTTATTCAAACAAAATTTAAAGCAATTTTAATTATAATTTTTACTCAATTACATTATTAAAAGAAACATTCACTCAAATTTCTACAAGATGTTCAATATATGTTAGCACTATTATGGTCATGTATTATGTTTTTATATCATGAACATATAGTAGAGTAAACTCATACTCTTGGTAAAAGCAACACTACTTCTTATTTTCACATAAGTGAAATTTACTTACATGTCTTTGCTACTGCAGACACTGATCTTCATTAAGAGTTCATTAAGAGTTGAACTCATCCTCACAACGTAGCAATCTCCACTAAACATCATGGAGGGGATCTTCAATGCACAAACAATCACTAACTTGTTGTTACCTATTAAACTTTGAAATAGTAGTAGTTCTACTATGAAGTTGGGTTACCTTTACTAGTGACTTTCTTAAAGGGTTTTAGTCTCATTGTCCTAGATGTATTATTTACCAAATCCCTCGAGAGTCCTTTAGTAAGAGGATTCACTAAAATCTTACTTGCTTTAACATATATAATATTAATAACGTCATTTATTATTTTTTGCTTGATAGATTCATGCCTCAAGCTAATATAGCTTGATTTTTTTATTATAGATCTTATTATATAATTTAGACAGTGTAGCTTCACTCTCACAATACAAAGAAATAGACGACATTGGTTTAGGCCATAATTTTAAAGCTCATAATAATTTTTTTAGCCACTTTTCTTCCTTAGCTAGTGTTGCTAGTGATATAATGACTCTGAATAGTGAAAGAGGAGGATATAAGACAAGTGTAAACTTAGGTAACACATTCAAATTTTGTGAAATCCACCAAATAGAAAGAAAAATACTCGTCACCAATT
Organism: Sambucus nigra; assembly: GCA_949130495.1. Taxonomy (NCBI): domain Eukaryota; kingdom Viridiplantae; phylum Streptophyta; class Magnoliopsida; order Dipsacales; family Adoxaceae; genus Sambucus; species Sambucus nigra. The sequence continues at coordinate 296,830,831 of OX422213.1, forward strand.
GGAATCCTTCAAAAAGTCAAGAGAAAAACAAGAAAAAATCATTTATTAGACAAAAGTATGTTTTACAATCCCAAATCTGGTTGTCTTTACTTCATACATCCTAAATCCTAATAAAGGTTCTTGGAACAACCCTCCATCAATGGGTAGTTAATAGATATTAAAGAGAAAAATGAATAACTAGAAGTTGGAAAACTAAATGACTAGACCTTTGGGACTCAAAACTTATTTGCCTTAAAATTTAACATCTCAAATTCATGTCGTTCTCTATATACTTTGAATTAGAAGGTGAACCATAAACTAAATGAAAGGTCCGGAAGTATTCTTTTCAATGGGCTTTGAATAAAATCATTTGGGCTTCTAGGGAGTGAGTTATGATTGTTTTACCAAAGGGTGTTTCTGGTGACAATAAATCCAAAAATAGATTCATTAGTTCTTTTAAGACCAATTAATAAACCAAGAAAATTTTAAGGAGTTATAGAAATATCAAAGGTTGCTCCTACATCAGTCTATTTTGGTTGAAAAATATTTATCCTCGAATCAAAGTCAACCTCATCATCATGGTATATTTAAAGATCCAACACATTGAAAGTTGCAAAAAATGTCATACTCTCCTGGAAGTTCTGTCTTATAAGCATTATCCTCATACCTCTTAAGGTCTTTAAACAAACCATCAGCCCTGGGTGTAAGCTTTTCATGTTTCCCATAAGGAAATCTTTATTTTCGCAAATGAATCCACACCAAATCACCATCTTTGAATGCAGCAGGCTTAGGATGATTATTGGCTTGATTTCGATACTTCTCATTCTTGTTGATTACCTCATGCAACTTTTTTATATACTTGGCTTGCTCTTATGTATCACCACTGAATTGGTGAGGCGTTAGAAGTGGAGCTAAATCCAATGAAGTGATTGGATTTCTTCCATACACAACCTTGAATGGACTAGAACTATACCACAAACTGAGAATGGTCACAACATGTGCGTCAATGTCCTAGGTTGTCACCACATATCACAGTCTTAGTTCGTGACCAAAGTAAAAACCACATGACCAGGACCCTGACCGGGCAAAAGGGTGACATTCAATGGCTTTGGTCATGGCCATAGACCGTTACCATGGGGGTAACGACTCAGGTCCATGCCTAGCCCGTGACCAAATGTAGCCAAATCTCTCACAAAAGTGGGTCACGAACACGGATCGTGAACACATTCGTGACAAATGTAATGGGTTCAGTTACGAGCAGTCATGGCCGAGGATCGTGACCATTTTGAAATAGTCATGGCATCTGGTCACGAGCGTGGGCCGTGCCGAGACACAAGTACATATAAACACCCCTAGCTCTGGCAACATTCACGAACTCTCTCTCTAAACCCTAACCTCTCCACGCTCCTCTCCTCCGAACATCTCCACTGCATTTACTCCGGTCACCACTCTCTCTCAGTTACTCTCCCTCTATCCCTCTCCTTCGCCACAACTTATCTTACAATATTTATATTTTTTAATTTGTTTTTAAATATTATGCGTTTGTTGAATTCATGTTTTTGTTTCAATTAGACATTGGGTTTTGCTAGTAGTGGCTGTAATATTGGCAGGGAAATCATTATTTTGGGGTACTATGGTTTACATTCGATTGTTTTGTACGCTGACATAAAATTGTAATATAAAATTTTCATTGATGAAATAAGAGTTACTTTTACTTTGTTTTTATTGGAGTGTTATCATGCATGCTATGGGTTTAAAGAATTCATGATTGTGGAAACGATTTTTTTTGGATTAGGAAATTTGTAATAAGAAACTTGACGAAGTCTTATGCTTATCAAAGGCTCCAAAAGAAGAAGAATAAATTTATCCTTGTTTTTGACAAAGCAAGGTTGTGAAATTTTAAGTTCTAATGTTTCTTATGAAATGTTAGACGTTTCCACGTATCTGGCCGACATTTCGGTTTTCATCCATTTTATACCAAAGTACAATGTCTCCATTTCTGTTTATTTTATCTAATTAGAGAATCTGTTTGTTTTCATATGATTTATTAAACATTGTTGGGGTTTTCACATGTGAGGTTTCCTTTGGACAATATTTGATTTGCGATAATATTTCCTTTGAACATTAATGGGGTTTTCGTGTATGAGTAAACATTGTTTGTTTCATGTATGAGTTTAAAAGTCGGTACAATACATCACATTTTTAGTTGGAATTGTATACCCATTAGTTAGATATGAAATTTTTGTTATTTGTCTTACTCTTTTCAATTGGACTCTGTATGTGAATTTTTTTATGTGTGTGTAAAAGTAGGAATTAGTGTGTGTAATAGATTGGCAGTGTAGAAAGTGTTTGGGAGAGATACCCACACGCAGTGGATTGATTGTAACGAGTAAATAGATGATTTTATATCCCCCCTCTTTATATATACTTACACGTGTATAACAAATATGCGCGATCGCGCGCACACACACACACACACAAAGATATATATATATATATATATATATATATATATATATATATATACATCCTTACACGTGTTTTCTCCTTGTTTCATGTGTGCATGCAATTGGAGAACAATAACTGAAGTTTAACTAATTATAAGTGCTTCCTTTATTCAGGTAACTTTACGTATCTTTTCTTTTATGCAACATTGTCTTATAACTATTTGTTTAACTGTTATAACTATATATACGTGTATAACATGTATAATTCAACTTATACATATCTTTGGTTGACTATTATAATGCACACATTTAGTGGACATATAGTAATTTTAGGATTACTTTAAATAAAATAAACTTACTTTTGACTTACTGATATTGTGCAGGTGAATAATATGGATAATATTGTTTGTTTGATTGCTGAGGCCATGTTCACACCCTCCTTCAGTGGTTATTGTTTGGGTGAACAGAAATTGGTGGAAGGGGTTGCACATTAGGTGGACATATAGCAATTTTAAGATTAATTTTTATAAAATAAACTTATTTGGACTTGCTGATTTTAGTAGAGTGAACGCAAATAGGCGAAAGGATGCATAACAATGTTAAGATTAAATTGGATCGTTTGAAAAATAATAACTAGTTAATGACTAATTACATCCATTACCTGTAGGAATCATATTCACACCCTCATATATTTTGCTCAGAAAAAACGAGGTATGGTGATAATCATGGTAACAAGAGTACGAGAGGTTGCAATTGGACCACACTTATACATCTTTTATTAGTGCATGCCATATAGAGGGTATCATATTTACAAGTATCGGAATAAGGAAATTGAACAGTTTAACTACCTTGCATATCATGGGGCAAGTGTACCTGTTTGATCGTATTCTATTTTTCCTACCAAAAATTGGGATGAGGCAGTAGAAAATATATTTCGCCTACATAATCCTGACGTATCCCTTACATTGTTAGAGAAGATAGAGAAAAATATTCACCTATTGTGGATACAATATGTAAAGAGAGCATTGATCAAGACTGTGATATCTCGTGACATATGCACATTAAATTGAATCTTTTCAATGGGTTGAAGAATAAAGGATTCCAAGTTCATGTCACGAACATATATACATCAATCATAGATACGTTTCCTGTTAGCTAGCCACATGCAAAAATCCATAGATTTTTAAAAAGTAATATCGAATGGATGGAGATCAAATACATTGAACATATTTTAAAGTCTTATTATGAGAAGGTATATACATATATACAGTCTTAAACATGATTAATTAGTTGTAAACATGTTAGTATAATGAATTCATTGCATATTTTTAATATAGATAATGTCGAATGACAATGGAGATAATATACAAAATGATGATGGGACACCTCCTGGATTCTCATCTCCTGCACCCCCAACCTAGATTCTCATTAGCATTGGGTGAACAATACCCTTTTCCACCAATGGTTCATGCTATCACTCCATCTACGAGCAAGCAAAAAATGCATGTTAATCCAACACCCCAACCCTCTCTTCGGACACCTTCTGAGAAAATCAGAAGAAGTCCATTAGGTTCTCCCTTCTCGAGAATAATACTACTGACAGTAAAACTGACATCCAAATTTTTAAATCCTAGTGTTTATTGCTTGGGAAAATGTATGTGGGAGTCAAGGAAGCAAATAACTAGAACAAAATTGATCAATCCATCAAGGATTGCATTTTTGAACAACTTTGTAAAAGTTTCATTCCTCGACCCTTAAAAGAAAAAGGTTCTTTCCAGAGTTGCTGAATAAATGAGAACATATCGGAAGAACCTTCGGTAAAGACATTTCCTTAAAGGGTCATCGAGCTTCAATATTTTGCCTACGAAAGATAGAGTCCCTCCGAATTTTGAAATGTCAGTCGGTCAATGGAACATATTTTTAGAAAATGAGGCGATGGACAAAAAGTTGGTCCAGAGGGAGAAAAATAAACAAAATAGAGCGAAGAAAGTTGATGTTCACAGGCTGTAGTCTAAATTATATTAATATTTGAGGAGTGAATGGTCAGAAAAGAAACAGGCGGTCCAAATACCGGTAAAACACCTAATCGAGGCAATTTATACGTCCATGCCCAACGGGACAAAGATAATAAATTCCCATAACACTTGGCTTCAACTCTAGTGAGTATGACCAATTATTTATTTATATGTATACATGTTTTATAAAATAATATTAAAATGTATAATTTCACACTATACGAATCGATCGAAGCCATTAGTAGTGAGTCCGGTTCGAGCCCCTATGATGGTATTGAAGATGATGCCCAAGCCCAGACCTTTGGAAATGATGAAAGAGGGAAGGCGAGAGGTGTCAACTCATATACAATGAAAAATAAATTAAAATATACTTCACCTATCGTGAATGATCTCTCTTGAGTGAGGAATCGCAGCTCTAGCCAAGAGGCAAGTCAGTCAAAAACAAATGGGGTTGTGCAAGAGGTTAAAAGTAACGTGAGAGTATTGTCAGATGAAATCGAGTGCTTTTTTTCCTTATTTACTTAAGATTTTAATCCCCCCATGTCTCTTCAAGGTTTCCCTACCCTCCTTCTCAAGGTTTTCCCCATCCCCATCTCAAGGTCCCCCCCCCCCCCCCCCAAATGTCTCATCCTTTAACATTCCCCTCCCAAATGCCTCCTATTACCATAGTCTCTAGATCATCGTCATCCACTAACGGTGAGTATGAAGAGTAGTACTATATAAGGGACTTGACCAATACTAGGATAATTGGCACGTGCACTCATTTTACCAATTGTCGGAACTTATGTTCATAATCACCCTCTCTAGATGGGCGAGGCTCAAATAATGGTTGATAACATATACACCGGTTACAGAAAAATGCATGTGTATGTTGATAGTATAGAATGGACCTTGCTAAAATACTATCATAATTGTTTTATCACTTGGCCAGTTTATTTGTTGGTCAAGCCGGAGCCATGAACAATGTTTAATTTGTGGACAACTTGTAATATTTTGTTTATTTATATGTGGGTCCATTATTGACAATTTTAATGTATGTAACATGAATTTAAGTTTAAGTTGTTTAATTTGAGTATAAGTTATGTTGAATAATTTGAATGAATTATGAATTGTGCACTCTTGTATGCAACATGACCATTGTTTCAACCTATTAATATGGGTGAATTGAATTTTGAAGATTATTTAATGGATTTACCACCATACAAAGAGTGGATGGGGGAGAGTAACTGAATATCTGATAATCATGTAAAAGGTATTCAAGAGTTTGTTAAATATTCATCTAGAAATCTTAAAATTGATAAGATTTCGTGTTCGTGAACCCGTTATATGAACGAAAAATATAAGTCTTTAAAAGACGTTGAGTTGCATATACTAAAGTTGGAAATTTTACAAGACTATAAGATATGGACATACCATGGTGAAAAAATGTACCTTATGTTTTGGAAGAATTACTAGCACCCGATTGCACAATGAACCCTATCGAGTGGAAGTGGTACATGGTCCGCCAACACATTGTCCTTTGACTGACTTAATTAATGATGTTTATAGAGTCCACCACCATAAAAATCACCAACCTATGGATACAGATAATGCATTATGACCAAGTAAATGAACAAGTTGATGTTGAATTACTAGAAGATCAAAAATACATACGGCTGAAAGCCGATGCAGCTAGACTGTTGCATAAAGGTTGCAAGGAATATCATTGGATATTATATGCAATGATCGGTTTGCGTAGTTTGAAGAGTCGATTTTATTTATTTGGCAATAGCGTAATCGAAAGTTTTAAGTGGGTTAAAGACATTCTCCTAAAAGATAACACGTTACCAGACAATTATCCTAGCATGAAGAAGATCTTGAAGGGTTTGAGTTTGAAGTACAAACCTATTCATGCATGCAAGTATGATTACAAATTGTACTGTGAAGTTCCTAGGAAGTGTGGAGGGATGGTCTACACAAAATTCAATTTTAATTTTTCAAATTAAATATTAAACGTAAATAGAATAAACCTAAAGCAAAACTTTACACCAATTTTAAATTGATTGTTGTGATAAACGATTTACCAAATTTTATCTCATCCTAAAACATGTATATAGGTGTTGTAACACCTCATAATTTCTTAGCTTCTCGTTTTAATTAATTAATTAGGTAATTGGTAGTTTACTTGTGTCGTAAATTAATGAGAATTAATTAATTGAGTTATTTAAAGTGAGTATATTTAAATTAATTAATTGAGTGAAAGTTAACTTAAAAACAAATATCTGAATGGCGATTTAAAGTGCACGGTTGGGTTCGGTAGGGTTGAAATAGACCAAAATGAGTGGCCATAGGTACATATTGGGTCTCGGGGACTTTTTATATATGTATGAACTCCCAACTAAGTGTTTGTGCCCTTTTTAAAAGGCCCATAAGCCCAAAAACGGGAATTGAGTTTTTAACCTTAATGGTGAGAGGGTGAGGGGACTATAACTCATTTTTAGAAGACAAAATTGAGGAGAGACAAAGAAAGGGAAATAAGAAGAGACTTTTGGAGATACAAAGCCAAGAACAAGAGAAGAGATTAGTGAATCAAACCTTCATCTTCTCCAAAGAATACGAGCCTTCAAACCCTAAGGCGAGTGGCTTAAATTTTGAGTATTAAATTGCATCTATATTTTCATATTAAAAGAGGTGAAATCCAATTTAATTATAGGGTTTTTTCTTGCATAAATTGGGTTTTTTTTAATGAGGGTTACAAATCTGTACAGGATTTGATAATTGATGATTAAAATGGTGAAATTGTTAGGGCTAGATTTGTGATAACAAAAGAATGGATTTAGGATAAATCTTGAAAAGTTTTGATGAAGAAATCTGTACAAAATTGAGGTATTTACTGCTCTAATAGAGATTCTTTTTGCAGAGCCCTGTAGAAAATGGCGTTTTATAACTTTTGTTCTCTAATACATTTTCTCCAAAAAATAGCTCCAAATTGCCCCAAATGGCATTTGAAAAATCTGGGCAGATTTGTGGGGTAGATTTTTTTGGAAATGTTTTTTTTAGTTGTTATTCTATTGGAGATTGCCTAGATTGATAGGTGTGACTTATTAACCTTGAATTAGGTAGAGGATTTATTAATTTTTGGAGTTAAGGTTTATGATTGAGTGATTGAAATCGTGTTAATTAAGTGGGGGAAAATGACTTGGATGGAATTGAACATTGAGTTGGGAATATTGTAATTTTGGGCCAAGAGAGAGAGATTTCGGGCATAATTGGTAGGATGGAACCAAAATAATGATAAATTAAATTGTGTATAGTTAATTGGAATAAAGTCGAATCGTAGACTTGCATGTTTTAGGCTTGGGTAAGGGCATTATACTTGGGAGCCTGTATATATATATATAGTAAAGCCATACCAATATTAATGCTATCATAGGAGGTTGCACGATGTGGGTGATCCCCCTGACTTGAGGAGGAGGGAGAGTATATTCCCCAGGCCATAGCGTTTAATCTTAGGGCTAGGACCGTTACGGTATGGAGCATACACTTTCGAAGGGAACTATGGTCGCCTCCTATGCATTCGGTGATAGCATTGTATATCCGACATGTGCGTGAATATTGAGATATCATACGTATATGTAGTGTATAATCATATGCGGGCATTTATATATATACATGGTGAAATGTATATATGATATAACTTGTGAGAATGTTATGTGGTACCAATTGACAAATGATGTTTGTATAAGTTAATGAGAATAGTAACTTATAACTCGTACATATGTTGTGAACCATATAAGTGATATAACTTGTTATATGGTTATATGGTATCAATTTGGAAATTGATTTAAATACGTTAACGGGAATAATAACTTATAACTCGTGAGATTGTTATATGGTATTAAATGAGAAATTATTCAATTAAGTTAATGAGATTTATAACTTATAACTTGTGTACAAAATTCACTTAGGTTGGAATAGTTAGAAGTTGTGAGATATGGGTAATGAGACTAGTTGCAAAAGGTAATCTAGATGAGTCATTTGTAGTTCGATAGGCGTGCACATTAGTTGAGGGGTGAGGTGTACTCAATGGAGTGTGCGACAATAATTTAAATATGTAGAACATTTGCATATTTACTTCTTGAATTTAAATTCACTTGCTAAATATTTTCAAATATTTTGGGTTCTAACCCTTGATATAAAATATTTTCAAAAACCTTTTAGGTATCCTACCACAGGGATGCCAGACTTGATATTCATTCCAAGGACTCGCAGTTGCAGCATGTGTGGATGTTGTAAAATTTGGATAGACGCATCTATTTTTCTGTTCCTAGTGTAGGGATCCGTATCAGACTATCTTGAGCACGTCCACTTACAGTTTATTTCAGTTGCCTTTCAGTTTGTATGAGATTTATTACTCTTGCTCGTTTGGTTTGGTATTGATGTTAGCCGATGGTTTATTCAGTAAGACTTTCATTACTCTTTTTGTTGATTGGATTTTTATTCAACTTGTGGTATAATGAATTTCCATTATGTTGTTGGTTTGGGCTTAAATAAAACGATAAAATCTGGCACCATGTCTTTTGAATACTAGTGGTTAGTAAGTTTTAAAAAGTTTTCGATAGTGATGCTAAGAATGAACCGGATGAGATTCCTGTTTAATTTGATATAGGACTGATCACCTGGTACTTTATTAGGCGGGGTGTCACAGATGGTATCAAAGCATCAGGTTCTATTGTCTTTAGGATCTATGAGGCTTTTCACATTTTAGCAAAGCGTTCTTTGATATAGAGCCTTATTAGAGGATTGTCGTATTCCTTCACGTACACGACTTACATTCTCCAGATATAGGGCATAGTCATGTGATTCATAAACGGTTTTCGTCGAGCATGGCAGATCGAACATTATATAACAACAAGCATCCAACGTTGGAAGGATTTGAGGAGGAAGAACCTAGCAAGGGACATGGCATATTCTGGAAATAGTGACACGGTAGGAGTCACCATATTATTCGAACAAGTGCAATTGGAGTAACTGATGGGGCGCTGGAGTTGTTCCAAGAGCCGTTGGTAAGGAGGATGGTACAAGGTTAAAACCCCAAGTATGAACACCAAAGGGTAAGGGCCGAAGAAGGTTTTTTTTTTGAAAGAACAATTCGCTAGAATTTGAGGTAAGTGCGGAAGGGTGAGTTACCAATGGATGGAGAAAATCTCATTGGGATCACATGGGGAAGAGTGTAGTAACTCTCAAATCAAAATTCCAGGCAGAGGAGTTTACTCTTAGAAACAGTATGGGGTGACGAGATCTAGTCACCACATCCATGGAGAGATACCGTGAATAATAAGGAATTGGGGGTGCGAATTATTGCAAAATCTCTCACCAGAGTTAAATTAAGAGGCGAAAAAAATATAGAACATTCGGGGAATGATGACCGAGATCGAGGTCACCATAATTAATGTTTGGGCAGTTGATGAATAGGATAATCACTCGGGGACAGTAGTTCCCCAAGCACTGTTGTAGAGAACGGTGATACAACTTCGAACTCACCCAATGTTGTAAACAAGGAAAGAGTCGGGGAGTATTATTTAGAGGAGTCACCTGAAAGAGTCTTGGAAATAAAGGGAGTGTGATAGACCAATGGATGGAGGTAATTCAAAGGAAATTGGGTGGGATAGAGTGCAGCGGAACCATAATTAAATTGTGGACAAATTTTATCTCATAGGAGCAGTGTTGGGTGACTAGAGTGAATCATAATGTATGAAGAAGAAAATTTATGGAATCAAACAAGGAATTTTGGGTACGGTGTGACCGTAAAATTTTCCATTCGCTGTTCAGACAAGGATGTGAGTTGAATTTCAGAGTTTATTAAGTGGGAAAGATAATGACCGATCGTGAGAGAGGCGATAATTTGTTTAGCGAACTTTGTAACCGACGAAGGGAATTCAGAGGATGATAAAGGAAATACAAGTGGATAATGGACCCGAGGGAGACTACACAAAAATGAATGGGAAATTCGACTAGATTACTAGTGTCGAGGTTGCCAATATATTTTAATTGCAAGCTTACATCAACGCTTCTAAGATAAAGGAGCCAATAGGGTTGGAGAATTTAACCTAAGAATGAGATGAGATTTAATAGGCTAGTAAATCACAATGGAAGGGTATGCCGAGTAAGGGACCCATTTAGATGTTTTAAATTAATTGAAATCCTACCAAGTGACGATGGATTTAGTTTAATTTGATATAAGATTGTACATTTACATTTGTATTAGTGCTCTCGAGAGAAGGGGGATAAGGGTGTTGGAGAATCTCTCATAAGATTAAGATTGGATTTTTAGTGCTAGTGCAACACCAAGGGAAGTGATACCCAGTAGAGGACCCAGATTAATGATTGATATCAATATAATTTCTGCCAAATGACGATGGGTTCTGTCAAGGCCATCATGACCATCAACATGTTCCATAGGGCCAGCATAGCTAAAAGGACAATATGGGTAGTAGTTAGGTAAAGACTACCAGGTCCACGAGAATGACAACCCCTATATGGTCGGTGGAGCCAGAGAAAAGAGAAAGGGGAACGACATAGAGAGGTCTCTTATGTGTAAGGCAGTAGAAACTCATTGGTGGATCTTGTCCGTAGTGAGTCAGGGGATAGAAGTGGGATGTCTATCAAGGGCAACAATTAAAAAGGTTTTTGATTTGGTTAGGATGAGGGTGTTATGTCTAATAACCATCGATCCGACAGTGTTATGGGAAACTGAAACTACGAGTTTTATTCCGAAATGATTGGGGTCTATTTTAGCTGATGCGAGCGGGTCACAGTAATGTATAAGTACTATATTCACGTGAGAAACTGATTTAGTGGAGGTATTGTTAGTATCAATAGTGTGTATTTCAACCATGAAGTAGCGGGGAAATCTTCGGTTCCACCTAAAAAGAATGGGTGGGTACACTGGGACGATATATTTTTTGAGGATTAACTCCTTTGTGAGGGGATATTCGAAGTATTATTTTATCTCGGGTACGGACGGGTTCACAATGGTGGACGACCATAGCAAGGCTATCGTGTTCGTTGTTCCAAGGCAGAAGGTATGTTTGTGTGATGTCCCATCGATAGAAGGTGGACCTCGTGAAAATATTTTTGTGAAATAGACTTCTTAGAGTATAATTGTCTAGTTATATTAGATCCCGGTGCGTAGGACTTTTACTGGTGAGATTTAGGGTATGTTGGGTTGTTGTGGAGTGGAGAGATTTAACTCATTATTAATGTTTAGCGCTTAGGGCTTAGTGATAGTGTGAGCGCAGTAAAATATGACTCCTTTAGAGATGTGGGAGTCCATGATTATACTTGTGTATAGAGTGGAAGTTTGAGCATCCTGGTGGTATGCTTTGAGTTTTATATATATAAAAAAAATGAAGGATCGACAATGCTGAGGAATAGTGCATTAGGAAAAGTCCTTTTTGGTTTTTCTACAAGGTATAATATGCATAAGCCTTAATAAAATGTCGAAAGTGGGAAGACAACATTGGAGTCTACATCATCAAATTTTATGATAATTAATGAATGTGTGGAGAAAATACATTGATCAGAGAGCCACTAAGAGATAGGGCCAGTAGAGCCGAGAAGTGTTGCCAAAGACACACTACGAAGATTTGCACCACAAGTTGATGAGAGGGGTGATATCGGGAGGAATTGTATAGTAAGTAGTAAGGTTATCGAAAATGGTTGAAGGATATAACCATGTTGAAAATACGAAAGAGAAACTTGAGATAAAGATGGTTACGTATGTGATGATCGGAGGTTTGTGAAAATATGCACATAATATAGGGTGTATGGGCACTCTGGGAGGAGCCAGAGTCTCTAATGTGCAGATACTTGGTCGATTAGGGGAGAAAAATTCAAAGGCAAGGATTTTAGGTATATTTAGGAATAATGGGAATAAGATGTTCCTCGAATTTTGAAATGTTGAATTGAGGGTGTGTTAGAAGTGACCACTGGTGCGTCACAACCTAAGATTATTTCCACTAGGATTCGCGAGTGAGACGGATATTAGTAGATGTGTTGGCCATAATAACCACAGTGGATATATTTAAGTATCGTGGAATAGAGGGATTCTTTATTGTTAACCACAAGAGAGTGGAAGGTACACTAAGACGAAGGTTGCATTATATTAGATATTTTACTTTCGAGAATTATGAGAGTAGCATAGATGATTCTTCCAAGTTTCAATCGGTTAGCTATAGTTTGGGGCAATAGTGGATAGTGATAGCAAGACTGCGTGTTCGTGGTACCAGGGTATGAGTAAATTTTGCTAGGTTTCACCTGTGATAAGGTCTAGCACATATATATACGAGTGCATATGATCATGATGTGCCACATAATGATATGTTAATATTGTTAATTGAAATCCCAGGGAGTAGGGGCATTTCTGATGTGATTCAGGGTGGTTGGACTTGTTGTCGAGCGGGGAGACATAGCTCGGGATTTATTTTCGCGCAAGGAATCTAGTAATGTTAAGGGAGCAGTAGTGTATGTTGTCCTATTTAACATAAGAGTGGATATATATACTTTTATGCTGAGAGGAAGGTATTTCGAATGTTATAACTATGGGATTGAATTTATATTGCGATTTAAGGGTTGGAAAAAGTCGGGTTTTATTGCGTTCGGTTAAGCACGGGTACAGGGTGTATGGGTGCTCTGATTGATTACATTGACAAACGAACTATGTGTAGAAATGATAAGGGCAAGTGATTAGGGAGCTAGTTTAGGTTAGGATTACTAGGCTTGTCTGAATTTCGGGGACGAAATTCCCTTGTAAGGGGGAAAGTATGTAACACCTCGTAATTTCTTAGCTTCTCATTTTAATTAATAAATTCGGTAATTGGTAGTTTACTTGTGTCGTAAATTAATGAGAATTAATTAATTGAGTTATTTAAAGTGAGTATATTTAAATTAATTAATTGAGTGAAAGTTAACTTAAAAAACTATCCGAATGGCGATTTAGAGTGCACGGTTGGGTTCGGTAGGGTCGAAATAGGCCGAAATGAGTGGCCATAGGTACATATTGGGTCTTAGGGCCTTTTTATACATGTATGAACGCCTAATTAAGTGTTTGGGCCTTTTTTAAAAGGCCCTTAAGCCCAAAAACGGGAATTGAGTTTTTAACCCTAATGGTGAGAGGATGAGGGGACTATAACTCATTTTTAGAAGACAAAATTGAGGAGATCCAGAGAAAGGGAAATTATAAGAGACTTTTGGAGAGACAAAGACAAGAACAAGAAAGGAGATTAGTGAATCAAACCTTCATCTTCTCCAAAGAATCCGAGCCTTCAAAAGCTAAGGCAAGTGGTTTAAATTTTGAGTATTAAATTGCATCTATATTTTCATATTAAAAGAGGTGAAATCCAATTTAATTATAGGGTTTGTTCTTGCATAAAATGGGGTTTTTATTTTAATGAGGTTACAAATCTGTAGAGGATTTGATAATTGATGATTAAAATGGTGAAATTGTTAGGGCCAGATTTGTGAAAACAAAAGAAGGGATTTAGGATAAATCTTCAAAAGTTTTAATGAAGCAATCTATACAGAATTGAGGTATTTACTTCTCTAATGGCGATTCTTTCTGCAATACCCTGTAGAAAATGGCGTTTTCTAACTTTTGTTCTCTAATACGTTTACTCCAAAAACGGCTCCAAATTTCCCAAAACGGCATTTGAAAAATATGGGCAGATTCGTGGGGTAGATTTTTTTTTTGAAATATTTTTTAGTTGTTATTCTGTTGGATATTGCCTAGATTGATAGGTGTGACTTATTACCCTTGAATTTGGTAGAGGATTTAATAATTTATGGAGTTAAGGTTTATGATTGAGTGATTGAAATAGTGTTAATTAAGTGGGGGAAAATGACTTGGATGGAATTGAACATTGAGTTGGGAATATTGTAATTTTGGGCCAAGAGAGAGAGAGATTTCGGGCATAATTGGTAGGATGGAACCAAAATAATGATAAATTAAATTGTGTATAGTTAATTGGAATAAAGTCGAATCGTAGACTTGCATGTTTTAGGCTTGGGTAAGGGCATTATACTTGGGAGCCTGGATTTATATATATATATATATATATTAAAGCCATACCAATATTAATGCTATCATAGGAGGTTGCACGATGTGGGTGATCCCCCTGACTTGAGGAGGAGGGCGAGTATATTCCCCAGGCCATAGTGTTTAATCTTAGGGGTAGGACCGTTACGGTATGGAGCATACACTTTCGGAGGGAACTATGGTCGCCTCCTATGCGTTCGGTGATAGCATTGTATATCCGACATGTGTGTGAATATTGAGATATCATACGTATATGTAGTGTATAATCATATGCGGGCATTTATATATATACATGGTGAAATGTATATATGATATAACTTGTGAGAATGTTATATGGTACCAATTGACAAATGATGTTTGTATAAGTTAATGAGAATAGTAACTTATAACTCGTACATATGTTGTGAACCTTATAAGTGATATAACTTGTTAAATGGTTATATGGTATCAATTTGGAAGTTGATTTAAATATGTTAACGGGAATAATAACTTATAACTCGTGAGATTGTTATATGGTATTAAATGAGAAATTATTCAATTAAGTTAATGAGATTTATAACTTATAACTTGTGTACAAAATGCGCTTAGGTTGGAATAGTGAGAAGTTATGAGATATGGGTAATGAGACTAGTTGCGGAAGGTTATCTAGATGAGTCATTTGTAGTTCGATAGGCGTGCACATTAGTTGAGGGGTGAGGTGTACTCAAGGGAGTGTGCGACAATAATTTAAATATGTAGAGCATTTGCATATTTAATTCTTGAATTTAAATTCACTTGCTAAATATTTTCAAATGTTTTGGGTTCTAACCCTTGATATAAAATATTTTCAAAAACCTTTTAGGTATCCTACCACAGGGATGCCAGGTTTGATATTCATTCCAAGGACTCGCAGTTACAGCATGTGTGGATGTTGTAAAATTTGGACAGACGCATCTATTTTTCTATTCTTGGTGTAGGGGTACCTATCAGACTATCTTGAGCATGTTCGCTCACAGTTTATTTCAGTTGCCTTTCAATTTGTATGAGATTTATTACTCTTGCTCGTTTGGTTTGGTATTGATGGTACCCGATGGTTTATTCGGCGAGACTTTCATTACTCTTTATGTTGATTGGATTTTTATTAGACTTGTGGTATAATGAATTTCCAATATGTTGTTGGTTTGGGATTAAATAAAAAGATAAAATTTGGCACCATGTCTTTTGAATACTAGGTGGTTAGTATGTTTTAAAAAGTTTTCGACAGTGATGCTAAGAATGAACTAGATGAGATTCCTTTTTAATTTGATATATGACTGACCACCCGATATTTTATTCGACGGGGTGTCACAGGTGTGAACAAGAATAAATTAAATCAATAAACCTCAGCACACAAATGTACGAGGAAAACCCATAACGAAAAAAACTTAAACGTCCTAACTACATAAATTCACTATGATGAGGTTTTACAAATGTCAAGACTCAAAGCCTTCATAGGCCTTGACACGTATTCAATCTTAAACTTCTCCTCCATAATGACAACACATGAATCCCCCCCATGCACATGCCATAATGCGTGAGTCCATAGATGCCTCTATATCCACCGATGAGGCTCAACAACCATCTATGAATATGGAATACAGATGCGCCGCTTATTCACCACAATAGCAAAACACTAAGTCCACTATGTGTAAATGGTAAATTTCAGTACGGGATCCACTGCAAGAAACGTTTCTCTGTCAAGATGATGAGAGAAACAAACTAGGGTGCCCACAAATAAGATCTCAAAGCATATATTATAATGGAACTTGGATCTTAAAAGTTTTAGGTCAAAACTAAGGTTTTAGAGTTGTTGGATATGTATATGAAAACAATTTTTGCCAAAATTCTCTCTAAAAAATAAATGCTTGAACCCCTTTATATACGTATTTTGAGGTGGCACTTTTTTCGATAAAAATCTTTCAAACGAAAATAAAAGTTCATTGAATTGAAAAAAACAATCATGTTAGAACCAACTCAAAACTCATTTGAACGAACATTTAATTTCGTTCGAACGGCATTTGTTTTGCTAATAGAGAAATGTCGTTTGATGTTCGTTGGAAGTCCGTTTGAAGGAACTGCTAAACTTATTCGAACGAAATATGTAAAGTCATTTGAACGACTTAAAAAATAAAACATTTTTCTTTTAAAAAACTTTCAAAAACCGCTCCCAATATTTTATAAAAACAAACACACAAAATAAAATTCCGAAGATCAAAATGTATATGCATTCATACCTGAGAGATCCTCAAAAGCACGAAGGCGAAATGTGGCACGGAATATGGCACAATAATGCAATCTATGAAGCTTTTCTGCTACGTCTTCAATTAAACACTTCATAGGCTTGAAAGGTTAACAAAGCTTAACCTATGACTCAAAATATTTTATCAGGAATTAAGCCAATACATACAAATTGATTCTATCATAATTTTTTCCTTAAAAATCTCCCCCTTTGGTTATTCCGGGACAAAACGCAAAACAAAATACTATAGTTTGTCAAGCTATCTAAAAGACTCAATCCCCAACCCCAAAAGAAAAAAGTACAGATGCTCGATAAACACATACTCTGAGTAGATTTGCTTGCTTATAAACATTGTCATATGTTGTAAACCTGCACACTTCAACACACCTTCAAATGCAACTTGAATATATAAAAACATAAACAACATAAGAATAAACTCCCCTGTGTCTAATAATCCCCACCTAAGTAAGATGTCTCCCCCTAAGATAAGTATATCTTCCTAACACTAAAGTGAAAGATATTACTTCTCCCCCTTTTTGTTCAGTATTAGACAAAGTAGGAATGCATAATAAAGAATTTCTCTCCTATAAAACATATCTTCCCCCAAAAGTGAGAACATGTGATACCAATTGAAATTGAGAAGGAATAATATTACGCAATGGTGTAAAGTGCAACAAAACATAACATGACAACGCAAGCACAAATAATCCAAATAATGATCAATTAATATCAATATTGATGCAATAAATGATACCAAGTTGAATGCATAATGAAACATGAGATATCTATGCAAACAAGTAATAAGAGATACCAATATGATCATATAGCATGCCAATTTGATCCAAAGATAAAGTATATGGCAAACATGGATTAATGTAAATGCAAAGACTCAAAATAAAATGATACCATATATAAATATGCAAAAATATACCAATGACACACATGCATGTATATATAGGTATAAACGACCACAAACGGACGTAAAACACATAAGCTTTGCACAATATCATAGTATTGTTATGTCTAAAGATATAGGATGGAGTGAAGGTCCTGAACTGGATACAAATTAATTATGATCCAATTACTCAAAAATGTCCAAGGAGTTCTATTTGAATGTAAAACTTTATCAAACTTAGATTTAGCCTCAAGTAACAGATAAAGTAAACTCAATGAATGAATAAGAGCAATGCACACAAGCCTAGAATTTTAATGATTATATATATCAATAATATCATTACATGATAAGCATAACTAGAATTCATTTTGAAAACCATTAATCTTAAACTATAACACCCTTAAAAGCTAAAAAAATATCACTTCTTTTAACTCAAATCTTTTGAAAATACCATTTTTTAAAATCAATCAAACAAATAAGTTGGCCCTTAATCCTTTCTTTTTAGCTCTCATTTTTAGGCTCTTGCCAATGGTGGCTTTCCCGTAAAGGAGATTTGCTCCTTTCATAGCCCTTTCTCGTGCGTCCTTATATATACAATAAATATCAACATACTCATGGGTAACGGTTCTTACATGCAAAAATCCCTCATAGTCTACTATATGTATATCACAAGATTGATGGGAGAACATCTCACTTAGATCAAATATAATATGTGAAGTTACAATTCAAAAGATCTCGTGAATGTGTGTGTGGAGGCATATACAAAGTGAATCCATTAAGCAAATCAAATTGAATAACTCCATGCAAGTGTAATTAACATTCTCACTACGGTTTTTGGGGCCTTTATCTTCCTTGTTGTTCTTGAATTTATCGAGTCTTTTATCAACTTTTGATTTCTTTTTGAACATCAAAAACTTTTTGAATTTCTTTTCCAACAAGGTTACATCCTTAAAGTCGGTGTCGGAATCATCGTCCGAAACTTTAGTCTACCCTTTTCGAGCTTTCCAAGAAATGCCCTTTTCTTTCTTTGGCACTTGCTTGGCGGTAAACATGTCAGGCTCATAAGTTTGTAAGTCACCTACAAGCTCTTCTAGTTTTATTGATTCAAGCATGCCTAAGGAGTTTAAAATGGTCACTTTGGGATCAAATCTACTAGGCAACGACCTTAAGATTTTCTTTATAACCCGATTATCAGGTATTTTCTCTCCCAGGTTAAACGACGAGTTGAAAATGTTAGACAATCTAGCATAAAACTCATCAAATGACTCACCCTCTAACATCTTAATAGTCTCAAATTAGGTAGTGAGGTTTTGAAGTTTAGACTCCCTAACCGTTCTAGTGCCCTCGTGAGTAAGTGTAAGAATATCCTAAGCTTCTTTTGAGGTTTCACACGTCATGATTTGATTATACTCTTTCTTTGTGACATATGAGGAAATAGCATGAAGACCTTTAGAATTATAAAGTGAAAGTCTATGTTAAGCTTTGGTCCATGACTCAACATGTTTAAAACTAGTGACCTCTCCCTCTCGTGTGACTGAACCTTTTTCGACCGCTAACCAAACACGCTTATCAATTGATTTTAAAGCACTTTGCATTCTCATTTTCTAATAAGAATAATTTATAGCATAAAAATAGGAATTCTAAAAATATCAAATTTCTAAAATTCATCCTTAAAAGCACAAGGGATCAACACATAATAAAAAATATTTCTAGCTCTAATACCAATTTGTCGGCCCCTTTTCAGAGTGTGCTTTAAGGTGACAAAACAATTTTTTTTTAAACTTTTTCCAATTTTAACGTGCACCAAGTTTGTGAACTAATTTTACTTAAGATCAAATTTATCTTGTTTATTCCTAAACATGCTTCTAGGTGATTAAAGCAAGTTAAATAAAATAAAATTCACAACGCTGGATGTCTGAGAAAACCACTAAGGGAAAAAACCTTGGACGACCTAAGCCAGACAATCACTATGATGCAGAGTTTACAAAGGAAGATAAACAAACTTCCACAATGACTCGATCCCCACACGCCTTGACGCTCTTGTTATCTTTAACCGCTCCTCCACAATGCCCATGTAGAATCCTTCCATGACACTTATCCATAGCACACGCATCTACTAGTGCCTCGGTGTTCCCTGATGCAGCTTTGGAAACCGTTTACAATTCGAAACACGAACTCCTTCGTTTCTTTATCGCAAAACTCCAACAAACAATGTTCAATAGAGATGAACAAACTCCAGATGGTGCAAACAATATCTCTATAGCACATGCGTATGAGATCTCGAATCTTGAAAAATTTTAGTCTTTGAAAACTTTAGAAAACAAGTGCAAAAAATGAAACTATTTATTCTTCATTTTGTTTTTTCACACCTCAAAATTCTGTGAGAGAAATTCCTTAATTTAAAAACTTAAGTCAGTAGCTCGTTCTAATGAGATCACTATTTCATTTGAACGACTTGTCCATGTCATTTGAACGACGGTTCATGTCGTTTGAATGACTGTTCATGCCATTTGAAGTCTCTAAACTCAAGGAGAGAATTTACACGAGTCTAAACAATACTTATCTCAGAATAAACGAAGTTAAAACATTTTAGAATAATTTATAAGTAAAACAACATCCATAAAACATTTTTCGAGTCCCATAAACATTATGCATCTATACCTGAGAGGTTGAAACATGATGAAGACGTGCACCAATAAACCTCGGCATGATATATATTGAAGCTTGGCCACTACGTCTTCAACACAAATACGTCATAGACTTTACGGGTATCGTGGAAAATAAAAATCTATTTATGAATCAAACAATTTTTGTTCCGAAAATAAATCAATTACATACAAATTAACTCAATTGGAATTTTTTTCCTTACAGATATCCCCCTTTGACTATTTAGGGACAAAACCAAAACAGTGAATGCTAAGCCGGGCTGTCAAGCCTTATGACACCTAAATCCCATCCCATAAAACCCAAAATAAAATATTATAGGACAAGGACTAGTATATGCAAGTCTGACAAGCATGAGTTATCTGAATGTGTTGTGGTTACACAATCTCGAATCTCTGAAGAATACCTACATACATGAAATAGACAAATACGCAGTGAAGTATGGAGGAACAAATGATATAAGAAATAATAATATGTAAAACAAACCATTTGTTAAACATGTGAGAAAGACATGATACTGATATGTGCAATACAACATGATACCAAAATATAAACATACATATGATAAAAAACATGATACCAATTTATAATGCAAAAAGAACATATGTGCTCAACAAATAACCCCTACCCCCCCCCCCCCCCCCACATCACACACCATCTCTCCCCCTGTTTGTCTCAAATAGATAATAAGTGAAAAAGGTTAACAAACAATCAAATATCTGGAATGAGAATTTTCAATGAAACATATCTGAATAAACATTAATATAGAGTCAGCTGAAAATAATTAAAAGATACCGACTCGTAGCTAGCAAACAGTCACAAAGAATGAACCATCAATCTAAAAAAAGATGTGATTAAAAACAATCTATGTAGTATAAGAATCAAGCATGAATAATCAACATCACTACATGTAAATTGTCCAAACAAACCCAGAAGTACCAACACAGAATGAAATCATCATATTTAAGAAGTAGGTACTGAAACAGAACAAGGCTAAAAAATCCAAACATGGTCGTTCGAATGACTATGCCATGTCGTTTGAATGACATAGGGATGCCGTCTAAATGAGGTAAAAAATGACCTAAAATAGTGAGGTCTCATTCGAAGCAACTATCCAACAATCCTAAAAACGACCATATTTGACACTTTGAAAACTTTGCGAGAGGGTTCGCTTGAACCAGTCGTCGAATGATTTGGACATGTCATTCGAACAACGTCCGAAAGTCATTCTAACGAATTCAAAAACCCTGTATTCGATCTTTAAAATGGCAAAGATTTTCCCAAAAAATTAGCTCAAAATAGGTACTGGAAATACGAATTAGTAGCAAAACAGACTTCAAACAGAAAAAATAAAATAAACAAAAACAATGTGAGTTTCATGATAACATAGTATCAATGTGCTCAAACATGGATATGTAATGAATGGGCTTGAACTACAACAAACGAATCACAATATGAACACATCGAAATGAGCAAGAAGCTCTAATTGATAGCTAAATTTCATCAAACTTAGTTTTAGCCATATGTGACAATTAATATATTGATCTAAATGAACTAAACAAAGAACATGCACACAAATCTAGAATTTTGACGATTCTACAAATAATGGCATCGTGATATGGATTTTCAAAATTACGATTTGTTGTGCAAACCCATTTATTTTTCCATCCAAACAACCTCATATATTTATATTTCTTTAAAGTTCTTTTGAGGTTTCTATTTTTCTCAACTTAGAGAAATTCTATTGGCCTTTTTTTGGCATATGATTCTTTTTATCGCCTTAATTTTTTCTTGGGCTCTTTTAAACGACGGCTTTCACGATGAGTTAATTGTACTCTTGTATCCCTTTCTCATGAAAACTCATCATTTTTTTTATATACGCAATATGTATCCTCATGAAAAACGGTTCTTATATGCACACCTCCTCCTAAGTCTAATTATGCATAGATGATAAAATTGAGAGGATAATGTCTCATCAAACTGAAATATGCATGAGAAGTTAAACATTCATTTAAACTCGTGCATGTGTGCAATGACATATATACAAAGTCGAATCCAAATGCAAATCAACTTCGAAACATACCCATTAATCAATGGTTAAGATCATTAAACACATCAACAATTATGACCAAATGTCCTAGACACATGGATAATGAAATTAGGGTGTCCAAGTACCCCAACATGCCACATCAAACATGAAAACTCAAGACACAAAAATAAACTGAAATATTTTTGTGTTTTGTCAAAAATATTTTTACTCAAAATAAAATCTTTTTGTATTTTCTCAAAAGTATATAAAACCAAAAATCTTTTTGTATTTTCAAAAATTTTATTAAAACAAAATCTTTTTGTATTTTTCAATAAGACTCAAATAAATGAAAAATAGAATACAAAGAGATACACATCTCATATCACTAGCAAAATATATATCATGAAGTAAAGACTAGGGTATGAAAAACATGGCAACATAATTTTCCTTTAGATTTAGCATGGGAAGAATCAATTGCAACTAAACAAGAACTATGAAGTTTAATTCATAAAGACTCTAAGTCCGATTTCCTAAACCAAGTAGGTGTGTAATGATGCATGGGGGTTTTGGGAACCGAAACGACTTTATTCCTAAACTTATTAGGAACATTTTTAAGGTCATAACAAAAATGCCTAAGATGACCCTTCCTAACGTAATGAGAGAAAGTGTAAACACGGTGAGGAATGTGACCTAAATGTCGACCTCTCCTAACAATCGTAGTTATCTATCTCACACGATTAATATTGGCTTTGGGAATGGGAGCAATACAATCATTGAAGCATATACCACCATATCATCCTTGATTTCAACGGTGCCCAAAATCCTGTCCAACTTTTACAATCTAGATTCCAAATCAAACTTCACCTTACCCAAGTCTCTTAATCTTTCCTCAAGCTCACTAATCCTAGACTCAAGCAAACACCTAGACTCCTTAAACTGTAGAATATCTTTCTTTAAAGACTATTAAACCACGAAGAGTATCTCTCTCACCCTCAACGTACTCTACTTTCTCTTGAAGAGTCTTTTCCCATTCCCTAAGATCCTTAATCAATGCATTATTATTTTCTATGGCACGCTCATTCAACTTAGCTTGCAACTTCAAGTTTTTTTTCACCTTTACCTCTTCCTTATATAAATCATTAAACACAACTTGCAACTTTCCCAAATATATCTCCTCTTTATCACTAGCTTCTCCATCACTCAGATGGGATCAACACTAAACGGCCTTAAAGGTGCCATTCACATGAGAATCTTTATGGGAAGATTTATCATCGTCGCTCACATGACATGCCATGAACGCTACAAAGTTGCACTCAATGTGGGAACTATTTCCCTCTTCCATTGCACTATCACTTAAGGTGGCATTACATGCTATCGGTTTTTTACGCTCCTTCTTAAGTCTAGTGGGGCACTCCACTACATTATGACCATAACCCTTACAAATAAAAGACCGATCCGACTCCCCCCTCTTGACATTCTCACTACGATTTTTAGGGACTTGATCTTCTTTGTTTTTCTTGAATTTCTCAAGTCTTTTGTCATTTTTTGATTGCTTTTGGAACAAAAGAAAATTTTTGAATTTCTTTGCCAACAAGGCTACATCCTCAAAGTCGATGTCAGAATCATAATTCAAAACTTTAGTCTCCTCCTCTTGGGATTTCAAAGAAATGTCATTTTCTTTCTTTGGAACTTACTTGGAGGTAAACATTTCAAGCTCATAAGTTTGTAAGTCACTTAAAAGCTATTATAGTCTCTTTGATTCAAGCATACCCAAGGAGTTTAAAATAGTCACTTTGGGATCAAATCTATTGAGCAACGAACTTAAGATTTTCCTTATGACTCGGTTGTCGAGTATTTTCTCTCCCAAGTTATATGACGAGTTGACAATGTTAGACAATCTAGCATAAAACTCATCAAATGACTCACTCTCTAACATCTTTATCATATGAAATTGGGTAGTGAGGTTTTGAATTTTAGACACCCTAACTGTGCTAGTATCCTCGTGAGTAAGTACAAGAATATCCTAAGCCTCTTTTGAGGTTTCATATGTCATGATTCGATTATACTCTTTTGGTGTGACATGTGAGGAAATAACATGAAGACCTTTAGAACTATAAAGTGCAAGTCTATGTTAGGCTCAGGTCCATGACTCAATAGGTTTTAAACTAGTGGCATCTCCCTCTCGTACGATTGGTGGTGTCCAACCTTTTTCGATCGCTAACCAAACACGCTCATCAATTGATTTTAAAGAATTTTGCATTCATATTTTCCAATAAGAATAATTTGTACCATAAAAAAATTGGAGTTCTAAAACTATCAAATTTCCGAAATTCGTCCTTAAAATCACAAGGTATCAACACACAATAAAAAATGTTTCTAGCTCTAATACTAATTTGTAGGCCCCTTTTTCAGAGTGTGCTTGAAGGTGAAAAAACAATTTTGTTTTTCAAAAACATTTTTTCAATTTTAACACACACCAAGTTTGTGAACTAATTTTACTTAAGCCCAACTTTATCTTGTTTAATCCTAAATATGAATCTAGGTGATTAAAGAAAGTGAAATAAGGTAAAATTCACAACACAGGATGTATGAGGAAACCATTAAGACGGCCCAAGCCAGACAAGCACTATGATGTGGAGTTTATAAAGGAAGACAGACAGATTTACACAATGACTCGATCCCCACATGCCTTGATACTCTTCTTCTCTTTAACTTCTCCTCCACAATGCCCATGTAGAAATCCTTCCTCGATACTCATCCACAACACACGCGTCCACGAGTGCCTTAATGTCCATCGATGAATCTTTGATAACCGTCTACAATTAGGAATACGAACTCCTCCATTTCTTCACCGCAAAACTCCAACAAACAATGTTCAACAGAGATGAACAAACTCCAGATGGTGCAGATAAGATATCTATAGTATATGTGTATGAAATCTCGAATTTTGAAAACTTTTTAGTCTTTGAAAACCTTAGAAAACAAGTGCAGAAAAATGAAACTAATTATTCTTTATTTTGGTTTTGCACATCTCAAAATTCTGAGATAAAAACGCCTTAAATTAAAAACTTAAGTCGATAGCCCGTTTTAACGAGATCACTATGTCGTTTGAACGACTTGTCCATGTCATTTGAATGACTATTCATGTTGTTTGAACTACTGTTCATGTCGTTTCAAGTCTCTAAACTCAAGGAGATAATTCACACAGCTCTAAACAATACTTATCTCAGAATAAATGAAGTTAAAACATTTTGAATTCATTTATGAATAAAATAACATCCTCAAAATATTTGCAGAGTCTCATAAACATTACACTTTCATACCTAAGAGATCGAAACATGATAAAGATGTGAAACATTCACCAATAAACATCGGTATGATATATCTTGAAGTTTGGCCTCTATGTCTTAAACATAAACACGTCATGGACTTTGTGGGTATCATCAAAAATAAAAATCTATCTATGACTCAAACAAGTTTTGTTCCAAAAATAAGTCAATTACATACAAATTAACTGAATTGAATTTTTTTTTTACACCTAGCCACATGAAAACATGGAATGGAGTGGAGTGGATTCAAACACACTAATATGCCACAAAAAATGTGTAAAACTAAATTACACATAAACCTATATTCTTTTTGAGTTTTTAATCATTTTTCAAAATGATACAAAATAAAAAAATAAAACAACATAAAAGACAAACAAAATCTTTTTGTATGTTTCTCATAAAAACCTAAAAAATGGAAAAATGAAATACAAAAGATAAACATCATATAACTAGCAAGTAAATATAACATGAAGTAAAAAAGTTAGTGTATGAAAAATATGCACGCAATCACTCATAAGGTATTACATGTGAAGTATCATGTGAAATCCTGCAATAGTCCATAAGCCTAACATTAAGTGACTCCAAATTGAATATCATAACCCATATAGGTAACGTGATGGACTTGGTCTTGGGAAAATTTGGTGACACTAGTCTTATCCTTCCTAGGACCTTTTCTAAGACCAAACAAAAAGCCTGAGGTGACCTTCCTTACCGCAATGTGTACAAGTGTAGACACGAGGAATGTTAACTTTAAGTTGACCTTATTTAATGCCCCTATTACAATTGACTCTCCCAAAATCATGGTATTGGCTTTAGTAACAGAAGTATCTATATCATCGAAGCCAATTCAACACTTGTTATCTTTTATTTGGATGGTGCCTAACATTTTATCCAACATCTCCGACCTTGATTCCAAATCAAATTTGACATGACTCGAGTATCTCAATCTCTCTTCTAGCTCCACTATCCTAGACTCGAGTAAATGCCCGAGCTATTAAAAAATTAGGGAATCCTTCTTCAAAATATCCATTAATCCTCGAAGGCTATATCTATCTTCCTCAACAAATGGGATCTTTTCCCTAAGAATCTTATCAAGTTCCCTAATATCCTCAATAACACGCTCTATTTATTGCCTATGGAATGTTCTTTAAACCTACTTCCAAATTCAAGTTTGCCTTTTTTCAGTTTCAATGTTTTCTCACACAACACACGAAAGGAAACTTGGCGTTCACTTGCCTACTCCTCTTCTTCATCTTTTTTTTCATTTTCCACTCTCTCCTCCATCACCCACTTGGTAGTCATAAATGATGGGCTTGAAAGTGTCATGCTCATTATTATCTTCATGGGAAGATTTTTCATTTAGGCTCTCATGACCATTCATGAACGCGGTGTATTTGTGCTAGATGGGGGAATCGACCCCCTTTTTCGAATTACTATCACCAAGGATGGCATTGTACACCTTAGGTTTCTTTCCCACCTTCCTTAGTTTAGTCGGAAGCTCAACTACCCTATGGCCATAACCCTCACACCTAAAAAAACTATTCGAATCAACTCTCTTAAAATTATCATTATAATATTTAGGGAACTTATCGGCATTGTATCGATGTCAGACTAATCATCTGAAACACGTATTTCCTCCTTTCAGGTTTTAAAGCTAATGCCCTTATCTTTCTTCATATTTTTATACGAAAACATGTCATGCTCATAAGTTTGAAGATCACCTAAAATCTCTTCGAGTTTCACAAGGTATAAAGTACCCAAGGAATTAAAAATTATCACCATTAAATTAAATCTTTCAGGGAAGGACCTTAAGATTTTATTGACTACATGGGTTTCGATTATTCTCTCTTCCAAGTTAAAATATTAATTCAAGATATCTGATAGTCTAGAATATAACTCATCGAAGGTTTCACTCTCTTCCATCCTAATGGTTTCAAATTGAGTGGTGAGGTTTTGGAGTTTGAAAGCCTTAACAACACTAGTACCTTCATGGGTGAGTTGGGGTATGTATGAAGCATCTTTAGACATTTCACATGTCATAATACTGCGGAAATCCTCTTGTTTGACCAAACAAAACAAAGCATTTAAACCTCATGAATTATAATTTACTTACCTATGCTCTTACTCGCTCCATAGTTTAAAGGGCTTGGTAATCTTATAATTTCCAGCTAAGGTTGTGGGTGGGGACCGACCATTCTTCACTATGCGTAATTAGGCCCATCAAACATTATTGCCCTAGAAACCATTTGAACATCCGAATAAAAATCGTTGAAACTCATGCCTAAACACGGATCTAACACAAAAACTTAGTTGTTTCTGCTCTGATACGAATTTGAATTTGCTAGGCAGTGTGGAGGGATGGTCTTAAAAAAAGTCAATTTTTAATTTTTTCACACGGATCTAACACAAAAACTTTATATATATGATATTGTGTTTGTTTTGGGTATTTGCCTTGCTTTTCTAGGCCATCTATACTTTAATTCATAATTAGTATCCATATTGTTGCATTCTTTGTTGATATCACATGCTTAATACTTTATATATATCATATTGGTATTATTTTATTGCATCCTAGTTGGTATTCGATGTTAATTATTGGATTAGTTGAATTTTAGTTGCCTATGTGCTTTAATGTTCTCTTCACTAAATGCACAATTACATGTTTTAGCTTGCTTTCCCATTCTATTTATCGCTTGATTAATTTAGAGGGTGTATATGATTTATTTGGGGGAGCTAAGTCAATTTTTGATTCTTTAAACCTTTGTTTATTCCGGACCAAAAAGGGGGAGAATGAAAGTGGGAGAAATGGTATCTAATCCTATTATTATCGTAACTTAGTTTAAGGGAGATTTATCTTAGGGGGAGACGTCTTTCTAAGTTGATCATACTTGATAAGGGGAGAGAATTAATTTAGGGGGAGTAGTTACTTTACTTGCATTAAATATTTTGATATTCCTTATGCGTGTAATGTGTTTGCTTAAGTGTGTAAGAATTATTTTTAAGCGGAAACTTTCAACGGCAAAGATTGTTGATCCTTTGGGTTGTTTGAGTCAAGCATTGTAATTTTATTTTGGTGGGACTTTTTATTAGTCTAGTAGAGCTTGACGACCCTTTATGATATTTGTTATGTAGCTACGACTTAAGGGAGTAGGTATGTAGCTAAACACCGTTAGTTTGTAAACTTGTAACATAAAGATTGAGAGGATTTGAATGAACCAATTAAAATGAAGTCTTGGTATATACGATCAGTATTATTTTACTTTTCATATTACAAATATCATCGTGTAAGGCATGCAACTGGTGTGATGCACACGAAAAATAATGTTGCATAACATATGATGGAACATATCTGTGTGGGTCTCATTCAAAAGATGGAGAGTGGGCGTGCCACGATCTATAAAAGTTGAAAATAAAGAAGAAATTATTGTTAAAAATTATCCTAAAATAGGAACAATTTCTATCCCCCTAGAAGCTTTCACTTTGATTATTAGTGTGAAAAATATCCTCTTAAACATGTTGTTCAACTTGAACATGTCGAATGTTTATTCTATTAATTCACACAGGGTAGTAAGCTAAGAAACAAATGTCCTGAAATAGTGAAAATCTTACGATTAGCACATCATCATTCAATTAATCCCTCTATCGTTTAGTCATTGCTTCTCCAAGTACAAAGATCTATATTGGGAAATTATGCAGATAAGTGTGTGCTTTACCCTACTTTGTGAAAAAGTTGTAAACCAAAAGAACATTAAAGCTGAGAAATAAACTTTAGCCGAGGCAATTTGTGTATTAGAGATACATTTTCCTTCATTTTTCTTCAATATCAGCATCCACTTACTTGTGCATTTATGCGATGAGGTTTTGTTGTGTGGTCACGAGATTTATCCTTTCGAGCGCTTGATGAAAACCTTTAAAGATTACGTTAAGAATACATGGTATATTGGAAGGTCAGTTACTAAAAAATACATAACCGTGGAATCATCATTATACGCTCGAGAACATATACAGAACAAGAGTTGAGGAATTTCAATCCTCGTGAAGAACAAGTGATCGAGGAACCTGATGAGTTTGTGGATAAATTTCTTTTGGGGAACCCTAAGAGGTGAGACTCACTAATCTATAATACGTGTAAGCAGATCGTTATATCTTTGAATCATAAGATGAAGTTTAAAATTGAAAAGTGTAAGTAGCTACATAATTAACTAAATTATTCTTATTTGATTATATTTATTTTCTATATTATGATCTAAACTCTACAATTTAGCTTTAGGAAGTACGAGAATGAAATTGCCCAAAATCAGAGGAGAAATTATCCGACGAGTGATTTTAGGGCATGGATATCAAAAGAGGTACTTTTAACCTCTTATATGTGCGGTTATTAATTCATATGTGGTAAAAACATGTGCTAATACAAATTCATTAATAAATCTAGCTTCTAAAAAAAGGTCATATCTCTTCAAGGCTTGCACGCCTAGCAAAAGGTCCCACATTTTGTGCGCAAGAGTTTAAGAAATTCCACACCAATGTTTTTGATTTCATTTCATATCCATGTGAGGAAATGTTTTTGATGGAAGACAATTGATTTTTAATTTTTGCCTTGACAACACGTGTCTCTAGCAAAAGCGATAAAAATCCAAAAGATATGGTGCTAACCTATTATGGGATTGTTCAACAAATCCTGAAACTCAATTATTTAGATTTCACAGAAATCATATTTTATTGTGACTGGGTGAAGGTGGAGGACACTACGAATGGTTGTAAAGTCAATCTTAACTTAAAACTTATCATTGTATATTTATCTAATATAAAGAATAAAGATTGCATAGTCAACGAGCCTTTTATTCGCGCCTTTCAAAACGTAAAGAAGGTATTCTACTCAAAGGCATCAACGATGGAAATTGGTATATTATTGTTCATGCACCAAAGGGTATGATGTGACACCCCACCTAATTAAACATCGGGCCATCAGGCCTTTATTAAATTAAAACAGGTTTCTTAAATGGTTCATTCTTAGCATCACTGTCGAAAACTTTTGAATTACTAACCCCCTAAGTAAAATTAGACCGGTGCCAAATTTTATCTTTCTTAAAACAGATAAATCAACCATGTGGAACAAAGTACAAACAATCACGTACTATAATTCAAACAACAAAGTAAAAGTACAACAAAACAAAAGTATTACCGAATAAACCATCGGCTAAAAATCCCAAACAACAATAGAATAACCGCTAGTCTGAAACTAATATCTGAGACTAATACCGGACCACAAGTCCATGCATAGAAGAGTGTGAGATCCTGTACTAGATCTGAATGAGAGATATCGTCTAGTCAAAATCCTGTAAGCATCCACTGTGCTACAGCTCCGAGTCTCTGGAATGGAATCATCATACATGGAATCCCTGTGGCTGGACACCTAAAAGGTTTTAAAAATATTTTATAGCAAGAGTTAGTACTCAAAATATTTTGAAAATATTTAGCAAGCGTTTATCACAATATAAAATACGGTTATTGATTACACATGTTAGGTTCTCGTACACTCTCTTGAGTTACTCACCCCTCATCTTTTGTGCCCACCTAACGTTCTACACTTAGTTTATCTAGACATACCTCCCAAGCTAACTAAAACCAAAGTAGTCAACTGAACTATCTGTACACAAGTTCCAGTACCTCCCATACAGTAAAACCGTTTCACTAACATCTCGCATATGTTAATTAATTCTCAAGTAACATTTCATCTATGTTATTTTTCAAGACTTCCCATTTAGTTTCACTACTAAAATGACTACAATTCTCACAATTGTTGACGTCCCACTTATGTAATTAAGTTTCACTACTTGAATTACTAAATAGATTTTCTCTATCTAAAGGTGCATTTCGTAATTAAGTTTCACTACTTAACTTACCAATTCAGTATGCATCTTTAAATACATAAGATGTATCAATCTACTAACACACGGAAGTAGGATATCATCAAGTATATATATTTCACACACAATATATACTAAATATCAGTCATTGCTATTTTGCCCTTTTTATACACGTAAAGGACTTTTGGTTCAGAATGATTCATCGACCCCAAGTAAGAATTGGTTCGGAATGATACATCGACCCCAATTATTTATATACACAAATAAAGATCTCTTGGTTCGGAATGATTCATCGACCCCAAGTGAGAGTTGGTTCGGAATTATCCATCGACCCCAACTATTTTTAAAAATATATATATACACATATACTGGTTTGGGACTCCATCATCGCGACACTAGTTCAAAGTTTGGTTCGGCATTTCTCATCGACCCCAAACATATAATAACTTTATGTTAGTTCGGAATGTCTCATCGAACCTAACATAATTAATTTAGGTATAATCTCTCTACCTAAAAGATCACATAATTCAGTAGGTACACGCCCGACCTATTAATCATATACGTACATAATATTTTAATCTCATATATCTACCGTATAATATTCGCTTTACCATTTATCTCATTAATCGTATTTATTTGAGTATTCACACAACTCTAAGGGTCCTAGTTACCCCTTACATATAATTTCAGTAGTTATTACTTACCGTACTGGTCTATTACTTAAATTGAATTTACTTCACCCTGTAACTCAATTTCTGAAATCCCCGATACTCTAGTAAATCGGGTTATTCTCCTCAATCCGTAATCCAAGCCCTACACCCAATGGCCTTATCGGACCTCAACAATATACCTACTGGTCTTATTCTCACTCCCATATAAGTATAATGTAAATCCTAGAATACTCATTCATTCCCGAACTCATCGAAGAATTAAACACAAAATTTTTGGGAAACAGCTTGCGTCAATCGATCGACGACTAGGTTCGATCGATCGACGTAGTCGATCGATCGATAGTTCGAGATTGATCGATCGATCGAACAGGGACAGACGCAGTTGTCTTCTTCTTTAAGATTTTCCTCCATTAACAAACCTTCAAACTCCATTATAGTCCACCAAACTTTGACCCAATGATCCTAACAAATTCCCACATATACTAGGACAGTTTCTAACGTGTCACATACATCAAAACTCAAATTCCTTTAAAGAAATAATGAATTAAACCCAAAATTTCTTGAAACCCTAGTTATGGTGTTCTTCCCATATTATCATTCAAAATCCAGATTTTAATTCGAAAAATCATCAAGTCTAATCTGAATCTTAATCTTCTACATAAGGTAAATCATTCTACATGCGATTCCTATCCCAACATGCATCAATATCATCTTTCTCCAATCAAAATAATGATTTAAACAAAACTATTCAAAAACCCTACACATGGGTATTATAACTTTATGATTTTTGCAATAAACAACTTGCCTTATGATCAGTAGGGTCTGATTTCGTGGTTATTGTTGATGATTGATGATCTTCATCCTTCAATCCTTCTTCCCCAACAAGTAGATGGTAAAAATCCCTTTGAAACCTTCCCAATTCTTCCTTTTGCCTTAGAAAGTTGTGCCTCTCTTCTCTCTAATGGTATTGGTGTTTTCATGGGTGTTATAACCCTAATTCATCTATCATACGGCTAATATAAATCTCTCAATTTCGTAGGTCTCCATACCCTCTTAGGTTAAAAGACCAAAACGCCCCCGAACGGTCTCGGTTTAGTCCAAAATTACCCCGGGACTCAACTAGTACCTCCGGGTATACTATTTTGACTAATTTGACCCTTCCGGACTCATCGGTGACCTCTAAATTATCATTTGAGTCACTTAAAAAATATTACTCGTTCTCACCCCAACACGGTCTACACGCGTTAAGTAACTATTTACAACTCGCACTAAGTAAATAAAATGAGGCAATATAAAACGGTATCTATCTCTCGATTAATATTCCATAATTACAATTTTTAATAAAACTCTTTAAATTACTACTCTTACGTACTTTAAATTAAGCCGGTATTTTCTCATTTAATTCTCCAATCTAATTAAATAGAATTATTTGGAATATTCAGAAATGCGGGGTATTACATACTTCCCCCCTTGCAAAGGAATTTCGTCCTCGAAATTAGGATAAGGCTGGTATTAAGGCTTAGGACCTTAAGTATAATTGCATCCTCTAATAACCAATACTAAATCATAACATCCTAACGGTCGCCCCAAGTACATGCCTTACTTCATTATAAATTCTTATCACACGTTACCCATGCCGCATATATCATAATTAAGTCTCACTACTTAATTTCTCTATAGATTTTTCCCAATCCAACGTTAATTCTTGAAGTTAAGTTTCTCCCTACTTAATTTACCCATTTGATGTATATCTCTATATAACATCTAAGTGTCTACTATCACTCATAAGTAGAATATTATAAGGTATATATTTCACATACAATATATACTTTAAGGAAAATTGGTCCGGCAAAAATCATCGGCCCCAATAATCCTATCATTTACATTGGTCCGGGAATCCATCGACCCCAAGGTAAATGTAATGAACATGTCGGTTCAGACCTTCCGTCGATACCAATATTTATCATCGATTTGATTCGGAAAAATCATCAACCCCAAATCGATCCCTCATGTATTGGTCCGGAACATCATCGACCCCAATACAGAGATTAAGCACACTTACTATCGCACATAAGTACAAAAATCAATAGGTATATATATATTGTACACATAACATATACTATCAACACTTATTTTATAATCACCCCCCTTCTATAACACTTTTGGGGTCATTGGCTCGGAATTCCACCTCGATCACCAATAGTTATTCATTACTTGTCTCGGAATTACATCTCGAGCACCAATATATGTATATATATCTCATCTCACATGAGTAGACAATTTGTGGGCCATATATTACACATTTCATCTACCCTAAATGCCGTACTCCAATAGAATGTCCTCATATCACGCGTTAAGGACTAAAAGTTCGAAATGTCTCCTCAAACCACACCTCAAAGTACATGTATTGTTCGTAATCGGTACCCACGAACCTAATCCTCATGTACAGTCCATATAGGCACTCACTCTACCTATAAATATGCTCTTATAGGCATACATTCAACCTATGAATTGATCAGTGGGCTTCTCCAAAACTCCACTATCATAAGGGTGTATCATCATTCTTTCTCACTAACATTGAGTCGTAGGTAACACAACGTACTCAAAATAAAACTTTATCTCTATTCCTTCCTGACCATCTCTCACAGGGTGGAATTTTAGGATTTCATCCTGATTCACAATCATGTACAGGGGCATTGTGCACTTGTGCACTCTCCCTTTTCAACTACATACTAATCCATCCCGGTCACCCCAATGAAATGTGTTTAATTATGATGTTCATTGCCCGTCAATAATTTATAAGTATGTCTCCTCATTCCATCATTGAAAATGTAGGTTCACTACTACATTCTGGTTGCTCATTTCGAGTCTATCTTGCTCTATAACTAGAGGTGTATCTGGAGACAATCTCACTATGTCTCTCCTCAACATCGCTTCCCACTTACGTCACCTTTCCTCAAGTGGTACTCTATTCCCCTTTCTCTCCGGGTTTATTATACTTTACAATCCGTGCACTCTTCGCAATTGGCGCACTTCTTGGGTTGGTTACTTTATAAGAATCAACATTTTAGTAACACGTAAGTCACTCACAACACTCAGTCAAGTAGCACCTTATGCTACTTATTCACCACGGTTAGGTCTCCCATATCAAGAGATAACCTTTGAACGGTTTCCCACCGACTTTCATCCCATATGGTGTGTTGGATCTCTCAGCACATATAATCTTGCGTCATAGTCTGTCTCCCATGACGTTCAACCCATTTCATCGATACGACTTGTTTCCTAATTTTCCTCATCCCTTTATCTCGGATGTCTAAGGAATCCAATTGATTAGGGCGCCCATACACCCTTTTCTCCGTGCACATTTGCAAAAACATTGCAAATGTCGCACCCGTAACATGCTTTTCTTCAACTCTAGCCTAGTCTACACGACGTGACTACAATCTTGTGGGTATTCTCAATACCCTATCGACCAAAAATCAAATCCTTGCCCACAAAGTCCCACTTATCCCTTCGTTGTGAGGTAAGACTTTCAGTGTTTCTCCACAACACTACCGGCTCCACTGATGCCCTAGCATCTAACAATGTCTCTTCTCCTAACGTGCATAAAAATTCAGTCGTATTCCCTTTTGCAACTGAACTTAAACAAGGGACTTCTCCCCATGTATTCTTACTGAGCATTATCGAAACAACACATAGTCGAGATGCCCAAATTCGATTCCTTGACGATATGTGCAACCATACCCCAATATTTCTAAAGGAGTCGAGTGGCACTGTGCTTATACTATCACTAAGTCTTTAGCACTTATTACAACGGCGAGATCGATCTCTCCGCTCAGCGGTCATACTACATACCTTGACTCACATCTTTTAGATTCCCACACACCGAAATCAATTACTATGAGACGTTCATAATCCCTGAAGTCTCTCACCTATTGGTGAATAATGACAACTTGACCCTCTTTCAGGTGAGGTATCGTCACATACCCCATTCACTCGAGGTTAAACCCATATACTTCCTTATCCATCGCTCTGGTGGTTCAGATGGTTTCCGGACATAACACGCTTGTCCTCTCCGGAATGCAAAACTAATTGGAGTTATTATTTCTTAAAATAACTTCAAGAAAAAATAAAACGCATGGCCCTAGAATCCACACTAGAAATCTTTTCAAAAATTCCTGACTCCAGGCCATACTGACCGGTTTGGGTACCCTTCCTCTCGGACTGGGTAGTCTCAATCCTGAACACTATGATCCTGGTTCCCTTAGTTCTACTAACCAAGAGGAACGCACTATGAGACTTAACAACCCCAACTTAGAATATAATCATTAAATCCCTTAGTGGGTTTTCACCCATGGCTTGCACCAACCCCTTTACATTCAGTCTTACTCTTTGACTAAATCCTTTAACTCCCTTAGCTCCGCCCACCTAGGAGCATTTACTTTGACGTTGTCGGAAGTACTATATTGTCTTCATAAACATAAGTCGTCAAAGAAGAGTTTTAACAAAATTGCGAATTACAACTCAAGAGTCCATTCTCTCAAGGGCTCTTTTTCCTTTATACCTATCTTATCGGTACAAGTTCACTTAAAAGGATAAATATCTCTCTCACGATTGGCCCCCAGGCTTTCACGTGAGGGGTTCAGATATTCCCATTCACTTCGCTTCTCAATCATCATTGGAGAACTTTGTGGTTAAACTATTTGTAAGGTTCCTCTATTTGTATACGGACCCTCGGTCCGAATGTAGTGACTGGTATCTCCGCCACGTTGCCTCTAAAAATTTACTCAAATTTTCACTTCTGAGTATTTTTACTCCATCCTAAATGCCAAAACCTCTGGACATACTACTTCCATTGGTTAACATGCATAGTCGCCATTTTATCACATTTTTAGGGCTCGTTCTCATCAAATTTTCTTCAGACCTACTCCCACTATCACTGCATTCGGCGGTCTAGTCTAATATCCCTCTTGGCGTCGCGACACTTGAAAAATGCCTGCTATGCCTCAACAAACCTTGCAGCATTTACTTCCATTACACGCTAGGAGTGACCTCGACAACGGTCATCTCTCATATGATTACCATATTTGAACACTCCAGACTTCATGCTGAGCTCCTCCCTCCTGCAGTCCTTCCAATGCCAATGCTGGTTCTACCTCCATGTTCGACGTATCATGCCCAATCGAACTCGTATATATAACACTACATTTACTAAATAGCTGGAGAACGTAAACTACGTACGTAGAGGAGTACAATAATCCTAAGGTAGGGCTTTATATCAATCAAACGATATGCTGAAAACGTAGTAAGCCATACAGATCGTATGGACACTTGAACCTGATGCTCTGATACCATCTGTGACACCCCGCCTAATTAAACATCGGGTGATCAGGCCTTTATTAAATTAAAACAGGTTTCTCAAATGGTTCATTCTTAGCATCACTGTCGAAAACTTTTTAATTACTAATCCCCTAAGTAAAATTAGACCGGTGCCAAATTTTATCTTTCTTAAAACAGATAAATCAACCATGTGGAACAAAGTACAAAAAATCATGTACCATAATTCAAACAGCAAAGTAAAAGTACAACAGAATAAAAGTATTACCGAATAAACCATCGGCTAAGAATCCCAAACAACAATAGAATAACCGCTAGTCTGAAACTAATATCTGAGACTAATACCGAACCACAAGTCCATGCATAGAAGAGTGTGAGATCCTGTACTAGATCTGAATGAGAGATATCGTCTAGTCAAAATCCTGTAAGCATCGCTTGTGCTACAACTTCGAGTCTCTGGAATGGAATCATCATACATGGCATCCCTGTGGCTGGACACCTAAAAGGTTTTGAAAATATTTTATAGCAAGAGTTAGTACTCAAAACATTTTGAAAATATTTAGCAAGCGTTTATCACAATATAAAATACGGTTATTGATTACACATGTTAGGTTCTCGTACACTCTCTTGAGTTACTCACCCCTCATCTTTTGTGCACACCTAACGTTCTACACTTAGTTTATCTAGCCATATTTCCCAAGATAACTAAAACCAAAGTAGTCAACTGAACTATCTGTACCCAAGTTCCAGTACCTCCCATACAGTACAACCGTTTCACTAACATCTCGCATATGTTAATTAATTCTCAAGTAACATTTCATCTATGTTATTTTTCAAGACTTCCCATTTAGTTTCACTACTAAAATTACTACAATTCTCACAATTGTTGACGTCCCACTTATGTAATTAAGTTTCACTACTTGAATTACTAAATAGATTTTCTCTATCTAAAGGTGCATTTCGTAATTAAGTTTCACTACTTAACTTACCAATTCAGTATGTATCTTTAAATACATAATATGTATCAATCTACTAACACACGGAAGTAGGATATCATCAAGTATATATATTTCACACACAATATATACTAAATATCAGTCATTGCTATTTTGCCCTTTTTATACACGTAAAGGACTTTTGGTTCGGAATGATTCATCGACCCCAAGTAAGAATTGGTTCGGAATGATACATCGACCCCAATTATTTATATACACAAATAAAGATCTCTTGGTTCGGAATGATTCATCGACCCCAAGTGAGAGTTGGTTCGGAATTATCCATCGACCCCAACTATTTTTAAAAATATATATATACACATATTCTGGTTCGGGACTCTCTCATCGCGACACCAGTTCAAAGTTTGGTTCGGCATTTCTCATCGACCCCAAACATATAATAACTTTATGTTAGTTCGGAATGTCTCATCGACCCTAACATAATTAATTTAGGTATAATCTCTCTACCTAAAAGATCACATAATTCAGTAGGTACACGCCCGACCTATTAATCATATACGTACGTAATATTTTAATCTCATATATCTACCGTACAATATCCGCTTTACGATTTATCTCATTAATCGTATTTATTTGAGTATTCACACAACTCTAAGGGTCCTAGTTACCCCTTACATATAATTTCAGTAGTTATTACTTACCCTACTGGTCTATTACTTAAATTGAATTTACTTCGCCCCGTAACTCAATTTCTGAAATCCCCGATACTCTAGTAAATCGAATTATTCTCCTCGGTCCGTAATCCAAGCCCTACACCCAATGGCCTTACCGGACCTCAACAATATACCTTCTGGTCTTATTCTCACTCCCGTATAAGTAACATGTAAATCCTAGAATACTCATTCATTCCCGAACTCAACGAAGAATTAAACACAAAATTTTTGGGAAACAGCTTGCGTCGATCGATCGACGGTTGGGTTCGATCGATCGACATAGTCAATCGATCGATAGTTCGAGATCGATCGATCGATCGAACAGGGACAGACGCAGTTGTCTTCTTCATTAAGATTTTTCCTCCATTAACAAACCTTCAAACTCCATTATAGTCCACCAAACTTTGACCCAATGATCCTAACATATTTCCACATATACTAGGACAGTTTCTAACGTGTCACATACATCAAAACTCAAATTCCTTTAAAGAAATAATGAATTAAACCCAAAATTTCTTAAAACCCTAGTTATGGTGTTCTTCCCATATTATCATTCAAAATCCAGATTTTAATCCGAAAAATCATCAAGTCTAATCTGAATCTTAATCTTCTACATAAGGTAAATCATTCTACATGCGATTCCTATCCCAACATGCATCAATATCATCTTTCTCCAATCAAAATAATGATTTAAACAAAACTATTCAAAAACTCTACACATGGGTATTATAACTTTATGATTTTTGCAATAAAAAACTTGCCTTATGATCAGTAGGGTCTAATTTCGTGGTTGTTGTTGATGATTGATGATCTTCATCCTTCAATCCTTCTTCCCCAACAAGTTGATGGTAAAAATCCCTTTGAATCCTTCCCAATTCTTCCTTTTGCCTTAGAAAGTTGTGCCTCTCTTCTCTCTAGTGGTATTGGTGTTGTCATGGGTGTTCTAACCCTAATTCCTCTATCATACGGCTGATATAAATCTCTCAATTCTGTAGGTCTCCATACCCTCTTAGGTTAAAAGATCAAAACGCCCCCGAACGGTCTCGGTTTAGTCCAAAATTACCCCGGCACTCAACTAGTACCCCCAGGTATACTATTTTGACTAATTTGACCCTTCCGGACTCATTGGTGACCTCTAAATTATCATTTGAGTCACTTAAAAAATATTACTCGTTCTCACCCCAACACGGTCTACACGCGTTAAGTAACTATTTACCACTCGCACTAAGTAAATAAAATGAGGCAATATAAAACGGTATCTATCTCTCGATTAATATTCCATAATTACAATTTTTAATAAAACTCTTTAAATTACTACTCTTACGTAATTTAAATTAAGCCGGTATTTTCTCATTTAATTCTCCAATCTAATTAAATAAAATTATTTGGAATATTCAGAAATGCGGGGTATTACATATGACTACTCCAGTAGGCGGATTAAAGTCTCTTAAAGAGCTTTAGTTTGCTCATGATGACAACCCAAATTTGAAGGAACTTTTTATTGATTTTGAGGAAGATTTAGAATCAAAACATTATTTTTTTTCCTTCCTAATCCTATTTGTATCCTATTATTATATTGACCCTCGACAATCCTGTTTGTGTCCTATTATAATATTGGCGCTTTAGCTTGATTTATGAATATTTAATGTTATTTATGAATGTTTAGTATGATTTATAAACTAACTAATATGGCACGGTGCCTTATTTTGAATTATAAACTCCACGGTTACAATATTACTTAATTTTATATGAATTGGTTATTGAATACAGCCCAAAACAACCCCGAAATGGCCTCGTAAGAGGCATGAACACCTTGAATGGGACCAATGTACTCATAGGAACTGACCGCATGTCATGCTAATCAGGATTTGAGAATATAACGATGATTTAAAAATCTTTGGACTTAGGCTTAAAAACCTTTTGTGAAAGGGTGAATATCCAAAACAACATTCAAACGACCCCGTAAGCGGCACGAATACCTCACATAGAACCAATGTAACTAGTAGATACTAACCGCGTAGTGACATGACTCAGTTTGATAATATGACGATAATTTAGAAATATCTAGACTTATGTTTAAAAATATATCGTTAGATGGTGAAAAAAATAAAACGGTCCCGTAAAAGGAAGAAGCACCTCGCACGGGACTAATGTAACTCGTAGGAACTAACCGTATAGTCACGAAGCTCATATGTTTGAGAATATGATGATAATTTGAAAATATGAATACTTAGGCTTAAAAACATGATGTTAAAGGGAGAAAATCCAAAACAACCCCCAAATGTCCCCATAAGAGGCAGGGAAAGATCGTAGGAATTGACCTCATAGTCACGAGACTCCCGATTTGAGAATATGATGATAATTCGAAAACCTTAAGGCTTAGGCTTAAAAATATGCTGCCACAGGGGAAAAATCCCGAAATAACAATTAAGCGGCCTCGTTAGAGGCACAAACACCTTGCACTGGAGCAATGTAATTCGTAGGAACTGATGGCGTAGTCATGGGATCCACAGTTTGAAAATATGATGATAATTTGAAAATATCTAGATTTATGCATAAAAACATGCCATTAGAGGGAGAAATCCCAAAATAACCCCTAAATGTCCGTGTAAGAGATGAGAATACCTTGCACGGGACCAATTTCACTAGTAGGAACTAACGACATAGTTACAAGACTCCCAGTTTGGGAATATGAATATAATTTGTAAATCTCTAAACTTCGGCTTAAAAACATGCCATTGGATGGAAAAAAAATTCAAAACATCTCCCAAATAGCCCCATGAGAGGCATGAACACCTCACACGGGACTAATATAACTCATAGAAACTGACCACGTAGTCATGGGACTCCTGATTTGAGAATATGATGATAATTTTCAAATATCTCAACTTAGTCTTAAAAACATGTCATAAAGGGGTGATAACGCAAACCAACCCCTAAATGGCCCTGTGAAAGGCATGAACACTTCGCACGAGATTAATGTAACTCATACGAGCTTATCGCGAAGGCATGGAATTCTCGATTTGAGAATATGATGATGATTTACAAACCTCAATACTTAGTCTTAAAATTATTTCATTAAAGGGTGAAAATCCAAAATGACTAACCAATGACATCGTAAAAGGCATGAACACCTCGCACGGAACTAATGTAACTCAGGACATAACTGCATAGTCGCGAAACTCCCAGTTTGGGAATACGACTATAATTTGCTAGTATCTAGACTTAGGCTAAGAAATATTCCATTAGAAGGAAAAACAACCCCCAAACGGCCCTGTAAGAGACACGAACATCTCGCACGGGACCAATGTAAGTCTTAAGAACTAACCGCATATTTACGGGACTTCCTATTTGAGAATATGATGATAATTTGTAATATCTATACTTAGGATTAAAGACATGCCATTAGAGGGTAAAAACCCAAAACAACCCTCAAACAGCCTCGTAAGAAACAAAAACACCTCGCATGGGACCAATGTAACTCGTAGAAATTGACCATGTAGTCATGAAACTCTCGATTTGAGAATATAAATGTTATTTGCAAATATCTAGACTTAGTCTTAAAAACATGCCGTTAGAGGGAAAAAACCTAAAACAACCCCAAAGAGGGTCGTAAGAGGCACGAACACCTCGCATGGGACCAATATAACTCGTACAAACTCAACGTGTAGTCACACGACCAATGTAAATCATATTATATTAGCCCTTTACAATCCCATTTGTATCTAAATTGT
This sequence comes from Sambucus nigra, assembly GCA_949130495.1. Taxonomy (NCBI): domain Eukaryota; kingdom Viridiplantae; phylum Streptophyta; class Magnoliopsida; order Dipsacales; family Adoxaceae; genus Sambucus; species Sambucus nigra. The sequence continues at coordinate 296,873,799 of OX422213.1, forward strand.
ATCATATTATGATATTGGCACTTTAGTTAGAATTATGAATGTTTATGTGGGTACCTTCTTTATCTTTTAGGCCCATGAGAGTAGACGGACAAAGCCCAACTAAAAATAAGAGATGTCTGACCCAAATTATGGGATGTTCTAAATAACGGATTGAGGATTTGACCCATTCTATCCCCAAAAATCTCGGAAGAGATATTCAGGGGATAGTGGGCTAGCGGGGCAGTTATCAGCGCCCCTCTCTCTCTTTTACTGAATATATATTATACCCATGCCTCGGGGTAAAGGGCATATAGAAAAACCTCTCTTGAGAGTTACTTAATATAATAGTAGACCTCTCCGTGGACGTAGGCAATTTTCCAAACCACGAATATCTTTGTGTTGTGATTATGATCTTTGTTGTTTTTATTTTCCTGGTGATTGTCTTTCATTATTATTTGTGTTGAAATATTTGTCATCATAATTGGTGCTGTTTGTGGGAAATGGTTTGTTTTCCTTTAAGAAAACCTTTACCAGTAGGGACCTGCAATGTTCGATCATAATTGCAATGCCCCTCAAGAGGGGGATATTCAAGAGCATCCTATCCCTCCTAGGTTAAGGTACGAGGTACGTCATTCAAACCAGAGGCACCACCGATAAAGGTAGCTCTCCAAAGAGAGCCAGGGGCCAATTATGTCCACACAGATTTTTAGGCTGATAGATGCCTACGAGGCTAGGCTTCAAGAACATGAGGAGGTTACTATGAAATAGGAAGCTAAAAATGCTCGCCTAAAAAGGAGACTAAAAAAGTGGAAAGGGATCTCGATCATAACACAAGGCAACTCTATAACCGAACTCCTAGCCCTCAGGCGAGCAAACCTTGCAGCCGAGGAAGGAGCCCAGGCCATGGTTCTCAAAGGTTTGAGAGATACATGTCAAATGACAATGAGTTTGAGTAATAACAATCAGCTTGCCAATACAGGATCCCTAGCCGAAGGAACGATGATAAACGAAGCTTAGTCTAGAAAGAAATGGACCAGCACCCAGCCCATCGGGGTGCTAGATCAACAAGAGAGTTGGCCAGGCAAGCTCTCAAAACTCAGATGAAGTCCTAATTTTCAAGGGTGATTGAGGAAGAAGAATCCCCAAAGAAGTTTGCGGTGCCCATATTTAAGATTTACGATGGCAAGACAGATCCCATCGATCATGTAAGATAATATAAGCATGCCATGACCCTATGGAACCATAAAGATGCACTCATGTGTTGCATTTTCCCGTCGAGCCTGCACGATATCGCCCAAAAATGGTTCGAGAATATCTCTTATGATCCATCAAGAACTTTAAATCTCTAGTCGAGCTATTCATAACTCGCTTCATTACAAGAAGCTCTCACCTGAAGAGGATGGATGCATTACTGATAATGATGAAAAAACTTCAGGAAAACCTCAGAAACTACGCGAAGAGATATTGGGAGGTGTTCAATGAAGTCGAGGATTACTCAGATCAGTTCACTGTAGCATCCTTCAAGATTAGCTTGCCCCAATCCTATCTCCTACACCAGTCCCTCACTAAGAAGGAGGCCACGACCATCGACAACTTGATGGCCCATATCGAGAGATACGCCAAAGTCAAAGATGTGACCCATCCTAGTGTAAGGGAAAATAGTGGCACCAAGGTTGCTATCAAGGGGGCGAGAAAAGTGACACTCAAAAGAAGGGGAATAAGAACGGGGAAAAAGTGTACCCAAGAGTGGGACAAAGGCGACGCCTCGAAGGCGTTCCAAGCCGTAAATATCGTCTTCAGAGAACCGATCTATAAAATCCTTACAAAAATTAAAGATGAATAATTCATTAAGTGGCCCAAAAAGATGGGTTAAGACCCTTCCAAGCGAAATAACGCATTAAGATGTGCATTTCATAAGAAAGATGGGAAAAAATTGAGCACTGCAAGGCCCTCAAGTCCCAACTCGAAGAGCTAGCTCAAGTTGGGCGCTTAAATGAATTCGCAGAGAAGAAAGTAGAGAAAGTAGATGCAAACGATGATCAGAAGCCCGATAATGTTCTAAAAGAGGATATCGGCCACGAGTTTGCAGTAATTTATGGGGCGTCTAACCTCAAGCAAATTCAAGAGAACCCAACTTGAATAGAGGTGAAGAAGCTGATAGCTTTGATGTAAGGTTTTCATATTAATCCAGCCAAAACCCAAGCTGGGAAGCGACAAAGTCCATAGGAAATCAACTACAACAAGCTTATCTTATTCACAGATAAGTATTTAGTGGGAGTGAGAAGTCCACACCATGACGCATTAGTCATTACACTCAGGATAGCTAACTTCTACATCGACAGATTACTCATCGACCAAGGCAACTCGTCCGAAGTATTGTACCTCAAACTATTTAGAAATATGAAGTTAATCATTATCGACCTAAGAGAGGCCACTGTTCCTTTGGCTGGCTTCACTAGAAAGATAACAATCCCCTTGGGAAAGATCTCCTACCGGTGAGGGTAGGAAGCATATCGAAGATGATTGAATTTCTTGTGGTTGATATTGAGTCACGTTACCAAGCCATTGTCGATAGAGGATGGTTGCACGCGATGAAGGCCGTCTCATCAACCTATCATCAAAAGTTAAAATGTGTGATAGAGCGCGGAGTAGTTGAAATTTATGGAGATCAAACAATGGTAAGAAAGTTCCTCATAGCGGCCATACACCCCAAACAAGAGAAAAAGGTGGAGGAAGTGAGAAACAAAGACAAATAACAGGAGAGGCTGATGCCCTCCAAATAGCAGTCAAGATATAGAAGACCAGGAGTGGAGGAGATAAGGCTCCTCCCCTCTGAGAGGGTCTTTAAGGAACTGGAAGAAGTCGCAGCCCGAAATGGCTCGACTGAGAGAATGTTTTTATTGGAACATCCCTTACTGATTATGAGCAGAAGGAATTGGTCATCCAACTTCAGAATAATTATAAATTTTTGCATGGGAGCCCTACGAGCTTCCCGAAATCGATGCCAAGATTACTTTCCACCGACTACATGTGGATCTTGCCTTCAATCCAGTTATATAGAAGGCCCACCGAATATATCCAGAGAAGGCCAAGGAAGTGGTGAAGGAAGTGGAGAAGTTACTAGATGAAGGGTCCATACGGGAAGTTCAGTTCCCTAAATGGCTTTCTAACCCAGTAGTAGTCTCTAAGAATAATGGGAAGTGGAGAGTCTGTATCGACTTCACTGATATCAATAGGTCTTGCCCCAAAGACAGTTTCCCCCTTTCAAAGAACGACCAAATAGTGGATCCAACATCAGCTCTTGAAAGAATGAGATTCTTGGATGCATATTCCAGATATCACCATATCCCTCTGCAAAAGTCGAATTAAGATAAGACCACCTTCATCACCACTGCTGGCTTATTTTATTACAAAGTTATGCCCTTCACCTCAAGAACGTAGGAGCAACTTATCATTGGTTGGTTACTAGGATGTTCAAGGACTAAATGGGAGATGCCATGGAAGTGTATATCGATAATATGCTCGTCAATAGAAAGCTCAAAGATGATCACCTCTTCGACCTAGCAAGGACCTTTGAAATCCTCAGGAAATACCGAATGAAACTTAATGCAAGTAAGTGTTCCTCCGGTGTCCAGTCAGGAAAATTCCTTGGATACTTGGTCAGCGAGAGAGGTATAGAAGCTAATTCCTGACCAAATCGATGCTATAAATAGGGTTCAATCCCCTCGAACTATGAGTGATGTACAAAATCTCATAGGGATGCTCTATACCCTAAATCAGTTCATCTCTAAATCCTCAAAAAAATGCCAGCCGTTCTTCCAGCTGCTGAAGAAAACTAATAGCGTGGTATGGAACAAGGTTTGCTCGAGGGACTTAGAAGAGCTTAAGGCCTACCTCAGCAAGCCCCCTTTGTTTATAATCCCTAGAGAAAATGATCCCTTTGAAAAATCCCTAAGGGACATTTATTGACATGCGCCGATGAAACAATCTCCATACGCACACATAAACATACTCTGATTTCATGCAAGTTTTTCTAATAACATATATATAATAAAATCAAGAAAAACTTTATTATCCAACTAATCAGATTTTAATACATGCGGAAATTAAAATCAATTAAATCTTATTTATTCAATAGTCAAATTAATAACAATATAATTTATTACGCTATAATCCAATATAACAGATATGAAGAATTATTCTAATTCAAGTAATTAAATCATGTAACAATTTCAATTCTAAATCATACAAATAATAAGATGAGGAAAAGAAGATTAACAAGTATGATTTGTTAACGTCGTAAAAACCCAAACTAGGGAAAACATCCACGGTGACCTCTACGCCACAAAACAAAAATTCCACTATAATAAAAATTCAAGTTGCAACACTTAAGCAAACACACAAAGATCCTAACTAAGTTCAGAATATACCTACTTGAGATTCTCCACTCCAAAGGTAAACTGACTTGGAACTTGATCTTTTCTTTGTTGGTCCTTTTCTTTTTTCTTGACCTCATTTTTAGCGAATTCCAACTCAGTCAAAACTGATCTCTCAACCATATACTAGTTGTGCAAAACGTGCAAGTGAATATATTATAAATGCAAACCATGGAAGAACTTAATTCAAATCTCAATCATATAATTTTTCTTCAAAAACTCAACAAAAACACATTTGTAATCAAGCAAATAAGTTTTCTATAAAAACTTAAGAAAAATAAATTTTCAATCTTATGAGGAAAGTGTTTTTCAAATAATTTCACAAATATGAGAAAACAGATCCTTTAAAACGATTTTCAATAAACATATAAGATCCGGAGAAATTCTTATTTAGAAATCATATATCACCAACACAAAATCAGAATATTTAGATCATAAAAATATTCAATAAAATTCGGATCTAAATATCTAAGGAATTATAGTTTTTATAAAAAATTAGTTCATTATGAAAACACATAAATTCTCTCTACAATAACACAATATTTCAATCTCTAAAGTTATGAGATGATGTGCAAGATCATTGAGAATTCAAAAACAAAAACAAAAAAGAGATTAAGTAGAAATAAACATGATGTGTGAAAAATAAAATGCAATCTCTCTCTTAGATATTCTCTCTAATTCTCAATATTTTTTCGTCTAAAAATATTAAACCCTCTTGTGTTTCTCACTCTATAAAATATAATCTGAATAGCTAACACAAATAGACTCTCAAATGAAGTTTATATAGGTGAGAAAAATTATTCTAGAAGCTTTTCAATCAAGGGTTCAGAATAAAAGTTTTAATCCTAAGGTTGAGATTAAATCGAGTTAAAACAAATTAACAAATTTTAACAACTTAACAAACTAAGTCTCTTATGAAAACCTAAAACCATATAAGATATAAACAATAGTGGTATAGGGTTTTAAGTAACAAATCTCAATGGATATATAAAGACAACTGTCATACAATCTAAACACCCAATCTAAGCCAAAGGATCTAAACAATATCTAGCAGTTAAAAGGTTGTAACTCAGCAAGTCGGTTTAATCCTAAACTTTTTACCGAAAATTTAAGAGCGGTCAAAATCGTGTACAACTATTCATTCCAACAACTAAGGTATAGCTCTCATAGGTCTAGGACGTAAATTTGCAACATGTCAAATCGTCAAGGTCTCTTAAGGTACGAGGCTACCTAGTTTCTTAATTGTACAAAATGTACTAACACTGGCGTGTACGAAACCATCTTAGAGGTTTAAAAAAATAATAAACCTCATATAAGAGATAATATCTCTATACGATCAAATCTCGAGTACAAGCAGGTAATGAAAAAAAATACAATTGGCTACTGCCTATTGGTACAATCTCAAAACAAAAAATGAAACTAATAGGTCTATGTGTGCACGATCTCACAAGGTTACAAAAGACGAAATGGTGTACTAAGACTCCTAAGATAATAGTGAGTGGTCACATCCGTAGGCCCTAAATGATCAGCTAAGGTTTTAAAAAATATAAACCTAAAGTCAAAGACGTTTCCTAACAGATAATGTCCTGATCTATAGTAAAAGGCTAAGGACGAAAATAGCATGTAGTAAGTACCATCGCCTACTAATAGTAAAAAGATTATAGCAGGTCCATAAGTTAATTGGTGAAAGAATGAAAGCACAAGTAAAGGTCAAATCACTTTTTAACAAAAAATCGGCCAAATGATATTTTAATAAGCAAAAATATTATTTTAAAAATTCATTTTAGTTTGTAAAATAATTTCGATAATTATTTTAAAATAAAAAATTCATTTTAAGAAAAGTTGCACTAATTTTACTAAAAAAATATTTTCAAAAAAAATAATATAATTTTTCTTTTAGAAAAAGTTTAGGCAATCAAACAATATCAGTCCACAGATGCATGAGTGCCTAATGTGTCAAGTGCAAATGTGCAATACACGTGAATACCATTACTCAGATATGTAGTTGAGTAGAGTTGAGGCATGTTGAGTCGTCGAGTAACGTCATAAGATGTACCAAGGATAAGGCTCATACTAAAAAATATGTTTTGACACAATATCCAAATTACTTGAAACGCCTAAATAAGGTAGACTCAAGTAAGTCAATTATTACGGCTGTTTCACCCTTATATCTCTACCTTGCAGAATCAGATCATGTCGTGAGATCCACCTTGGTATGTGAGGAAGAGGGAAGTCAGCATCTGGTCTATTATGTAATAAAAACTCTTTTAGACGCCGAGAAGCGGTACCTGCTATTGGAGAAGGTCGCATTTGCACTGGTGGTAGCCTCAAGAAAACTGCAGTAATACTTGGAGGCCCACTCCATCTTCATAGTTACTTCGCACCTCCTCAAATTTGTACTAAGGAAAGATGACCTCTTAGGTCGACTGTCGAAATGGTCAATTGAGCTCAGAAGATTTGATATTCATTTTCAACCAAGGACTGCTATCAAAGGGAAGGTCCTTACCGATTTCATTACCGAATTCACAAGAGAGCAACCCTTTGATCAGCCCGAGACCAGTCATTAAAGAGAAGTCCCATAAGAGCCAAGCATATGGAAGTTATATGTTGATGGAGCCTCCAATTCCAGAGGGGCAGGAGTCATCAATATGCTTGTTACCCATGAAGACACAGTGCTCGAGCAAGGAATCGAGCTTGGATTTGAAGCCTCCAATAATGAAGTAGAGTACTAAGCACAAATCGCTGGTCTACGGAAGGCTCAGTTGCTTTGGGAAAGACACCTTCAAGTTTTTGGAAACTCACAACTGGTATCCAACTAAATAAGTGGATATTTTAATGCAAAATATGAAAAGATGGCAGCCTATTTCGCCACTGCAAAAAAGTTAATGTCCAACTTTGTCTGCGTTAATATTTAACAGTTTTCAGGGGATAAAATAGCCATGTCGATGCCTTGGCAGTTCTAAGCTTAGCAGTTGACTCAAATTTTAGGAGAACAATTAAAATAAGTTTCCTTGCACAGTCGAGCATCAACCAAGAAACTAAACCGCCAAACCTCGAGCATGTTCTCCATATAGAGAAAGCTCCCAGCTAGATGGACATCATAGTAGATTACCTGCAAAGTGACGTACTGCCAAGCGAAAGGAAGATCTCCTATTAGATAAGAATTAAAGCTGCCCGCTTTCACTTATCTCTTGAGGGAAAACTATACAAAAGATCCTTCACAAGTCCATACCTCCAGTGTGTTCATCCATAGGACGTCGAGAAAGTCCTACACGAGCTGCATGAAGGAATTTATGAAAGTCACGTAGGAGGAAGGTCGCTATCCTTTCGAGCAATAAAGGAAGGATAGTGGTGTCCATACATACAGAAGGATGCTGTAGTCTACGCTTGAAAGTGAGAGAAATACCAAATGCACGTACCTATGGTCCACCAGCCCGCCAGTAATTTAAAGTCACTCATCAGCCCGTGGCCCTTCGCCCAGTGGGTTCTAGACATCGTCAACCCTCTGCCAACTGTTGTCGAAAATCGAAAGTATCTAGTAGTTGCCATAGACTACTTCACCAAGTGAATTGAGGCAGAAGCACTGGCAAATATGTGAGATATAGACATGATGAGGTTCATATGGAGAAATATCATTACTCACTTAGAGATACCCAGGACAATTATCATTAGCAACGGAACCCAGTTCAAGAGTGGCCTCTTCCAAATCTTTTACAACGACCATGGAATCAGGCACTACTTTATCTCTGTGTCATACCCTCAGATAAACAGTCAAGATGAGGCTTCCAATAAAATAATGATATATGGACTACAAAAGTGCCTAGAGTGAGCCAAAGGAGCATGGGTAAATGAACTACCCCATATCCTCTGGGCATATCATACTACCCCGAGGCGAGCAACTGGAGAGACATAATTTTCACTCACATATAGAATAGAGGCAGTTATTTCATTAGAAGCTGGTCTCCCTACCATGAGGTCCACGTTGATCGACCAAGACCAGAACGATGGAGCATTACTTAGTCGACGAACGGTGAGAATTGGCTCTAGTGAAACTACCAGCCTACCAACAACATCTAGCCAAGAAATATAGTAGAAAAGTCAATCCAAGGACATTCTAGGTTGGGGACTATGTCCTAAGGAAAGTCCTTGGCAGCGCTATGAAGCCATCATATGGCAAGCTAGGACCGAATTAGGAGGGAACATTCAAGGTGATAAGGGACGACCTGTGAGGAGCCTACCACTTAGAAATGCTAGAGGGAAGGGAGATACCAAGAGCTTGGAATGCGGCCAACCTGAAGAGATTATACTTCTAGATTTCTCTTCTCATGCACCATTAATTTAGGCAAAATTTTATTTTACAAACTTAATGTTGCTCTCTGTTCGTAACACTGAATAATAAAGTTTGATTGGCCTTGGCATTCTATGAGTGTTGGTTTTCTCAGATATAGCTTAGTATATGCATCCTTTCCAAGTTATAGGCTTACCTCTTAATAGGCATAATAAAGATCACAGGGTATAGTAAGTTGATCAACTTAGTCTAACCAAACTATCCTATATCTATCACCCTACCATTGCACCATAATGGTTAAAGTATCAGCAGGGTTAACATATAATAACCCTTCTTAGGCCTTTGTTACGAACACAATTGCCCTCCCAGTTTTTCCCCGCTAATACATAAATCCCTACAGGGGATCCTTAGGCAATTTTACTAACCCAAGATTGGTCACAAACACGGGTTGGCTAAAAAATCCTTCTCGGGTGGATTAATTTATTTACCAGGTATATCCTCGCCATTGCCCTACTTAGGCCTAAGGCAGTGTGACGACACGACCTAAAAGGTAAAGGAAGGAATAATGGTATGACTAAAGTGTGTTGGACTTTGGGATATTCATTTGACAAATTGTATCTATCTGAGTCATATCTAGTCAGCTAAAAAATCCCAAGATAATTAGAAATAAGACCAATGAAGTCAAAAACAAAGCAACAAATGTTTATCCAACAATCACCCAAAACATAAATATTTTATTACATCATTACATGTACAAATAATTAAATCTTCCAGAATAAATTGAACCCTAAAAAGGACTAGGTCACTGGGCAAGGTAATTAGCTACCCGTGCTCTTCGATCATCATCCAGGTGAGGGATAAATTCCTCCTCGACATCATCCGAACTAGGCTCCAGTAGCTGTCTTGGGATCGCATCTATTGGGATCCAGCGATCATCCCTTATGAATGGATTTTGGATCAAATATGAGGGTGTCATCTCATGCATACACAAAAGGACGGAGTTACTGGGCACTTGAAACTCCCTAAGGGCACCCAACCACCCTCTGATAAAGGATAGCTCCTCGACCTCCTTTAACCTTGTGGGAGCGTCTGTCCAGCCTTGGTTGTACCCATTTGCCCACACCTGTTGAGGAAATTTCTTAAATAAGTACCTTATAAGGGTGACATCCCTTTGAAGACTAACGGCTATCACGTACACCCTATGAACGTCTCCCCGCAGTTCGGTAATCTCCTTGACTGAACCACTGTCATGAGGCCTAGCTCACTGCCTAGTTGATGAAGAATAACCTCGTATAATTTGAGGGGGAATGCTCGCTGCATTCTCCTTGAGACGTGCGAATTCCCTCCTTAAAGCATCGTTCTCCTATTACAAGATTTCTCCAACTTGATTGATCTCAGAGGCATCCAAAATCTTAGCCTTCAGGGAATCCATGTCTTTTTGAATAGAGGTGCTGACCTCCTCCATCTTATCAAGTCTATCTTTTAACTTGGTAACCATCTCAGAATGGCCTTTATAGTCCTAGTTCCTTGATCTGAGAGACTTGCAAATTTTCACAAAGGCACGGTGTACTGGGTCGCTTACGTTGGTACCAAGAATTTGGCATAGGCAAGAAGTAGAAGGAATATACTCGTTAAGGTAAAAAAATTGCAAATCATAAAGGTACAAAGAGCAAACGTATCAGCAGATGAAAAAAATACAAAATTTCTTCATTTTATTGAAATCGACACAAGTAGGGTAAAAGTACATTGACCAGAAAGAAGAAAAGATGAACAAAAAATGCAAAAGGAACCGTAGGAGACTAATTGGCAACCTCGACCTTCTCAGAGGAGGTTGGATTTTTTCCTTTATCAACAGCGGACTCGCTCGTCCTAGCTCCACCTGCACCTCCATCAACTAGGGCAAGGCACTCTCTTTGAGCAATAAGAGCACCAGCAGCAACGGGGCCTTCACTAATTTCAGCAAAGGGAATCCCTTCCTCAACAACAGGAGCATGCATATCCTTTATAATTGGTTTGGGACCTCCGTCGTGCTCTTTGAAAAGAGGGAAATCAGTAGCCACCTCGGTAGCTAGCAGAGCCCTATCCCAACCCCTTTTGAAGTTGGAATGGCTAATGTAACCAATTTAAACTTCAGCATCATCGTACACCGCCATCCATCCATCATTATAAGAACTTTACTTGATAGAGTAAGCCTCGGACTTCAGCTTTGTCACCTCCTCGATGAGCGCCTTATTCTCTTCGGTGATCGCCAGTTTGCTCGCCACAACCAAGGCATAAGACTCCAGTAACTCACGAAGTTTCTTAGCCTCTACTTCTCTCTCCTTATCAAAAGAGGCCTTATCCTCTATAAGAGAACACTCAAAGGACTTTTAAGCCTCATTGGAAACTTTTAGGCTCACCTCGAACTCAGAATTCCTCCTCGCTAGCTCATCGCGGCTGCTGTCGAGAACGGTGTAGTCAGACAAGAACTACAGAGAAAGATCGAGTATAAGTAAAAAGCATATAAGAGGAACTATAAAAAATAGAGGAAAGAATCAATACACTTACCAGTGCAATCCCCTAACTTTCCTTCAAGACTAATTGATCAAGTCCCATTTTTTATGACCGCTCGCGGTCCATTGGCAGAACTTCCCTCTCGATCATCGCAGGAGAGAGCATCGGAGTCAAAGCCATAGAGGATCCCTCAGTTGGAACAGACACAGGGACCAGAACATCCTATGCCTTTTTCGTCCTCGCCTCCTGTAACACCCCGTATTTTTATGGCTTTTAATTATGAGATTAATTAAATGAAATTGATTTTAATTATGGGATTAATTAAATTAATTTGGGATAATTAATTGGAAATTAATTTGGATTTAAATAACAAGCGAGACGAGAGTTAGTATTTGATTATGATGATAATGTTGAATATTATTGGGTGATTATGGTAATGTGTGATTATTGAATTTATTAAAATTATTGTGAGTTGAAAATACGATAATTTCGGTAATTAAGTTAGGATGCGCGTGTCAGTCGTGTTAGGATCCAATTTAATGGATTTAAAAGTAAATTATTTTTATGTCATCTGTATGATCATTTTGAGTGCACCAAAATGTCCTTAAGGGTCGAGATAGTCAGAAAACCCTATCCGGGAGTTTAGTTTGGGTTCCGGGACATTTTATGCCTAATCGACAGCCCGGGACGGTATTTTAGTCATTTTGAGTTTTTGAGGAATTATAACCCACGAATTTTAGACTTATATTATCATCCAACACCAGAACTCTTAGGTTTATCACCACAAAAAACCACCAACAGCAGTTAGAGAGGAAGAGAGGCAAGTTCCCAAAGGAGAAACCACCCATAGAGGATTTTACACCACCGTCACCACCACCGGATAGATCAGAAAGAGAGAATCATTCCCATACCATCTTCTCCAAAGGTTCGGAACTTCTATTTCCAGGAAAGTGATTTAATTTTTGATAATTCAGTTCATATATCATCCATGTTAGTTTAGAATTGAAGAATAATCTTGAAAAATAATGAATGAATGGATTTGAGGAATTAAAATCGTAATCTGAGTAGGTTTTGCATGTAGTTTATCTTCTGGGAATATAAAAGCCGCGAAATGTTGAACCATGTGTAGAGAATTATGAATTTTGTGTTGAGTTATATAATGTTCTTGAAGAAACTAGGAGAACAAGGGTTTTTATGATAATTACATGAATTGATTATGATTTGATGATTCAAAAAGTTGGAACTTATGTATTCATGTTGGTATGATGTTAGGAATAAATATTTGGGAGTTTGGGACATTATCGTAGAGGATTTGAGGGTTAAGTTTGATGAAACCCATAGGCCAAATTATGTAGATTCACAATACATGTTTGATCGATCGATCGACCCATGAATGTCGATCGATCGATTCATCGATCAATCGAACCCTTTTCATCGATCGATCGACCACTTATGATTCTTGTAAAATTGTTCCCTTTAAGGTTCGCCGAATCTCAAGCTTGAAAGAAATTGTAGTGTGACATATAAAAGATTGTGGCACTTGTTGGAGGTCAGAAGGATCATAATTGGTGCCTAAATATGTTATGCATTATGGGATCGAATGGAATAATTACGCGTGTTTACCGAGTGAGGTACGGTTAGAAGTTTCATATAATTGGGATTTAAAGTGGATGAATGTCAATTTAAGGTTAGGACCAGTAGAAGAGGGTCTTGTAATTCCTGAGATAACCTTAGAGACTAGTGGGTGACTTAGTAACCTTATGAGGTAGGTTTAAGTATTCAGACTTATACGACGAGAGTTGTTGTGCTAAACATATTATGTAGAATATTCGGGATGAAACTATGATACATATGAGACTTAAGATATAGGGTTGGTGTATACCTATATTAATGTGATGATTACCTAAGTTGTGTGATTACTTAGTATCTGGATTATTGTGTGTATCACATACCTACCATACTTGCTATCACAGGAGGTTGATTTTCGAAAAAGGACCATATTATCTTTGTATGGATTCAGGGGGATTTAGATTGGTACCTTAAGGACATAGGACTGTGAATGACTTATTTGTGAGTTGATAAGTCAGTTGACCATGGGAGCGTAGGTATGTGCGTGACCCATGGGTATGTGAACTATGTTTGCCTCCAATATGTGTGATTTTTATTGAGAAAGTTCTTGAGTGATTCGAAACGCGTGATCCTTACGTATGTGATGTACATGGATTTGATAGCAGAGTATGCGTGCACCACAACTTAGCCTAGGGGTGCCATATATGTATATATGTACCGAGAGTGATTTATATGTACTTGTAAGTGGTTCACTGTTGCTTAGTAGATGTGAATAACTAAGGTATTTGAATGTGTTAAGAATGTGAGAATTTAAATAACACTTAAGATAAGTAAATTAATGAATGTGAACATGGTTTATAAATATGACTTGTTTGGGTAATACGAGTAGGCACCCTATATTAGAATGTGAAAGAAGGAGTTAGTGCAGACTAGTAAGTTAGTGGCATAACTAGGATGGGTTAGCGGTATATGTTAGGCGTGCACATTAGTTGAGGGGTGAGAGATTCATGTTTGAGTACGCAACTAACATGCATATAATATTTACTATTTAATGAAAATAAACACTTGTTATGTTTAAACTGTTTCCACCTCGGGCTCTGGCCCGTTTTCCTCCAAATCTATTTTGTTTTTTAAAAACATTTTAGGTGCCCAGTCACAGGGACGCCAAGCATAGGTGTTCCACTCTGATGACGTGTTGTAACCGCTGTGGAAGCTACAGGATCTAGGTATTGGCAGCCTCCACATTTATCCTTGGTTCCTTCAGAGTTATTCATATCAATTAGGGTATGTTACCCATTCTTATTTAGAGATTGTAGTTATAGACTTTCATTATTTCAGATGTTGGTTTTTTTATTCAGACTCTTGTATTCGGATTGTATTTCCTCTAGTATTATTATTATTATTGGAGTATTTGCTCCAGACTCAGTTTATTTCATTTCGTTGGTTATTCATATGAGATTGTTTATGCGATTGATGGATAGTGATTTAATTACTTGGTTAATTGTTATCTTAATTAATAAAATTTGGCATCTCTCTCTATTTTAAATATTAGGTGGCTAGTAATTAACTAAATGTTTTCGACAGTGATGCTAATACTGAACTAACTTGATATTCCGTATTAATCTAATAAAGGAGTAGCTACCTGGTATTTAATTAGTCAGGGTGTCACAGGTGGTATCGGAGCATCAAGTTCTAGTGTCCTTTATGATCTGTACGACTTATTATTCTTCCAACGTAGCTTTCTTTGATATAGAGCCCTATGTTTAGGATTGTTGACTTCTTTGGTGAGATTTTGTTCTCCTGCTATGATGTATATGATAGTGAATCTTACTTACATTCAGGTGTGTTCGCATGCCGAACCATGCAGTAAGTCAGGAGAGAGAAGTTGGGATGACAATATGAGGTAAATCTCAGTTGAGGTTATAGGGTATATTCAAGAATGATGATCGTAGTTGAGGTCACCCCTATTGTGGCATGGAAAGCCAGGATGGTGAAGATGGATAGGGCACAACATATGACTTCTAGGTACTACTAAGTGGGATCAAATTAAACTCCCCCAGCAAGGTTGGATTGGGAGAGAGTCAGACGATACATTGAAGAGAACCAGCAGTGGAAATTCTAGAAATACGAAAATGGCGTGTGTTAGCCAACGAAGGTAAAATATCCAAAGGCTTGGGCATATGTTTGAGTGTGGCTAATCGGGAGTGAAAATTTAGGGTAAAATTTTTCTTAGCTCATAAGAGCAGAGTTACAATGGTGAGAGGCAACCACCACACTTAGAAGTGGAGTGTTTTGTCAAGAGAAGGCGCATAGGTATGGTTTGACCACAAGTTCCTTCATCAAACGTTCAGGATAAGATACAAACGTTATTCTGAACTCACACAAGAGGTTCATATAGATGTCACATTGTGAAAAGAAATTTAATTAATTAGCGAACCTTGCACCGGATGAAGTAGGTGCAATGGAGAACAGGACATTAAAGGGGAAAATTAACTTACAAGAATAATTGCTAGCACTTCTAGGGAATTCTTCTTAGACGGTTAATGCAGATGGTAACAATGTCGAGTTTTGTTCATATAGAGGTAAACTCTTCATTGTGTGGGGAGATACAAGAATCGAAGAATTTAGTTAGAGAGTAAGACTGAGGGAAACGGTGTTGGTGAAGCACGATAAGGGGAGACCCATCAGGGGACCCATTTAGATGATTCGGATAGCTGAATATTTACCGAGTGATGGTGAATTCAGTAAGGTCTGTTGAAGAAAGTGGCCATCAAAGCTAAGGTAACAATAGAGGTAGGCAGCACAGTCAAGAATACCAAAGTCTGCGAGAAGGACAATCCTAACATGGTCAGTATGACCGGAGATAAGTGAATTATGTGTAGAGGTATTTTAGGGAGAGTAAAACCCCTTAGACTCGATCTCAGTTGTTCGTGAGTATTCTGATGTATTATAGGAGATACCAGGCCTACCCCCTAGTCGAGAGATAGATTTTGTCATAGATTTATTACCGGATACTCGACCTATAGCACGCGCTCCATACCGTATGGGTCTGATGGAGATACGAGAGTTGCGAGATCAGATAGAGAAGCTGTTAGGTCAGGGCTTCATTCGCAAGAGTACCTCACCTTGGGGCACTCCAGTTTTCTTTGTGAAAAAGAGAGATGGTTCACTGAGGCTATGTGTGGACTACCAGGAGCTGAACAAGGTCACGATACAGAAAAAGTATCCGTTGCCTCGAATAGATGATCTGTTCGACCAGCTGAGGGGAGCAACTTTATTTTCCAAGATAGATCTGCGGTCAGGGTACCATCAGCTACATATTAGGGAGCAGGATGTTTCAAAGACAGCTTTCTTGACGAGATATGGGTCTTATGAGTTCAGAGTGATGCCATTTGGACTCACCAATGCTCCAGCCGTATTCATGGACTTGATGAACCGAGTGTTCAGAGAGTTCTTGGATTAGTTTGTCATCGTCTTCATAGATGACATCCTGATATATTCACACTCCGAGGGGGAGCATGCTGAGCACTTGAGGCAGGTTCTTCAAACCCTATGAGAGCATCAGTTGTACGCTAAGTACGAGAAGTGTGGGTTTTGATTACGGAAAGTGCAGTTCTTAGGGCATGTTGTTTCTGAACAAGGAATAACAGTTGAACCAAGTAAAGTGTCAGCGGTGAGGGAGTGGGGACAGCCCACGACACTGACGAAAGTGCGTAGTTGTAACAACCCGTCCTTTTGGAGACCATTAAATTCCATAATTGGATATAAATTGAAATTTGGGGAATTTTCCTAAATAGTAATTTTTGGGATTTTCGAGGATTAAATGATTTTCGAAGGATGTTGTGATTATTTTCGGGACTATATAGGTCGAAATATTTTAATTATATGTCGCTGATTGAGAAAAGCGACACGAGGTAAGATTTTTAATTGGAAAACCCGCATTTATTTATTTTGGGTTGGAATAGTGATTTGCGATCAAGTACCTCGGATGGAAATTTCGACTGTGCCACGAGTCTCGGAATGTCCGAGATAGTCAGAAAAGACTGTCCGATTGTCGAAATTGAGTTCCGGGTAATTTTATAGGTAAAAGTAACTCGTAATTGGGTAAACGAGTCGTTTTTGGGTTTTAAAGGTTAAAACCATTTTCTTCCTATATAAAGAGGGGTAGAGGGAAAGAAAAGAGAAAGAAAGAAAGAAAATAGAGATAAGAGAGAGAGGAAGGAGAAAAGAGGGGAGAAAAGGGAGATTCAGGCCAAACTCCGCCGGATTCGACTCGAGGTCGTCGGATTTTATCCACGAGGCAAGTGTTTAATTGCTTTATTTACTTTTGTGCATTAATCTCATATCATAGTTGGTAAAAATATGATTTTGGGGTTAGAACCCTTAAAATAAATTGGGTAAAAGTTGATTATGAGTTTACACATTGATTTAGTGTAAACTCTTAATGAATTTTAGTATCAAAACCATGTTAATGGAGTATAAAATGGGTTTAAAGGTTAAGTTGGGGTTTTTATGGTTTTAGGGTTTAAAACTAAGAGAAATTATACAATACCCCAAAATAATTGATGTGTTAGTTGTAAAACATAGATTAGATGTTTATTGAGTTGTTGGGTGAGGTTAGAAACAACAAAATGGAGAAAAATGGAGTTTGGGATGTTGGAAGAGACAATTAATAGTAACCCGTAAACTTTGGGGTCATTTTCGACCAAGGAGATAACTGATTTAGCTTTCGGCCAAAACACGAAAGTTGTATATCTTTTCGATATGGTCACGTGGGCGCCGACTGCGTATTTTTCTGATTTTTCTCCTATTTGATATGATTTTTACAAGATGACAGCTCCGGGTTGAAATTATCAACTCGGAAATCAAATCGGGAATTGGAAAAATTATGGCTAGAATTAATGTCGTAGATGTTCGGGATAATTTTTGGGGTAGTTTAGAAACCCCGAAAATGAATTTGGGTTGTTGGATAAGGGAATTAAGGATTTTAATTTTGGGAGATCTGGTGTGACCGGTCGACCGCGCCCCTATGGCCGGTCGACCGCGTCAAGGAGAAAGGGCCTACTACTCTGTTTCGTAGGCTTATTTACAACCCACGATCGATCGGGGATCTAGGGCCGGTTGACCGGTGCCCTGTTTTCAGCCCAAAATTTTTGAGATTATTATTATTTCTCCTCTTTGAGATTAAGTTTAAGGGCCTTCTAAATTAATGTATATTAGAGGGTTATGTCCTAAGGGATTTGTGGATTTGGGAGTATATATATATATATATGTATGTATATTCACTTAGAGTGAATTAGTATAGTTGGGAATATCCAATAAATCCTTAAGAGATGATTAAGGTTATTATTATTTGTCGAAGTAAGAAAATACTTTGGGTTTAGTATCATGCTTATATGAAAGCATGATTATGATTCCTTGAGAGAATCCTTGGGATTAGTGGTCATCGCTAGATGCTATAGGCCACTATGGATGTTTATATATATTCTAGGAAGAATATATAGGATATGTATATACTGTGTGATTTAGGTATATATATATATATGTTATGATGGAAAGGATTTTGAAAATATAAAAATGAATATTTTCAAAATGGAATGAGAAATGTTTTTCATAATTAATAAATTATGGATTGTACACACCTCCCTAAATCGCTATCATAAGGGAAGTTGCGCGCGTTGTGGTGAAGCCTTCCTGGCTGTTGAGCAGGTTGGATATAGTCCCTAGGCCATATGGGAATTTGTATTACTGCGCTGGTTAGGGGATTCCGGGTGTGGTCCTGACTTTCCCGCAGGCAATATGGCCGCTTCCCGATGTTGGTAGGTTCCCAGGTTGTCTTGTATAGATAGGCCCTGGAAGATGATAGCCATTTAGGGGCGCGTCCAGTGGAGAAACCTGGAGGGGCGGTCTTAGATTTATTGAAGCAATTCATGATAATGGATTAGCTTCAATTTACATTTCCTGAGTATAAAAAGGGAAATGGGATAAAGGTTTGGCTTCGGTAACACTCCAGGATGGAAGAAGGGATGTGGAAGCATGATTTGATCAAAGCATTTTAATGATAATGGAAATGGCTTTGGGTATATTTCCTGAGTATAAAAAGGGAAATGGGATGACATATAAAGGAAAAGCATTTTTATGATAATAAAATTGGCTTTTAAAAGGTATATGATTTGTTAAAGCAATTCATGATAATGAATTGGCTTTTATATTTACATTTCCTGAGTATAAAAAGGGAAATGGGAAATTTTGAGAAAAATAAAGGTATTGATAAATACTTTGTATATGAATCCTTAATCCGGGAGATAGATCCGGATGGTTATGGTAAAATATGAATATGTATGTATAAATGGATGAATCGAGAGCCTAGGGTCTAATGGATCCCAACGATCGACCTTGCCGCATAGTAGTGTATCGGGGGGGGGGGGGGTTCCTTGTTTGGATTTCGCTTTGCGAGACACCCCCATGCACGAATATGGCAGTGTGTTGAGATTGGGGAGAAGTTTAATCCTTAGTGCTCTTATATTATAAATGTTTATGGTATATATATATTTATTTATTTATATATATCTTTCTGTACTGAGGGACTGGCGGATCTCGACGATCGACCGTGCCGCATAGTAGTGTATCAGGGGGGTTCCTTGTTTTGATTTCGCTTTGCGAGACATCCCACGCACGAACATGGCATAGCGTTGAGACTGGGGTGAAGTTTAGCCCTTAGTACATTGCTTGGACTATCTAGGATTGATAGTGGGTTTGGGATAGACTAGTTTAGCCGGATAGCTTGACTATGATGTCTAGAGGGATGCGCTAGGAGTGAACTGTTAGTGGAGAGGTTAGGGGTATCTCATGGGAGTGCGATACCAATTTAAATATGAGATAAAACTATTTTTCTAAAAATAAAGCATTTATGCACTTGTAAAATATTTTCAAAATTCGGGCTCTGACCCGTCTATCTACTCTCCTTTCTTTCTATATATTATATATATGTATAGGTGTCCAGACACAGGGACGCCTAGATGGAAATTCTTTCGAGTCAGACGTCAGCTGCAGCAGTTGTGGATGCGTGCAGGTTTTTGATAGCCGCTTCCATCGTTGTACTCTAGATAGGAGGTATTGTATAAACATTCGAGCCAATGGCTCAACTGCATTTATTTATTCTTTCGGTACAACATTCGATATGGTTGTATAGTTTGACCGAGTGTTCGGTTATTTTATTTCATTTCAGTTTCATTTACGCATTAAATTGTAGATGTTTTATTTATTGTCGTTAAAAAGAGTAGTAAAGTTAAAATTTTGACACCGGCCTAATAGGTTATTAGTAATTAAAAGGATTTTTCGACAGTGATGCTAAGAATGATCCATATGAGAATCCTATTTTAATTTATATTGGAGTGATCGCCCGGTATCTTATTAGGCGGGTTGTCACAGATGGTATCAGAGCATCAGGTTCTAGTGTCCTTAAGAATCTGTGCGGACGTACTACGCTTTCAGCGTTGCTCTCGATTTGATATAGAGCCTCAGGTTTAGGATTGTTGATTTCTCTTGTGAGATTTCATTCTCCTGCCATATAAGAAGATTATAGAAATCTTTTGCGCTCTCGTTTGAGAATCGTGTGCGGAGCTTGGATGGTAGCAGGAGATGACACTTAACTGGAGCAGCTGGTAGAAGTTGGGGACGAGGGCCTTAGTAGAGGTCACTCTCCTTATGGTAATTGTTAAGGATTTTGGTGGCAACTACTAAAGAATGGTAGTTAGGAGTACCACAGTACCGTTGAAGTTGAGAGTGGTACTAAAGTTAAATTCCTCATTGAAATTGAGGGTCCAAAAGGGATCTTACGGATAGTCTTTTCCGATAGGAATAAGGACAAGGTTAGGGTGCCCAGATGGGGCCTAGAGTTAAGAAATTCTAGTAAGAGGTGTGGCTAGATGAAGTTGTGGAGTTCGTTAGCCCTAGACTCATGTGTGTATTTTGAGTTTTGTGCCGGCCACGATAATATAATAAAGTAGGCTTGTGTGTTTTCCGCGATAGCGGAATTTTATTTTCTTTCACTCGCCATAGAGGCGGGTGATTATATTTTGTATGTATACGTATAATATATTTGGTTGATCGGAGCGATAGCAGGCTAATGATGGTAAGACTATCGTGTCCGCAGTTCCTGGAGGGAACAAGTTGTTATTGTGGCGTCTCACCTTGATAAAGGTTGAGTTCACCTTTATTGTTATGGATTGATGAAACCTCGATGAGCAGAGGCTTCCTTATTTTTGTTGGTATGTATGGCGACCTTATATATATATATATGATTTAAGGCCGTAGGATTTGTGTTGAGCTGTAAGATAAAGCTCATTATTGTTTGCGCAAGGACTTAGAAATAGTGCAAGCGCTGGGTGGTGTGACTCTTAGTTAGAGATAGGAGTTCAGACCACCTTTTGTTGTTTAGGGATAGGATTATCCAGGTTGCATGTCTGAAATAACGGGACTCCGTGACCGACGAAGTCAAGTGTTAATGTGTGGAGGGGTTCCTTGTTTGGATTTCGCTTTGCGAGACACTCCACACATGACTCTTAACGGCGTCGGGCGTGGAGAGCTGTTATTGGATGCAAGGATGTGGGTTAGTCTTATAGTGTGGATGAACCCCTATAGACTACGAGCCCTGTGATGATGGTATGTTTATGGAAATATTGTGCTATGGAAAAGCACTAAATTGGTCCTCTCACCACAAGTAGTTGGGTGGAGTGGGACTTAGAGAATTTGATTTGAGGATGATATCCCTGCCTTAATAAGAAGGCAAATTTGGAGAAATTAGGTTGAGGAATATAACCAGCCTTAATGAAAAGGCAAATTTTGAGGAGATACAATTTGGGTATTATGTTCGTGACACTTTCTACAGAAAGTGGGCACTTCGATTGATTAGGTTTCCTTCCGTATGGGCGGAAGGATAAGATACTAGAAATGCGTTCGTAGGTTAGCATAGGCAGGATTTAGGATGTCCTGTTGGTGTGTCTTGGGCCGTTACATCTCGATGACCGACAACGCGAGGGAGTAGTGTAATGGGAGGGTTCCTTGTTTGGATTTCGCCTTGGCGAGACGTCCCACGCACGAAACTGAGTAAATGTCGGGATTCGAGAGAGGCCTTGGGCACTAGGGACATACTTAGGATTATATTAGTTTCGAGTAGGTAGGGTAACGCATAGATAGTAACATTGTAGGATGTAGGCTCGATAGAGTTAGCGATACCGAGGTTAGGAGTTTGGAATTTCGCGGGTTGGAAGGACCCATATGTGAGTATTACACCGAGGAAAGGAGATCCTTATTGGGAGAGAGTGTTACGTGTCAGACGTTCACTACGGATGTGCAGATATGCACAAGTTAGAAAGGTGTATGGGCACCTTGGTAAGTTGGTTTATACACCGCCTGAAATAGAATGGGCGTAGTATATAAGGTTGAAATTCATGCCGATAGGCATTATAGATGATGGGTATTATGTGACGTATTAGAGTCACTTTACGATCGTGGTAGTCGTATTGTACATGGATGGGAACCATTGGGTTAGTGTCATTCCCTTTGAGGTATTAGGATTTGGAGTGATCCTGGTGTAGGTCGTATCTGAATTTCGAGGACGAAATTCCGTTGTAAGGGGGGGGGGGGGGGGGGAGTATGTAACAACCTGTCCTTTTGGAGACCATTAAATTCCATAATTGGATATAAATTGGAATTTGGGGAATTTTCCTAAATAGTAATTTTTGGGATTTTCGAGGATTAAATGATTTTCGAAGGATGTTGTGATTATTTTCGGGACTATATAGGTCGAAATATTTTAATTATATGTCGATGATTGAGAAAAGCGACACGAGGTAAGATTTTTAATTGGAAAACCCGCATTTATTTATTTTGGGTTAGAATAGTGATTTGCGATCAAGTACCTCGGATGGAAATTTCGACTGCGCCACGAGTCTCGGAATGTCCGAGATAGTCGGAAAAGAGTGTCCGATTGTCGAAATTGAGTTCCGGGTAATTTTAGAGGTAAAAGTAACTCGTAATTGGGTAAACGAGTCGTTTTTGGGTTTTAAGGGTTAAAACCCTTTTCTTCCTATATAGAGAGGGGGAGAGGGAAAGAAAAGAGAAAGAAAGAAAGAAAAGAGAGAGAAGAGAGAGAGGGAGGAGAAAAGAGGGGAGAAAAGGGAGATTCGGGCCAAACTCCACCGGATTCGACTCGAGGTCGTCGGATTTTATCCACGAGGCAAGTGTTTACTTGCTTTATTTACTTTTGTGCATAAATCTGATATCATAGTTGGTAAAAATATAATTTTGGGGTTAGAACCCTTAAAATAAATTGGGTAAAAGTTGATTATGAGTTTACACATTGATATAGTGTAAACTCTTAATGATTTTTAGTATCAAGACCATGTTAATGGAGTATAAAATGGGTTTAAAGGTTAAGTTGGGGTTTTTATGGTTTTAGGGTTTAAAACTAAGAGAAATGATATAATACCCCAAAATAATTGATGTGTTAGTTGTAAAACATAGATTAGATGTTTATTGAGTTGTTGGGTGAGGTTAGAAACAACAAAATGGAGAAAAATGGAGTTTGGGATGTTGGAAGAGACAATGAATAGTAACCCGTAACCTTTGGGGTCATTTTCGACCAAGAAGATAACTGATTTAGCTTTCGGAAAAAACACCAAAGTTGTATATCTTTTCGATACGGTCGCGTGGGCGCCGACCGCGTATTTTTTTTTTATTTTTCTATGATTTGATATGATGTTTACAAGATGACAGCTCCGGGTTGAAATTATCAACTCGGAAATCAAATCGGGAATGGGAAAAATTACGGCTAGAATTAATGTCGTAGATGTTCGGGATAATTTTTGGGGTAGTTTAGAAACCCCGAAAATGAATTTGGGTTGTTGGATAAGGGAATTAAGGATTTTAATTTTGGGAGACCTGGTGTGACCGGTCGACCGCGCCCCTATGGCCGGTCGACCGCGTCAAGGAGAAAGGGCCTACTGCTTTGTTTCGTAGGCTTATTTACAACCCGCGGTCGATTCGGGGTCTAGGGCCGGTCGACCGGTGCCCTGTTTTCAGCTCAAGATTTTGGAGATTATTATTATTTATCCTCTTTGAGATTAAGTTTCAGAGCCTTCTAAATTAAAGTATATTAAAGGGTTATGTCCTAAGGGACTTGTGGATTTGGGAGTATATAAATATATATACATACATATATATATATGTATATATATATATATATATATATATATATATATATATATGTATGTATATATATATATATATATATATATATGTATGTATATATATATATATATATATATATGTATGTATATATATATGTATGTATATTCACTTAGAGTGAATTAGTATAGTTGGGAATATCCAATAAATCCTTAAGAGATGATTAAGGTTATTATTATTTGTCGAAGTAAGAAAATACTTTGGGTTTAGTATCATGCTTATATGAAAGCATGATTATGATTCCTTGAGAGAATCCTTGGGATTAGTGGTCATCGCTAGATGCTATAGGCCACTATGGCTGTTTATATATATATTCTAGGAAGAATTTATAGGATATGTATATACTGTGTGATTTAGGTATATATATATATATATATATATGTTATGATGGAAATGATTTTGAAAATATAAAAATGAATATTTTCAAAATGGAATGAGAAATGTTTTTCATAATTAATAAATTATGGATTGTACACACCTCCCTAAATCGCTATCATAAGAGAAGTTGCGCGCGTTGTGGTGAAGCATTCCTGGCTGTTGAGCAGGTTGGATATAGTCCCTAGGCCATATGGGCATTTGTATTACTGCGCTGGTTAGGGGATTCCGGGTGTGGTCCTGACTTTCCCGCATGCAATATGACCGCTTCCCGACGTTGGTAGGTTCCCAGGTTGTCTTGTATAGATAGGCCCTGGAAGATGATAGCCATTTAGGGGCGCGTCCAGTGGGGAAACTTGGAGGGGCGGTCTTAGATTTATTAAAGAAATTCATGATAATGGATTGGCTTCAATTTACATTTCCTGAGTATAAAAAGGGAAATGGGATAAAGGTTTGGCTTCGGTAACACTCCCGGATGGAAGAAGGGATGTGGAAGCATGATTTGATCAAAGCATTTTCATGATAATGGAAATGGCTTTGGGTACATTTCCTGAGTATAAAAAGGGAAATGGGATGACATATAAAGGAAAAGCATTTTTATGATAATAAAATTGGGTTTTAAAAGGTATATGATTTGTTAAAGCAATTCATGATAATGAATTGGCTTTTATATTTACATTTCCTGAGTGTAAAAAGGGAAATGGGAAATTTTGAGAAAAATAAAGGTATTGATAAATACTTTGTATATGAATCCTCAGTTCGGGAGATAGATCCGTATGGTTATGGTAAAATATGAATATGTATGTATAAATGGATGAATCAAGTTCCTAGGGTCTAATGGATCCCGACGATCGACCTTGCCGCATAGTAGTGTATCGGGGGGGTTCCTTGTTTGGATTTCGCTTTGCGAGACACCCCACGCACGAATATGGCAGTGTGTTGAGTTTGGGGAGAAGTTTAATCCTTAGTTCTCTTATATTATAAATGTTTATGGTATATATATATATATATATATTTGTATATTTCTTTCTGTACTGAGGGACTGACAGATCTTGACGATCGACTGTGCCGCATAGTAGTGTATCGGGGGGGTTCCTTGTTTGGATTTCTCTTTACGAGACACCCTACGCACGAACATGGCATAGCATTGAGACTGGGGTGAAGTTTATCCCTTAGTACATTGCTTGGACTATCTAGGATTGATAGTGGGTTTGGGATAGACTAGTTTAGCAGGATAGCTTGACTATGATGTCTAGAGGGATGCGCTAGGAGTGCACTGTTAGTGGAGAGGTGAGGGGTATCTCATGGGAGTGCGATACCAATTTAAATATGAGATAAAACTATTTTTCTAAAAATAAAGCATTTATGCACTTGCAAAATATTTTCAAAATTCGGGCTCTGACCCGTCTATCTACTCTCCTTTCTTTCTATATATTATATATATATATAGGTGCCCAGACACAGGGACGCCTGGATGGAAATTCTTTCGAGTCAGACGTCAGCTGCAGCAGCTGTGGATGCGTGCAGGTTTTTGATAGCCGCTTCCATCGTTGTACTCTAGATAGGAGGTATTGTATAAACATTCGAGCCAATGGCTCAACTGCATTTATTTATTCTTTCGGTACAACATTCGATATGGTTGTATATTTTGACCGAGTGTTCGGTTATTTTATTTCATTTCAGTTTCATTTACGCATTAAATTGTTGATGTTTTATTTATTATCGTTAAAAAGAGTAGTAAAGTTAAAATTTTGACACCGGCCTAATAGGTTATTAGTAATTAAAAGGATTTTTCGACAGTGATGCTAAGAATGATCCATATGAGACTCCTGTTTTAATTTATATTGGAGTGATGGCCCGGTATCTTATTAGGCGGGTTGTCACAGTAGTTTCTTGGGATTGTCCGAATACTACAGGAGATTCATTGGGGGGTTCTCCAAAATAGCGGGTCCATTGACGAATCTAACTCACAAGGGGGTACCATATCTTTGGGACGATGCTTGTTAATTGGCTTTCGACGAGCTAAAAGATAAGCTTACTTCATCACCGATCCTTGTGTTACCTAAACCGGGTGTGGAGTATCTGGTGTACACCGATGCCTCTTTACGGGGACTTGGGGGAGTACTTCAGCAGGAGGAGAAAGCTATAACTGTTTCCTCCTGCAAGCTTAAGACGCACGAGAAGAATTACCCCACACACGACCTAGAGTTAGCACTGGTCATTTTTGCATTGAGGATTTAGAGGCACTACTTATTGGGGGAGAAATCTTGCTTGTTCATAGACCACAAGTCGCTGCAGTACCTGTTCACTCAGCGAGAGCTGAATATGCGTCAGCGCAGGTGGTTAGAGTTTGTGAAGGACTATCAGTTCGATATACAGTACCATCTGGGGAAGGCCAACGTAGTTTCCGATGCGTTGAGCCACAGACCGGGTTCTGATGTAGAAGACATCTAGAAAGCAAAGTGGAAAGAGTTGGGTTACTAGGACTAAGTATCCCCTTCCTTCATATCTATCATGACAGTGACACCCGAGATTGTTACGAGGGTGATACAGGCGCAGACCGCAGACCCATTTTTCCAGGAGCAGATTGTACGACTTTTAGCTGAGGGTGCTGAGTCCTATTCTGTTAGTTCTGATGGGGATTTAAGGTTTAATGGGAGATTGGTGGTCCCAGAAGGAGAAAACTTACGTCATGCAGTGATGACCCAGTCTCCGGGACCCGATTTGCGGTACATCCTGGGTAGATAAGATGTACCAGGATATGAGGTGGCAATACTGGTGGAGTGGGATGAAAAAGGATATCACTAACTTTGTGTCCAAATGTTCTACCTGCCAACTGGTAAAGGTGGACCACCAAAAACCGTCAGGGTTGCTTCAGCCATTGGAAATACCCGCGTGGAAGTGGGAGAGTATTTCTATGGATTTTATTACTGGGTTGCTTACATCACAGTGGTGCCACGACTCCATCTGGGTGATTGTGGACCGTTTGACCAAAGTGGCTCATTTTCTGCCGGTGCGAACAGACTATACCACGGGTCAGTATGCTCAGTTGTTCATTGCTGAGATTGTTAGATTACATGGGGTGCCCCTGAATATTGTGTCAGATAGAGACAAGATTTTCGTGTCGCGTTTCTGGGAGAGCTTTCAGGAAGCTATGGGTACAGAGTTGAGGCTGAGTTCAACTTATCACCCACAATCAGATGGGCAAACAGAGCGTACTAATCAGATGTTGGAGGATATGCTACGCATGTGTGTCATTGATTTTGGAGGAGGTTGGGAGCCACATCTTCCACTGGTAGAGTTCGCTTATAATAACTCTTATCAGTTCACGATTGGCATGGCTCCATTCGAGGCTTCGTATGGCAGGCCTTGTCTCTCCTCAACGTGTTGCCTAGAAGTGGGGGATAACAAGTTGCTCGAACCAGAGGTGATTCAGGAAACCTCCGCAAGGATTGAGATAAGGAGTCACATTCGGGTAGCCCAAGACAGGCAGAAAAGCTCACCGATGCAAAACGGTTCTTTGGAGAGTTTAATGTGGGGGACCAAGTATTACTACGTGTGTCTCCTATGAAAAGAGTAATGAGGTTCAGGAAGAAAGGGAAATTGGCCCTGAGGTACGTGGGATCATTTTCCATTATCGAGAGGATTGGGCCAGTAGCATACAGATTGGGACTGCCAGAGCATTTACATCGCATCCACGATGTATTCCACATCTCGTCGTTGAGACGATACCTTCGGGATGGTATGACCCACACCCACATCGCGATAGAAGAAATAGACTTATAGCCTGACACCTCTAACGAGGAAAGACCAGTGGCTATCCTAGACCATAGTGAAAGGAGATTGAGGTCGAAGGTAGTTCCACTTGTACGGGTCCAATGGAAGAATCATAATGTGGAGGAATCCACCTGGGAGCCCGAGGTAGATATGCGCGAGAGATACCCGGATTTATTCTTACCAGGTATGCCTTATTTTCTGAATTTTGAGACAAAATTCCATTATTAGGGGGGAAGTATGTAATACCCCGTATTTTTATGCTTTCTAAATTTGGGGATTTATGAAATTTAATGTGAGTTATTAATTTAATATAAATCCGGAAATTAATTATTTTTATAATTACTAACGTGACGAGAGTTAGTAATCATTGGAAACTTGTTGAATATTACTAATGAGCAAAGTAATATATAATATTGGTTCTATTAAATGTCACGAGTGAGTAAAATGACAATTTTGGAAATTTAAGTTGGGACGCGCTCGTATTGTGTCGGGGCTAAATGTTGATTAATAAAAGTGAATAAATTATAAGTCAACCGTATGGTCATTTCGAGTGCACCAAAGTGTCCGTAAGGGTTGAGATAGTCAAAATAATGTACCCGGGGGTTTAGTTTGGGTCTCGGGGCCTTTTTAGGTCTAATTAACACCCCGGGAGGGCGTTTTGGACATTTTACATTTTTAGGCCTGAAAACCCACGAAAATTTTAAGGTTATATCAGATGCTTAGGGTTGCCTTCTAGGGTTAACTCAACCAAAAACAAGAGATGACCATTGGAGAAGGAAGGAAAGAGCTTGCCAAAGAGTTCTAGGCTAAGAACTCCTCCGTTTGCACCGCCAAATGCTAGATCACGCCATATGGATCACAACCACACTGATTTCAGCCACAAATCAGAAATAAAAATTCTCAGGCAAGTATTTATCTTGCTTAATTTAGTTAATGCTTAATTCATATTAGTTTAGGGTTGATTAGGATGAGTTTTTATGAAAGAAAATCCATGTTGGAGATTAGAAATCACATGTTGTAGAGATATAAATATTATTCTGAAAATCCCCTTCACATGTAGAGGTTAAACCACGAATTAAAGAGTTATTTGAAGTAGAAATTCTGGAAAAAGAATGAGAATAATTAAGTTGAGAATTGTATAGATTTTATCCCTTTTAATCCATGATTCCTAATGAAAACTCGCATGCCTTACGTAGAAGATTGTTCATTTGGGTTTATAATGTTTGCGGTATAAATTTCTAGGAGTTTGGGAGTTAAAAACTTGGATTTGGATGATGTTGGATGATAATTCCCGTAACTGGAAATCTGCAGTTTTCGCCATACCTGCTTGATCGATCGATCGACCATAGAGCATCGATCGATCGATGGCTCGATCGATCGAACACCTGCCATCGATCGATCGACTCCTCCTGTAAAACTCATATTCCCTTTTTAATAGTTCATTACAACTTAAATGACTAGACATTCTTGGATATTAATGTTAGAATATTTTAGGATATAAATAAGACCAGTAGGGCTTTAGAAATATATGGAACCGTTGACGAAAGGCGAAATTAACATTTCACGGGGGTGTTTTACATTTAAGGGAAATGGAAATACGTGTTAAAGGGTGAGACTTGTAAACAAGTTACGTGGAAAAATGATTAAGTACCTATTGAAATTTCACCTTGGGAAGGTAAGAATCCACGAGTGTTACGTAGTAAGTTGGTATAATCCCACAAATTAAAATAAGAGACGAATCGTTATACGTGATATCTAAATAATGAGAAATGACGATAAATATCATAATTATGGGTCGTGAGAATGTACCTAAATTGTTATGGTAATAGTAGTATATTTATATGACTGTGTTTATGCATATACTATATACGTGTAAAAATTATGCCCGCGCTACTTGCTATCCCTGAGGTTACCGCGCTGCGACAGTCTTATCTCGATGGGACCTTTATGGGAGTTATTGACTCATACCCTAGAAGATAGAAATCCTTTGGTACAGGCTATCAGATCGATAGTCAGATGGTCCTAAGATACGTGAGGGCATGTGCTGACCTCTTAGAGACTTGGAACTATACTTAGCCTCAATATTGTTTGTGTTTTCTGTCAATACAGTTCGAGAGTGATTCCGAACTTGTATTTCCCTTAGTACGAGTGATATGGGGACCGGATAGCAGAGTATGCCCGCACCATAATTGTTATGTGGGGTGCTGTTAGAATATATATATATATATATATATTATATGAGTATTTAATATATGTATAGTTAAATCTGGAATTTAGGGACTACCTACGGTGCCTATGGTAAGTAAGAAATGAATGATTATTTCAACATGGAAATGAGTGTTTGAAAAGTATATATATTACTGAGAAACTTTATTATTAAATAGGGTTTAAATGAGAACTTCGTTGTTAAAGGAAATTAAACTCTTAAACAATTCAATTTGTCAGTCTAAAATCTTACGAGCAACCTAAGATAAGATAAGTTAAACCGTTGGGAAGGTTGGTGCGATAGGCATGCACACTAGAAGAGAGGTGAGAATTTCTCAAGGGAGTGCCACACTAATATGTTGTTGCATTAGCTAGTAAACATTTTAAATACTTTCTAAACTAATTTTAAACTATTTTTACAATCGGGCTCTGACCCGTTTGCTACTTTCTCTTCTCTCTTGTGTATATATGTATATATTACAAGTGCCCAGCCATAGGGGCATCTTGCATATGATCCTTGGAAGGAACGCGCTGCAGCTTAGGTGGGAGTTGCAGGCCTCTTGTTTAGACGACCTCATTGTTGATTCCACTTCTAACACTATTTATTCAGTTTGACATGTGTCACCCTTTTCCATTATTCAGTTGTTTATCAGATATTGTGATTAGTTTATTCCCAGTATTTATTCCTTGGGATTTATTACTGTCAGGATATTTTTCCTTTAAGTTTTAATGTTGGAATCACTTGGTTGAATGTTTAAATTAATTGGATTGTTTGTTCCAGTATATTTTTTGGATGATTCTAAATTTATGAATTATGTGAAGTTTTAAAAATATTGGTTTCAAATTGAAATTAGTATTAATGTCTAAAATTTGTTTTGACACTTCGCTTAATTGATTAGGGTGTTTAATTAAAAAAAGAATTATTTTTACGACAGTGATGCTAAGAATGAACTAACCGCTCACCTTGATTATAATTTAATAAATGACTGATCACCCGGTATTTAATTAGGCGGGGTGTCACACCATAGTGATTGAGCTTTACTTCGAATTTTGTTTGAGTACTAGAGGATACCTAATTTTTCTAGGTATGCATTACTTTTTCGAATTTCGGGATGAAATTCCGTTATTAGGGGGAAAGTATGTAATACCCCATATTTTTATGGCTTTTAATTATGAGATTAATTTAATGAAATTGCTTTTAATTATGGGATTAAGTAAATTAATTTGGGATAATTAATTGGAAATTAATTCGGATTCAAATAACTAGCGAGACGAGAGTTAGTATTTGATTATGATGATAATGTCGAATATTATTGAGTGATTTTGGTAATATGTGATTATTGAATTTCTTAACATTGTCGTGAGTTGAAAATATGACAGTTTCGATAATTAAGTTGGGACGCGCGTGTCAGTCGTGTCAGGATCCAATTTAATGGATTTAAAAGTAAATTATTTTTATGTCATCCCTATAATTATTTTTAGGGAACCAATATATCCGTAAGTGTAAAGATAGTCAAAAAACACTAGTCGGGAGTTTAGTTTGGGTTCCGGGACATTTTAGGCCTAACCAACCACCCGGGAGGGTATTTTAGTCATTTTGAGTTTTTGAGGAATTATAAGCCACGAATTTAGAATTATATTATTAGCCAACACCAGAACTCTTAGGGTTATCACAACCAAAAACCACCAATGGTAGTTAGAGAGGAAGAGAGGAAAGTTCCCAAAGGAGAAACCACCCTTAGAGGCTTTTGCACCACCGTCACCACCACCGGATAGATCGAAAAGAGAGAAGAATCATTCCCATACCATCATCTCCAAAGGATCAAAACTTCTGTTTCTAGGAAAGTTATTTAACTTGCGATAATTCAGTGCGTATATCATCCATGTTTGTTTAGAATTGAAGAATAACCTTGAAAAATAATGAATGAATGGATTTGAGGAATTAAAATAGTAATTAGGGTAGGTTTTGCATGTAGTTTATCTTCTGGGAATATAGTAGCTGTGAAATTTTGATCCATGTGTAGAGAATTATGAATTTTGTATTGAGTTATATTATGTTCTTGAAGAAACTAAGAGAACTAGGGTTTTTATGATAACTACATGAATTGATCCAAGAATTTGATTTCCCATTATGATTTGATGATTCTAAAACGTTGGAACTTATGTATTCATGTTGGTATGATGTTAGGAATAAATATTTGGCAGTTTGGGACATTATCGTAGAGGATTTGAGGGTTAAGTTTGATGAAACTCATAGGCAAAATTATGTAGATTCACAATACCTGTTTGATCGATCGATCGACCCATGAATATCGATCGATCGATGAATCGATCGATCGACCCCTTTTCATCGATCAATCGACCCCTTCCGATTCTTGTAAAATTGTTCCCTTTAAGGTTCACCGAATCTCAAGATTGAAAGAAATTGTAGTTTGATATATAAAAGATTGTGGCACTTGTTGGAGGTCATAAGGATCATAATTGGTGCCTAAATATGTTATGCATTATGGGATCGAATGGAATAATTACGTGTGTTTACCGAGTGAGGTACGGTTAGAAGTTTCATATAATTGGGATTTAAAGTGGATGAATGTTAATTTAAGGTTAGGACAAGTAGAATAGGGACTTGGAATTACTGAGATAACCTTAGAGACTAGTGGGTGACTTAGTAACCTTATGAGGTAGGTTTAAGTATTCGGACTTATACGACTAGAGTTGTTGCGCTAAACATATTATGTAGAATATTCGGGATAACACTATGATACGTATGAGACTTAAGATATAGGGATGGTGTATACCTATATTAATGTGATGATTACCTAAGTTGTGTGATTACTTAGTATCTGGATTATTGTGTGTTTGACATACCTACCATACTTGCTATCACGGGAGGTTGATTTTCGGAAAAGGACCATATTATCTTTCTGTGCCTTCAAGGGGATTTAGATTGGTACCTTAAGGATATATGAGTGTGAATGACTTATTTGTGAGTTGATAAGTCAGCTGATCATGGGAGGGTAGGTATGTGCGTGACCCATGGGTATGTAAACTATGTTCGCCTCCAATATGTGTGATTTGTATTCAGATGGTTCTTGAGTGATTCGGAACGCGTGATCCTTATGTATGTGATGTACATGGATTTGATAGCAGAGTATGCATGCACCGCAGCTTAGCCTAGGGGTGCCACATATGTATATATGTACCGAGAGTGATTTATATGTACTTGTGAGTGGTTCACTGTTGCTTAGTAGATGTGAATAACTAAGATATTTGAATGGGTGTAGAATGTGAGAATTTAAATAACACTTAAGATAAGTAAATCAATGAATTTGAATATGGGTTATAAATATGACTTGTTTGGGTAATACGAGTAGGCACCCTATATTAGAATGTGAAAGAAGGAGTTAGTGCAGACTAGTTAGTTAGTGGCATAACTAGGATGGGTTAACTAGATATGTTAGGCGTGCATAATAGTTGAGGGATGAGAGATTCATGTGAGAGTATGCAACCAACATGTATATAATATTTACTGTTTAATGGAATTAAACACTTGCTGTTTTTAAACTGTTTTCACCTCGGGCGCTGACCTATTTTCCTCCAAATCTATTTTTTTGTAAAAACATTTTAGGTTCCCAGCCACGGGGACGCCAAGCATAGGAGTTCCATTCTGATGACGTGTTATAGCCGCTGTGGAGGCTACATGATCTAGGTATTGGCCGCCTCCACATTTATCCTTGGTTCCTTTAGAGTCATTCATATCAGTTAGGGCATGCTGCCCATTATTATTTAGGGATTGTCATTATAGACTTTCATTATTTCAGATGTTGGTTTTTTTATTCAGAATCTTGTATTCGGATTGTATTTCCTCTGGTATTATTATTATTATTGGAATGTTTACTCCAGACTCAGTTTATTTCATTTCATTGGTTATTCATATGAGACTGTTTGACCGATTGATGGATGATGATTTAATTACTTGGTTAATTGTTAACTTAATTAATAAATTTTGGCATCTCTCTCTATTTTAAATATTAGGTGGATAGTAATTAACTAAATGTTTTCGACAATGATGATAATAGTGAACCAACTTGATATTGTGTATTAATTTAATAAAGGAGTAGCTACCCGGTATTTAATTAGTTGGGGTGTCACACCTCCTCTCTTCCCCTCTCTTTCTTCTCAACCTCCCTTCTCTTTCTCTTCTTCTTCTTCTTCTTCTTCTTCTTCTTCTTCTTCTTCTTCTTCTTCTTCTTCTTCTTCTTCTTCTTCTTCTTCTTCTTCTTCTTCTTTTCTCTCATTCTCTCTCCTCAACTCATTTTCGCTCTTCTTCCTCTCCTTTTCATGTGCTGCGATCTGGGAACCACTAACAATATCCCCAGACCCAGGCTTCTGCATCTTCAACCTATGCGACAGTAGAATATCATCATCATCATCATCAACGATTAAATTTTTTATCCTTAGGGGAGCCATCTCCTCCCTTCTTGAGCTCTCTGTATCTGATTTCGAGCTGGTAGTTCCCTCACCAGATCTTGCCTAACCACCACTAGCAGCACCTAACTCTGAACTTCTCTCCTCCTCTTCGTCTAGCTCAATAGGTTGAGGATCACCTTCTTCCTCCTCTTCTCCCTCTGAGATATCAAGATGAGGAATTAAATTAATTGGGCGGGCAGGCGATGAAAATGGAATTTATGTTCTTATATTACTGCAAGAAGGCAGCCGATCTCAGATGCTCACCTTCTGCAATGGAATCTTGTATATTCCAAGCCTTGAGTAACTCAACATCACGGATCTCTTAGAGAGCAGGCTCCTGATTCTTGGACTTTGCTGCAAAGGAAGAAGGAAAGAATTAAAGAAAGAACACATTATAATAGCAATGAAAAGACAAAGAGATTGAGCAACAACCTATATATTCCTCTCCATAGGTAGGAATTCAAGGCCCCGTGTACCTCGCACCTCCTACCTTATGAGGGAAATTCCACTTCCTAGTTATGAATACCTCAGTCCAATAATCTTTATGGGAATCAGATAGGTTAACTATTAACACCCTATCGGGACTCCTCGCTTTCAAATAAGGAAGACCACAACCGGTGCAAGAAAAGGAGTAGCAAAAATAAATTTCAACCAAGCCTAGCTTAGTTCCATATAGTTGATTTATCCTATCGACACCATTAACAATCTTCCAAACATTCGGAGAACATTGGGCTGGGACTATATCGAAATATTGAAAAAATGTAAAAAGAGACGATTTGGAGGAAAATTTAAACCCCCTTGGGACAATAAGAGAACGTGAATCCAATGGTCGTCCTCAACATCGCGAACATTGCGAGGAACAAGGGCACACTCGATGTCTACCTAACTAGGGATGTTATAACGTTTCCTAAATTCTACCAAGGATTTGTTGTCTATCCTTGCCATGAGAAAAACCCTAGCTACAATAAAATAAAAAATAACGAGACGAAATACACAAAAAAAGGGAAGACTGAGAACTTAGAGGAAGAGGAATGGAGATTATAACGATGGAAACCACCAGCAAATTAAGAAGATTGAAGCAAAATATATCTTGGAAGATATGAAGAACAAACTTCAGAGAAAAAGGAAGCTTGAGAATAAGAGATAGTTTGATAATAATAGAAAACGCAGATTAGAAGTGGCGAGATGAACCGTCTGAGTATCTCGGTTTAAACTTTTAATGATAGTGCACAAGAATCGAAGAAGATTTGCCGCCTAAATCTCATGTATAGAGACGTTTCACACCTCAGATTTGTTACAATTCACAACGGTGCCACCAAGAAGGAACCGAAATCAGTAGTTAAAATTTTTTAGCCCAAGTTGTGACTCTAAAATTTTAGGGGCAATTGTGGGTACCTTTTTTATCTTTTAGGCCCATGAGAGTATCCGGACATATCCCAACTAAAAATAAGAGATGTCCTTCCCAAATTATGGTATGTTCCAAATAACAGATTGAGGGTTTGACCCATTCTATCCCCAAAAATCTCGGAAGAGATATTCAGGGGATAGTGGGCTAGCGTGGCAGTTATCAGCGCCCCTCTCTCTCTTCTACTGAATATATATTTTACCCCTGGACCGGGAAAAGGGCATAAAAAATCCTCTCTCGAGAGTTACTTAATATAATAGTATACCTCTCCGTGGACGTAGGCAATTTTCTGAACCACGCATATCATTTAGTTGTGATTGTGATCTTTGTTGTTCTTATTTTCTTGGCGATTGTCTTTCACAATTATTTTTGTTGAAATATTTGTCACCACAGCTTAATATGATTGGTGAATTAATTAGGATGTTACATTGCTTTACTTTAAAGTTTCAAATCCATGGTTACAATATTTCTTAATAGTATATGAATTGGTTGTTGAATACAATTTTTTTTTTTTTGGGGGGGGGGGGGGAGCGCTGCCTAAAAAAAATTATTTTTTTATTAAATGGCTATGGTCCTTGCCCAAATCCGTGACCCCCAATTTTTTTAAAGAAACAAATAATTAAATGGTCATAGCCCAAGACAGAGACTATTAATTTATTTATTTTAAAACAAATTAGGGATCACGGATTTGGGCCGTGATAGAATTTGAACATTGTTCCACACATGGTCACGGATTATGGCCATGACCATGGAGTCAATATTATCCCAATTTGATCATAGATTTGGGCTGGGACCACGGAGTCATGGACTAAGTGCCTAACCATGGGCGAATATTATGTTACGGGAGAGATCGTGACCCTCATTTAGGGTCACGGATGAGGTCTGTGACCATAATTTTTTATCACAATGATAATGGTCACGATCGAGGTTTATGACTCGTGGCCCTTGTCATGACCGAGGCCTATGACCATCTTCGGTATATGGTATAATGTAACACCCGTAGTTTAGCTTGAAGACCCATTGAAACAAAATTATCTTAACTACACCATATATCGAAAATGGTCACGGTCCA
Source organism: Sambucus nigra (assembly GCA_949130495.1). Lineage (NCBI taxonomy): Eukaryota > Viridiplantae > Streptophyta > Magnoliopsida > Dipsacales > Adoxaceae > Sambucus > Sambucus nigra. The sequence goes on from OX422213.1 coordinate 296,911,118, forward strand.
AATCTGTGACCAAGGTGGTCCCAGACCAAAGTCGTGACCACAAAAAAAAATTCGTGACCGGGTGTGTGAAAAAGGGAAATGGTTCTAAAGAAAGAGGTTTAGTCACGGTTTAAGACCATCATCGTCAGAGTCATGGTTCTAAAATTGGACTAAGTCGTAACAATTTTGGAAGAAATTTTATCGCCATTTTTACCAATTGGGTGGTCACGGTTTTGGACAGTGACCCACTCGTGACAAAATAGATCCTAGCACAGTCACGGTTCTGAATCGTGACCCTAAAATATGAGTTTGAATTTCTTATGAAAAATTTTCATGGCCTAGGATCGTGACCAATGGAAATGAATGATTGGGTCAGGATAATGGTCACAACCTATAAAAATGATCAATATGGTAACTTAAAGGGTCATAGTCACAGTTAAAAAAAATTCACCTAGGTTTTTTCATTTCACGATTTGAATCTCTATCTCTCTTTCTCATGCTCTCTCACCAGTGGCTCCACACTCACCCACACCGATACTGCTCCCTCTTTTGCACTCTGATTTCATGATTTGTGTGTGTTAGTGTATATGAACTTGGGTATATGAAATTGGGTATCTAAAATTAGGTATGTGAAATTGTAATTTGAAATTGGGTATGTTAAATTAGGTATATATGCATTAAAATTAGAATAGTGAAATTGTGTATGTGAAATTGGCTATATACGCATTAAAGTGGTAAAATTGGACATGTGAAATTGGGTATATACATGAAATTGGACTAATATACACACACACATACACTCCTATATATACATGAAGTCCCTCATATACTCATAGGTTCAAACATTCACACCCACACTCATGCATATAATTTTGTTAACATTTTAGATTAAATAATATGTTAACATATTTTCTTCTCCTTCAATGTGAGCATGAAATTGGAGAATTGTTATTGAAGCAGAACTTATTATAGGTTCTCTCTTTATTCAAGTAATTTTATTTATCTTTTCTTTTACGTACTAATTATATATATAGTTATAACTTATTAGTTAAGTATTGTGGTTGTGTTCACCCCTTCCTTAAGTGGTTGCTATTTAGGTGAACATAAATTGGTGGAAGGGCTTGCACATTTGGGGGACACATAATAATTTTAGTGTAAATTTAATTTAAATGAACTTAAATTGGACTTGTTGATACTGTGCAGTTGAATATTAATGAATACAATGGTTTGTTTAATTGTTGTGGTCATGTTCACCCCTTCCTTAAGTGGTTATTATTTAAGTGAATGCAAATTGATGGAAGGGCTTGTACATTTGGTGGAAAAAAAGTAATTTTAGGACTAATGCAATTAAAATGAACTTAAATTGGACTCATTGATACTTTGTGGTTGAATATTAATTCATATATCTGTTTTGGTTAATTGTTGTGGCAATGTTCACCCCTTCCTTAAGCAGTTATTTTTTAAGTGAACCCTAATTGCTGGAAGGGCTTGCACATTTGGTAGACACATAGTAATTTTAGGATTAATTTGATTAAAGTGAAAATAAATTGGACTTGTTTTGGATGATTGATCGGTTGGAAAATAATAATTAGTTTAGTATTAATTAGAGTCATTACTTCTAGGATTAATATTCACAACCTCATTTTATATATTTTCGCTAGAAAAATGAGTCACGGTAATAATTACTTTCAACAAGAGTACGAGAGGGTGCAATTGAACTGCTCTAAAATATTTTTTCTTAGTGCGCACCATATAGTGTGAACTCCTATTTACAAGTATAGGAATAGAAAAACTAAACAATTTAATTACCTTATAAATCATGGAGTTGATATCTCGTCAGCGTACTTGTTCGATCATATTATGTTTTCCTTTCTAGAATGTCTGATGAGGTAGTAAAGAATATATATCACCTTCATAATCCCAACACGCAGTGACGCTGGTGAAACTGTTAGAAAAGGCTGAAAAATATTCGTCAATTGTGGATACAACTTTGTAAAGAGAGCACTCACCCAAATCGTGACGTATTGTGATACATGCACATTAAAAATAAGATTGCATATAAGTTTAAGAATAAAGTATTTTGAGTTCCTATCATAGATCTTTATACGTTAATCGTAGATACGCTTCCGCCCAGGTGGCCGCATGAAAATTTTCATAAATTTTTAAAAAGTAAAACTAATTGGATGGAAATAAGGCGCATCGAGCATGTTTTAAAATTTGTTAAAAAGTTATATACATATATATAGTCGTAAACATACCTTTTTTACATTCCTCGCTATTTTTTTTAATATAGGCAATGTCAAACAGGAATAGAAATGATCAACCAAGGAACACTGCAAACTAGGTGCTCTCTTACACCCCAACCTCAGTTCTCATCACTTGGTGGTTGTCCATACTCTACTGCACCATAAGTTTTGTCTACCACTCCATCTTCGAGTCATCAAACTTAATAGAAACTATTAATATAACACCCCCACCTCGTGCTACTGAGGAATCCTATGACAATGATAAGATTCCCAATGGGTTATCCGTGATTGGGAATAATCTTACCAGAAAAAAAACTTGACATCCAGCTTTTTTAATCCCCCTGTCTGTCACTCGAAAAGATGGTTGTGGATGTCGGGGGCTCGGAAAATGGGAAGAAGGTTGACCCTTCCATAAAGGATTACCCGTGGGATCGATTTTGTAAGACTTTTACATCCTTATTTGGTTCGAAGGCAAAGGTTCTTTCCCGAGTAACTGATCATATGAAAACCTATCGAAAGAACCTTGGGAAGAATTTTTTTTATAAAGGGGGCATCAAGTTCTCATATTTTAGGGTTACAAGACAGAGTTCCTCCAAATATTCAAATGCCCACCGACCAATGGAATAACGTCTTGCACAGTGAGGCCATAGAGGAAAAATGACCGAGAGAGAAAAAATAAACTAAACATGTCAATGAAGGTTGATGTTTACAAGATTAAGGCCAAATCATATGGTGATCTGAAGGATGAGTGGGCGGAAAGTACCAAAGGGAGTCCGGGAGAAGGTAAATATGCTAGTTGGATCAACATGTACTTGCATTCTCAATGGGAAAAGGGGAACAATAAACTCCCAAACAAATTAAAACTGACTCTGGTAGGTTTGAATTTAGTTATCATATATATACATGTTATAATAAAATAATGTTAAAATCATAGTCTTAAATATAATAGTATGTTACAAGAAATTATAGAAGGCATGTCGATCAATCGTTCTGAGTGCACCCACTTTGACATTGGGTTAGATGCCAAAACTAATGTACTTGGGAGGGATAAAAGGGGGAGGACAAGAGGTGTGGAATCACGTATTTCAAGAATAAAAATACATCACATTACACCTCTATTGGGTGAGATCTCTTTGGTGATGAGTCATGTGTCGAGCTAGGTGGAAGAGTAGTCGAGGACAAAAGGAGAGCCGTCAGAGCATAGGAGGGAGGTGGGCTATGTTATTAGAAATATGTCAATGATGATGAATTAAATTAAATTGTTGGTCCAATTATTTACTCAACATCATGATTTATCCTTTCAGATGCCTCGTCAAATATTTTCCTATCCTACGCCTCAAGATTTTACCTCCCAAGTGCCTCCTCTTGAAATATTCCCCTCCCAATCACTTCCTCCTATAACATTCCATTGATTACCATCATCCATGCCTGGTGAGTATGATGAGGATTATCATCTAACGGACTTATCCAATAGCAGGATCATTGGCACGTGCACGCTTTTTTTTCATAAATTCCAAAACACCTGTCCACAATCACTCTTTGGCCGTGGGTGAGGCTCATTTATTGGTTGATAAAGTATATGATGGTTGCGGAGATGAGCATGTGCATGTTGACCATGGTGAAGGGCCTCAGTTAAAATATTATAAAAATTGGTATATTGCCTAGTAAATTCATTTGTTGATTGGGATTAGGTGATGAAGAATGTTTAAAGTTTGTAATGTTTTAATTATGTGTTGACATCATAAGTTATTTTAATTTAAATTTTAATTTTAATGAAATCTTAATTTGTTTGATTTTATTTCATATTTATTGAATGCTCATGTTGAATAAATTTGAAGGAATTTGCTTGAATTTTCTTGGGTTGAATGGATTTTCTTGAATTATAAATTGAGAGTCTTGTATCCAATATGACCTTCATTTCAACCTAGACTTAAAATTTGAATACTATGTAATGTGTTTCCCACACTAAAAAGAGTGGATGGGAGAGAGTAACAGAGCCTCTAATAATCATGTAAAAAACATTTGTGAATTTATTAATATGTTGACAGAAATTTCAAAAGTGAGAAGATTCCATGTCCGTGTAACCGTTGTATGAATGAAAAATATAAGTTTTTGTAAGACTTTGAGTTGTATTTACAAATGTGGGGAATGTAGAAAGAATATAAGGTATGGAAATTTCATGGGAAAAATAATGTACCATATGTTCCAGACAAATTACTCATACCCAACCGTGTGAGAGAACCCCACCGAGTGGAAGTGGTGAGTGATTTACTAGCACATTGTCGTTTAACTGACCTAATTGATGATGCTTACGCAGTCCACCACTATAAGGACATATTTTATAAATCATATTTACATTATTATATGTTGTATACCGCTACAATCGTCAAGGAAAAAGTTCAAGTTTGAAGATACATGAAGAAAAACCCAAATATCAAAGTTCTTCAACATTCAAGCCTATATGAGATTTTGGAAAGGTTCTATTTTGGTTTCTTAACGGTTCATCTAAGTGTTGGGATATTTTTCAAAAATATTTTCTAAGTGTTGAGGCGTTACTTTTTGTTAAAAAGAAATTTGTCTACATGTTTAGGAGGAGTTTTTTTTTATCGAAATTAGTTTTTTTTCCGCTGAGGGTCATTCAAGCGACTGCTCAATGTCGTTCAAAGGACATGATCATATCGCGCGAATCCTCGTTCGAGAGACATTTGTCCTCGTTCGAGTGACTTCCTTATTTTGTTCGATCGATGCGCCTACTTAAGTTTTCTATACAAAGAGTATTAAACCACTCCGTTTTCATTAAGAAGACCTGTGAATTTATTTATGGATAAACTGCTAACACCATATTACTTTTATCTTCTTTAATTTATATTTCAAATTCTTTTTTTTTGTAATTCATGAATCCCAATTTCTTTTAGTGAATTGTTTTAGAACCCAAGATAGAGTTTTGCTGGAGTTTCTCTTATCGGGAGGATAACCTACTGCTAATCTAGGTGTCACTTGATGGAGGTGCTAGGCTGACTTGACTGTGTATAAAATGGAGTACTCGTGGGTGTTCCTAGGTTAACTGGACTGCATGCCTTTGTGTATCTTCCAAGGTTGATTCATTGTTGATTTGGGTTGCGACCTATGAGTGTTTGTTATGGTAAATTTCTTGCAGATTTCACTTGTAATAATTGTGAGTATTATTAGTGAAATAAAAGGTTTTCCCCTTCGGGGATTTTTTCTAAAATCTGTGAGTCAGCAATTCATGTTTATTTGTGTTGACACCTTGATGTTCGTTTATGGTTGAATTAAAATTGGGTTTAATTAATTTGGGTTGAAATTGACATTTGATTAAATAAGGGTTTACTTGGAATTTGCAAATTTATTTAATTGAGTATCACACTGCATTCACAAATTGGTATCACAAATTATCTAAGTGAACACCAATTTCTCAAATTGGTATTAGAGCCTGTTGCACTAAGTTATTGCATTTGATCGGTTTTCCCCAAAATTGTGTTATACTGATTTTTTTGTAAAATCCGTTCTGTGAAAAATCATAATTTTTTCGATGGAGTACTTATATAATCTGATTCCCCCCTTTGATGACACGAGTCATAATTGTGATGATTTAAATAGTTTGAATTTGATGTTTCCTAAAATAATTAAAGTTTTGGAAAAATAAAATTGCGTTTTATATCTGTTACGGATCTTTTGCAAATGATTCAAAATCAAAGAGATTTTTATCGTGAGAAATTTGTTTCTTTGGACCATGACTTTAAAGATTTTGAAGTGTCCAAAAAGGAGAGATGATATAGTCCTATTTTTAAAAAAAGAATTGGAGGACTATAAAAATTCTAGGATTTGTGCTTGTGCCAAAGAGGATCAAAATATTTTAATCGATGAATTTGGGGCACATGAAGAGACTCTTAAGGATAAGTTTGCATATTTTAAGATAGAACGTGATAACCTTATAGGACTACTTAAAAATTTAGAGAATGAGTCCTTAAAATTAGAAGAGTCTAATTCTTTGCTTGAGTAAAAAATTTTGGAGTTAAAAAATGATTTGACAGACTCAAGTAGTGTTGGTAGCAATGGTAGTGGTTCATCGTGTTCTCATGTTTCGAGTGTTAAAGCCAAGGACATTATTTTTTTTAGAGGGTCAATAAATCCCAAGTATGTTAGAAAAAGGTCAAACCATAGGTGTCATTCCATCTGTTTTCATATGTGTACACTGTAGTAGGAAGGTCACCTTAGGAATTTTTATTTTGATCTTGGAAGAGGTCCTAGGAAGTTGAAGTCTAGAGTTCCCTTGGTTCTCATAACCCCCATGCGTCACTGGACACCAGGTTAGAAATAAATTTTAGAGGCACTAGATGTTAAACTGGTTGATTCTTTTTTGCTTGCACATGATTCTTCTCCTGCTATATCTTATAAATGATTGTGTTTGCATGGTTTGTTTGTCATACGCTAGTTGTGCTTCATGATATATGTTTGCTAGTGTTATGAAATGTGTACTTTTTGTATTAGATTTTTATTTTTGAGATGACTTTTGAAAAATTCAAAAATATTTTATTTTGATAAAATTTTTGAAAAAAGATAAAAAGATTTTGTATTTTATTTTGCACCATTTATGAATGGACATTTAGGATGACCGAGTCACAATTTAATTCCATATCCATGTAACTATTTGATAGTGTTTTGAAATGCGTCATCATTTCATTTATGTGTTTTACGATATTTGGAGTCATTGACATGTGATTAGTTGTTCCTACCTGCTTGTTTTACTCATGAGTTCCTTTATTGCTCACTTGCACGGATTTGCTTGACTATTGTTCTTGTCTATCACATGTTGTTCGATGTGTTTTCATGACAGTTCTGTCTTCAAAATGAACAAAATGCGATAAAACTTGACAATGAAAGTAGTACATGTAAAAACCGTTGTTGTGAGTTTGTATGATTTATTTGAAAAACGGGGAAGGGATATGAAAGGTAATTACTTATCCTATACGATTAAGCCACCATTTAAATCAAACCTAGATAATGCATTGCAAAAAAAAATAGAATCCAAGGTCCAAAGAGGTTGAAAAGAGCCTGAAAAAATTCAAAGGCAATAAAAAGAAAATATGCCAAATGTGGCCCAATTTATTTAGTTTCATCACCTTAAAAGAAAAATAAAAAGAATTTTTATTTTTGAGGGTGTTTGTATGGAATATAAAATGGTTTTGCACATTCTTGAAAAGTCATGAAAAAGCTTTACATAGTTTTAGACGTTATTGGTGTAAAAATTATGTTTGACTTTGATTAAGACGATGCCATCTAAATTCACATGTTCGACACCTAAGGACGATTTTAAGATTTATTCATTCAGATTACACATATTCATCGTGCACATATGTTATGTTTGATTTCATTGATTTTCCTATCAAATATGTTCACACCTAGTCATTATGTTTCCATGATTTGATTATCTTAGTGAAAATTCATGGTGTGTGATTTTTTGTAAAATTATTTCTACATTTTTGTTTGAAAATTTGAAAAATCAAAAATAATTTGGGGAAGGTTTTGGGTTACTTCTTTGCATCAGCGTAGTTTGATCCTTGTTTGATTTGATAATCATGACAAGTCCATGTTTATTTTGCTTATTCTTTTCCTTATCTATTTTAAACAAATAAAAAGGGAGAGAACGAATTATTGGGGAGTTTTGCATTATGGGGGATATTTGTTTACTGGCGATTGATTTATTTTTATATTACTTCAAACTCGATACGTCAAAAAGGTATTAACTTTATTTCATGTGTGTAGGTACAAAGATTAATGATCATAATTTGCACACCCTGATGATAAAAGCTTTAAGATTTGAAGATTTTAGAAGTTCAATATTTTGAAGAAAAGTTTTTAAACTTACATGTTTAGTACCTTTTTAATTTTAGGATCATGGGAGGGTATTAGATTTGTATAGGCATCTTGATTTGATAATTGAGATATTTTTATTTTGTACTGGCATGGACATAGGGGGAGATTTGTAAGATCATAATTTTAAGTCCTATTTACATTATTATATGTCATATACCGCTACAACCATCAAAGAAAAAGTTCAAGTTTAAATATACATGAAGGCGGACCCGAATATCAAAGTTCTTCAACATTCAAGCCTCCATGAGATAATTTTTGTTAAGGTTGTGTTTTGGTTTCTTAATGGTTCGTTTAAAAGTGTTGGGATATTTTTATAAAATATTTTCTAAGTGTTGAGGCGCTACTTTTCTTCAAAAAGGAATTTTTCTAAGTGTTTAGGAGGAGTTTTTTTTTTTTATTGAAATTAGTTTTTTTATCGCCGAGGTCATTCGAGTGGCTGATCAATGCCATTCAAAAGACATGATCATGTTACGCGAAGCCTCGTTCGAGCGATATTTGTCCTCATTCGAGCGACTTCCTTATTTCGTTTGATCGATGCACCTACGTAATTTTTCTATACAAAGAGTGTTAAACCACTCCGTTTTCGTTAAGAAGATCTGACGAATTTCATTCTGCAAAAACTGCTAATAGTATATTTCTTTTGTCTTCTTCATTTTAGGGTTCAAATCCTTTATTTGTAATATACAAATCCCAATTTCTCTTAGTGAATTGTTTTATGACCCCAAGATATAATTTTGCTAGAGTTTCTATTGTAGTAAGGATACCCTACTGTTGATCTAGGTGCCACTTGAGGGAGGCACTGGGCTGACTTGACTACGTGTCAAAGGGAGTACTCGTGGATGTTCCTAGGCTAACAAACCGCGTGTCTTTGTGGACCTTCTGAGATTGATTTATTATTGATTTAGGTTGCGGCCTATGAGAGTTTATTACAGTTCTTTGCAGATTTCGCTTGTAATCATTGTGAGTATTATTAGTGAAACGAAAGGTTTTGCCCTTCGGGTATTTTTTCCTAAAATCTGTGAGTCAGCAATTCATGTTTATTTGTGTTCGCATGATCCACTGAACTTAGATGTTTGTTTAAGGTTTAATTAAAATTGTTTTTAATTAATTTAGTTTAAAATTAATATTTTATTAAATAAGGGTTTACTTGGAATTTGTGAATTTATTCAAATCAATATCACACCACATTCATAAATTGGTATAAGAGAATATTTAAGTGATCACCACTTTCTCAAGTTATCAACCACTAGCCTATGGATACGGATAATGTGCATTATGACCAAGTCAATCAATAGGATACGGTTGAAAGATGATGCAGCTAGACCTTTGAATAAAAATTATGAAGAAGATCATTCGATATTGTACGCATTGATTGGTTTTCATAATTTGAAAAGTCAATTTGGTTTGTTTGGAAATAGCATAACCGCATGAAGAACATCTTACTAGATAGATATCCGAGCATGAAGAAGAGCTTGAAGGGTTTGGGTTTGAATTATAAATCTATTCATACATGCGAGTATGAGTGCAAATTGTATCGCAATGAATACCAATTGATAGATGGCTGCTTTGTACGCAATGAGCTAAGACATATGGTTTATAGGAGTGGAAAAGATAAAACTACAAAATCTCATAAAAGGACGCTAGTTCCACATAGGTATTTAAGTAGTTTCCCCTCGTACCACAGTTAATTTTTTTTTTGTATACAGTGAATAAATGAGGGGATGACGTGGCACACTCGAGCCGCAGTGGGAAAGAATCTTATGTTTTATAGGCTTATTCAGTCATCTAGCACATTTTAAATGCAAGACACCCTAAATTTGCAAAAGAATCGCATAATGTTCGTAAAGCATTATCAACCGACGGGTTTAAACCTTTAGGTAATTTAATCACTAATTAGTGTTATTGACAAGTTCTCATGGAGCCTTTTAGTCTACCTCTAACACTGTGTATGAGAAAAGAGTTCACATTATTGTCATTGTTGATACCTGGGCCAAAGGCTCCCAACTTGGATATTGATATCTTCTTTTCACCGTCAATCAAAGAACTTAAAGAGTTGTGGGATGAAGGCGTGAGGGAGTTTGATTCTCATAAGAGAGAAAAGTTCACATTTAAAGTAATGGTGATGTGGGCGGTCCATGAATTTACTGCCTATGGGACCTTGTTAGGTTGTAATATTCATGGTTATTATCTATGTCCTTTTTGTGGGGAGGAAACCGAATCCACTTAGCCACATCACAGTGGTAAGAGGAGTTATGTCAATCATCATAGATTTCTGTTGAACTGCTACCCTTTTAAGAACGACAAGACTAACTTTTAACCCGTCTTTCACGATCATAAGACAAAACATGCTCAGTTTTTTGGTAATCAAATTGAGGAGAAAGCAAAGGTTTTGACTTCAGGGAATAAATTTGTAGGAAAACACCTTAAGTTTGCAGGCTAGAAAGGAAAAGCTTGGATGGATCCGAATGTAACACCTCGTATTTTTTAATGATTTTTAAATGTGGGATTAATTAATAAATTAAATATGGGAAATTAATTGATAATTAATCTAGATTAAAATAAATATTAACTAGCGAGATAAGGGTTAGTATTTATTGATGTGAATTATATTGAATATTACTCAGTGAGTAAATTAATATGTGGTTATGAATTTATTAAAATTATCGCGAGTGAAAAATACGACAGTTATGGAAATTAAGTCTGGACGTGTGTCTCAGGACCAATTTAATCAAATTTAATGGGATATAAAGTAAATTATCTGTAATTCTTCCGTATGGTCATTTTGAGTGCAGCAAAGTGTTCAAAAGGGTTCAAATAGTCAGAAAAATCTACTCGTAGGTTTAATTTGGGTTTCGGGTCATTTTAGGACGCAACGGGTATCTCGAGAGAGCATTTTGGTCAATTGTATTTTTAGGTGAATAGTTCCTACGAGTTTCTGAGTTATTATATTTGATTAAAGAAGGGAATGTTAGGGATAGTTATGTGAGAAACATAGAGAAGCCATAGAAAGTCCATAGGAGGAGGAAGAGGGGAATTCCAAGGCTAGGATCATCTTCTTGCACCACCACCACCACCGGATTGTAGATCAAAAAGGGAGAAACACCATTAGGATCATCATCTTCAATATATCATACCTACCAAAAGAGGCAAGTGTCTAATCTTGCAAATTTATAGCATATATAATATCTATATTATAGTATGTTGAATTAATTATGAAATTCATGTGATTTGAATGAACTTTGGAAGACATATATCATTATCTTGAGTGAAATTGATATAGAATAGGATCTTCCATGTATGTTGCATGAAACCCACGAAATTATATTGAATCTTGATGAAGAAGTCTCGGTTTTAATGGGTATTATTGAATTGTAGAATAATTTCTTAAATAGTCTATGAAATTGGGTAAATTAAACCATCATTTAAGAAGCTGTTTTGAGTTATTTTAGTTTTGGAAATGACTATTATGTCTTCTAAGCCTCGTAGAAAATACCGTTTTTTGCATTTTGTTCTCTGATACATTTTTTTCCAAAATGACACCGAAATGCCTCTAAACTACATATTAAAAATCTGGGCAGATTTATAGGATAGATTTTAATAAATATTAGTTTTAGTTGTTATTTTGTTGGAGGTTGCCTAGATTGATTCATTGTGATTTTTGTTATATAATAAGGCCATTAGGCCTAATGTGGAGATTTGGTTTACATAAATTGAGACGAATAAATATTTTGATAATAGAGAAAAAATACGTAATTGATAAATGAATGAAAATTCGAGAAGGGTGACGTAGTGATGAGTGAACCTATGTTTATGACCAGTAGTGACGATAGGAATAACTTCTAAAAAATAATAATAATGAAGGGGTAATTAAGGCCCTTAGAGTTTTGTGAAAATTCATATAAATACGATGAGAGGTATAATTGAAATTTAATAATACGCATGGTATTTGAGAAATATATATGTACTACGTATGAAATTCATAGTATAGGTCATGTGTGTGTGTTTATACTGATGATATAACTATATAGGTAGGATAAATACCTATTGTATAATTTCTTATGTGTTTGACATATCTACGTTTCTTGTTATCGGGGAGCGGGTTCACGTAGTGGACGGTCTTATCCTGATGAGCCCATTGGGGGGATTTTAGATTCATACCCAAAACATAGAACCTTGGAAACATACTATCTGAGAGTATGATAGTTCGACGATTGAATGGGAGCATAGGTATGTGCGTGACCCATTTGGCTGGGGACTATGTTCGCCTTCAATATATGTGATTTGTATTTATGGTTCGAGGGAAATACCGAACCAACAGTCCTTTACTTTATACAATGGGAGATGTACAAGGACCTGATGGCAGAGTATGCATCCACTGCAGCTGAGTATGGATGTGTCGTATTAGTATATATATATGATACTGTGATGAATATATATATACCTGTGATATATTCTACTATTTGAATCTAGTAGATAAGAAAGGCAATGAAATCTAAAATAACTTAAGTATGTGAACACTTAACTTTATTTATGAAAACTCTTATTCGAAATAAAAGAGGTGGAAATATTCAATATGGTACTATGTGGGAAATACGAGTGGGCACTATAAGTAATAGTTTAGGAGACGAATGCTTTTGATCTAGTTAGGCGGTGTAGCATTAACTAGAGTGGTTTAGAGGTACGTTAGGCGTGCACAATAGTTGAGAGGTGAGAATCTTAAGTGAGAGTTCGAAAAGCTAACGTGTATATAGTATTTTCTTTACAGTATTTTAAATACTTGCTAAACTGTTTTAAACCATTTTCGCTTGGGCTCTGACCCGTTTCTTGCAAAACTATTTTCTCTTGTGCAAACAATTTTAGGTATCCAGCCACAGGGACGCTAGGCGTAGACTGTCGAATGATTTGATGTGCTGCAGCTATTGTGGGACTTGCAGGTCCTCGTTATTAGACACCTCCACTATTATCCATTCAATTCCTGATCTAGTTATTTCAATTAGGGCATGTTGCCCATTCTAAGTTATCATTTATTTCAGAGAGATATTGTACTCCTTTATTTCAGATTCAGTTTTATTATGGATTATTATATTTGAGTTTTTTGATCTAGGATATTTATTCTAGTCTTATTTATTTAGTGAGATGGTTTCTTATTTATTATTATTGTTATTCATGAGGATGGTGAATGTGGTGAATGATTTAAATTGATGAATATTAATTAATGGATTAAAAGTTTTTGACACTAACTGAATTAGTTATTAGGTGATTAATAAAGTAATTGTTTTGTGATAGTGATGCTAAGAATAAACTAATCGGATATTTTGTTTTAATTTTTTTAAAGGACTAATCACCCTCTATTTAATTGAGCGGGGTATCACAGGTGGTATCAAAGCATCAGGTTCTAGAGTCTTTAGGATGTGTGCATTTTATTATGTTTCAGCTTAGCATTCTTTGATATAGAGCCTTATTAGAGGGTTATTGTATTACCCTACGTATGTGACTTTCGTTCTTCTGCTATTAAGTATAGTGACATGATTCATAATGTGAGTTCGGTTGGGCTTTGTACACCGGACCATCTAGGACGATCATCGAGAGCCGTTACAAGGACTGTAGTAGGAAAGGCTTAACATATGTCATGTAGTATTCTGGAAATGGTGATCGTCACCATAATTATTGTTCAAGAAAATGACAATAAGCTAATCACTCGGGGGAAGTAGCTTTCCCAAACATTGTCATATATAACGATAGTATAAACTTAAACTCTCCCAACATAGTAGGAATGGGGAGAGGCGAAGGGACTCTTTTGAAGAGTCATTCATAAGAATCCCGAGAAAAGAGGAAGTTTGATGGTCCATTGGAAGAAGACAATCCAAAGGAAATTGTGTAGGGTGGAGTATAGAGACACCAGGATTAAATTTTAAGGAAATTTTTTTCTTATTAGAGTAGCATCAAGTGGTGAGAGTCAGTCGTCACATAGAAAGGCACATATATGGAATTTAATGAGAAATTTGAGTACGGTTTGACTTTAAGGCCTTCCATCTGTTGTTTAGATAAGAGGTAGGAATGGACTTTCGGTGTGAGTATTATATGAAAACATGGATGGGAAATCTGTCTAGGATGACTTATGCCTCTGTTGTTAAGGACATAAATTAAAAAAATTAGACCAATGCTTCCATGAGAAGGGAGCCAAGATTGTTAGAGAACTCAGCCGATAAGAAAGACTGGACTTAACGGTGATAGTGAAACACTACAGGAGGGTATACCCAGTAGGGGACCCATTCCAATTAAATTCCTACTAAGTAACGGTGCATTCAATCAGGGCTGTCGAGGCCAGTAACTAGTTCGATAGGGACATCGAAGCCAAAGGGACACGGGGGTATCAATTGAGGCTAAGGCTAACCGTTTTGAGAGGGGGACACCTCGACATGGTCAGGGAGACAAAAGAACTTGTGATAATGAGAGATTATGTTGTATGTGGTCTTTAGTGACATAAGAGAGGACGGGTAGACTTTTATTGTCAATAGACGAGACTTTGGGGTTACATGTTATGGACTGATGGCTTAACGATTCTCGATGACCGACAAGGTTAGGTAGTAGTGTATTGAGGGGTTCCTCATTTGAATTTCACTTTGTGAGACATCCCACTCATGAAACTTAGCGAACGTCGGGAGTTGGGAAGTGTTTGGTCTTTTGTAGCCCAGTTTAGTACCTTAGTTCTTATACATACTGAGAGATAATAGTTGTATGACAATCTAAGACCGGTAGAGCCATATAGTATTGTCGAGAAAAAAACATCACAGAATGTTTACACCACTAGTAGATTGATGGTATAACCTAGAAAATGATGATATTTTCATTAATAAGGTAGTTGAGTATAACCTTACTGCATAATCAGGACAAGTGTACAAGGCTTATTCTAAAATGGGTATATTACATTTAGTTGATTTGTGAAGAAATGCATTGAACATAGGGTGTGTGGTCGCCCTATTTAATTGAAACTTTCAATACCATTCACAGTGAATTTACATGGAAACTTATGAAATAAATGTAGAGGCATCGGAATTAGAGGTGGAAATATAATGAGACGAAAGAAAATGAAGATATATTATGAGCAAAGTATGCCATTAGGGACCAAAGAGTCGATGGTAAAGGATGATCATAGTGTGGAAGGAGAAATGGAAGGAGCTGGGACATTAGGATACGATTGCCAGATCGTTCATATTAGTTATGACCCTTACACCCTAGATTGTGATGAGGGTAGTACAAGACCAGGAGCGGATCCATTTTGTCAAGAGAGGATTCGATAACTTATAGATGGGGGACATAGTCTTACTACATGATTTCAAAGGGAGGCTTGCGATTCAACGGGAGACTGATTATTTTGGTGAAGGAGGATTCACAATACGCGGTGATGACAGAGTTGCATGGGTCTCGATTTGCGATACATCCCGTCGTATATAAGATGTTTTTTAATATGAGGTGATAGTATTGATAGAGCGGGATGAAGACAGATTTTGTTATTTTGTCCTGAAGTGTACCACTTGATAGGTAGTAAAGGTGGACCATCATAAGCCAATAGGGTTACTTTAGCTGCTAGAGATACCTATATGGAAATGGGAGCATTTCCAAGGACTTTATCATAGGGTTACCAACTTCTCAGTCGGTTGATTAAAGTATCCCACTTTCTGCTAGTCCCGAAGGATTATACTGCAACACAATATGCCCAAATTTTCATTTTTGAGATAATAAGATTATAATGGGTGCCCCTAGATACTGTGTCCGACAAGGACAAGATTTTTATGTCCTATTTTTTGGGAGATCTTCCAGGAGGCTATGGGCACGGATTTGCGATTGAGTACGACCCATCACCTGCAGATTGATGGGCAGACGGAGAGTGCGAATCATATGTTGAATGATATGTTACGTATGTGTATCCTTGATTTTTGGGGGAGGTTAGGAGCAATAGCTTCCACTTGTGGAGTTCCCATACAATAACGCATATCAGTTAACTATTGGCATTGCTCCATTTGGAACATCGTATGGTAGACCTTGTCCTTATCCTTATTATTGGCTAGATGTGGAGGACAACAAGCTACTTGGGCCATAGGTGATTCATGATATGTCGACGAGTATTGGGATGATTTGAAGTCGCATACGGGCGGCCTAGGATAGACATAAAAGCTATGCCGATGCTAAGCGACCCTTCCGAGAGTTAGTGTTAGGGACCAGGTGCTATTACTAGTATTTCTTATAAAGAGGATTGTGAGGTTCAGGAAGAAGGGAAAATTAGCACCGAGATACGTGGGTCCATTTCCTATCATCGAGAGGATTGGATCTATAGTGTATAGACTTGGGTTACCGGAGCACTTGCACTGTATTCATAATGTGTTCCACATTTATTCACTAAGACGGTACCTCCGGAATGAGTTAGCTCACACTCACATTTCGCTGGAGGAAATTGACTTACAACCTGATAGTTCGTATGAGTAGACCGATCACTATCTTAGACCAGAGGGGGAGCTGATTGAGGTCGAAGGTAGTTCCACTTGTGCGTGTCTAGTGGGAGCATTATAATGTCGAAGAATCAACTTCACAGTACGAGGATGAGATGGGAAAAAACATCCAGAGTTGTTCTTACTAGCTATACTTTTATTTTCCGAATTTCGGAAAAAAATTCCGTTATAAGGGGGGAATAATGTAACACCCCGTATTTTCTAATGACTTTTAAATGTGGGATTAATTAATAATTAAATATGGGAAATTAATTGATAATTAATCCGGATTAAAATAAATATTAACTAGCGAGATAAGGGTTAGTATTTATTGATGTGAATTATATTGAATATTACTTAGTGAGTAAATTAATATGTGGTTATGAAATTATTAAAATTATCGCAAGTGAAAAATACGACAATTATGGAAATTAAGTCGGGACGCGCATGTCAATCGTTTCAGGACTAATTTAATAGAATATAAATTAAATTATCTATATGCCTTCCGTATGGTCATTTTGAGTTCAGAACGATCAAAATAGTCAGAAATTCTACCCGAAGGTTTAATTTGGGTTCCGGGTCATTTTAGGACCAAACGGGCATCCCGCGAGGGCATTTTGGTCTATTGTATTTTTGGCTGAATAGTACTTACGAATTTGTAAGTTATTATATTTCATTAGAGAAGGGTAGGTTAGGGATAGTTACGTGAGAAACACAGAGAAGATAGAGAGAGGCCATAGGAGGAAGAAGAAGGGAGATCGTAGGCTAGGACCACCTTCTTGGACCACCACCACCTAATTGTAGATCGAAAAGGGAGAAATACCATTAGGATCATCAACTTCAATGGATCAGACCTACCAAAATAGGTAAGTGTTTAATCTTGAAAATTTATAGTATATATAATATCTATGTTAGAGTAGGTTGAATTAATTATGAAATTAATGTGATTTGAATGAACTTTAGAATACATATATCATTATCTTTGGTGAAATTGATATAGAATAGGATCCTCTATGTATCTAGCATGAAACCCACAAAATTATATTGAATCTTGATAAAGAAATCCGAGTTTTGATGGGTATGATTGAATTGTAGAACAATTTCTTTAATTCAAAGAAGTCTATGAAATTGGATAAACTAAACCGTCATTTTAGAAGCTATTTTAAGCTATTTGGGTTTCGAAAATGGCTATTCTATTTGCCTAGCATAGTAGAAAATCTAATTTTCTACATTTTTTTATCTGATACATTGTTTTTCCAAACGACTCCAAAATGCCTTAAAGCTACATTTTAATAATCTTGGCAGATTCGTGGGGTAAATTTTAGGAAATATTATTTTTAGTTGTTATTCCATTAGAGGTTGCCTAGATTGATTGATTGTGATTGTCGTTCTATATTAAGGACTGTAAGAGGGTAGCAGTACTTGGGTCCATGAATAACGAAAAATGTTGATGTGTGACCCACTCCAATGGACTCTGTCTTCAAGGTCTTCGAAATCTGTTGGAGAAACCTTATTTGAAAACCTTCCACTTTTGGTAAAAATGGAGTAACATCTATGAACCTCCTCCTGAAAATCTGAAACTTCACAAATAATAATAACAACTTGGAGGATAAGGATCTCTTGAGAATGATGGCTGTCAAGGTGGGAGTGAAGAAACATGCACTCAACACTTAGAGAGAGAGAGCAGGGAGAGAATACTAGGTGGCTTGGTGTGAATTTGACAGAGTAAATTTTTAACTCAATTTTTCTCTACGTCCGTTATGACCTTGACCAGAGGTCCTATTTATACTTGGGCACTAGGGATGAGTTGGCACTTTGGTGCCAAAAATGAAAGGGAAACTTAAAGGGACAAGGTCTACAATGTACCTTCTGTCCCTACTCAGTTGGCAGTCGCATGTCCCCTCTGGCTGATAAACAATAATTGGTGCAAATCAGAGTAAAAAAAATGTCTCCTGATGGAGACAAAATATCTTATTTGGTAAATATCTTTTAAAACGATAACTTATTGTACAAGCTTTGTAAACTTGAGAGGGACCCTAAGGACCACCTCCTCTAAAATCTTTGAAAACTTAAGGAGGGAGGTCTCAAGGACCACCTCCTGTAAAATCTTTGTAAACATGAGAAGAGAGGTCTTAAGGACCACCTCCTCTAAAATATTTATAAACTTGAGGAGCGAGGTCTCAAGGAACACCTCCTCCAAAATTTTTGTAAATTTGAGGAGGGAGGTCTCAATGACGACCTACTCTAAAATCTTTATAAACTTAAGGAGGGAGGTATCAAGGACCACCTCCTCTAAAATCTTTATAAACTTTAGGATGGAGGTCTCAAGGACCACCTCCTCTAAAATATTTGTAAATTTGAGGAGGGAGGTATCAAGGACCACCTCCTCTAAAATATTTGTAAACTTGATGAGGGAGTCTCAAGGACCACCTCCTCTAAAATCTTTGTAAACTTTAGGATGGAGTCTCAAGGACCACCGCATCTAAAATATTTGTAAACTTGAGGAGGGAGTTCTCAAGGACCACCTCCTCTAAAATCTTTATAAAATTTTAATTACTTTGACACTAGGTGTAGACTTTGTAAGGAATGCATGACCCCTAAGGTCTTTCTACTAGTATTCTCTCAATCTTAAAGTGCTAAGTGGTTAATCTTGCTCAGCAAACCTTGTTCCTCAGCCACCAATTCAAAACCCCCAAGATATCCTAACTTTCCTTTTTTAGTAATGCTTGCTTAACTAGGCTACCTGTATAAGAAATTAAAATATCAGTACTTGAATATATTTTTGAGTGACAAGTCGTGAGTAGGAGGTCACTCTAGGTGGACCTCCTTGCCCACTAGTTTCTTTGGAGAGGTTACTCGTGTAGAGACCTCTCAACCTTGCCTATTTTCTGTGGCTTGAATATTGTGATGAGGAACTGCTCGTGGTGAGTCCCCTTGACCAAGTGTCACATTTAGTCATGGGGATCAATCAAGGTAGACCTCCTCACTCTAAACTTTTATTGATGTTTTGAGTAGAGGCAACCCCTCTATGTGGGTTTTCTCACCAAGGTAGATCGCCTTTCTCTAAACTTTTATTTGTTAACTTGGGCAGTGGGAGCCTCGCTAGGTGAGATCACTCACCCTAAGCTATTTTAGAATAGCAGATGGACATCCCTCTACATTAGTCCCCTCGTACAAAAATCTCTATGTTGGGTAGACCAAAGGGTTTTTTACGAAATAATCACTTCATCTTGGAATACGAAAGTTTCATGTTTGTACATCATTACACTGTTTGATTGGGAATGGCAGAGGGATACCTCATGATGTACTTCCTCGCCACAGAATATTTCTTTGTTACGATCTTGGCAGAGGTGTCCCATGTGGTGGACTTCCTCATCCTAAGTCAATTTTGTTTTTAGCATTGATTTTTGGAAGAGGGGCCACTCGAGGTGAGTCCCATCAAAATGAGGGGTTCTACCCCATGGGTCTCGATTTGCGATACACCCCTCATTTCTATATCTGTCTTTGGCAGAGCGGTAACTTATTTTGAACTCCCTCTCCCTGGGTTTTCTTATTTGTATCTTTCTTTGGCAATGGGGTCACTAAAATTGAACTCCCTTTTCATAAACCGTTCTTAATATTAATTGTAGATGAGGGTCCACTCATAGTGAACCCCCTTATCGTAAACTATTTCTTATTGTAACCTGGGCTGAGGGGCCACTTGTGGTGGACTCCCTCGTCCTCAAACTGTAACTTGTGTTTGTCTTGGCAGATATGCCACTTGAAGCGGACCCCCTCACCAAGAGTCCTTTTCTGTAGCATTAAACTTGGGAAGAGGGGCCACTCATAGTGGATCCCCTCGCTCCAGGTTATTTTCTATCAATCTTGAAATCTTGGGCAGGTGGAGTCATTCCAAGTGGATCCAATCGTTCCATGCTATTTACTTTCAATCTTACACTCTTGGGCAGGTGAAGCCACTCATTGGCACCCACTACGCCAGGTATCTTAAGGGGTTGCTCGTGAAACCTCCTTGCCTTTTTATCATTGTTCACTTCACCTTTAGTTAATTGAGGGATTGCTCATGTATCCTTCTACATTAGCCCCCTCGTGCAGAAGTATCTTATAGTGTCGAGACATTTTTGCACGAAATATCGACTACTTTATTATCATCATAAATAAAATTTTACTATTTGTTCACTTTCTTGAGGATTTCTCATCATTATCCCTGTTGACGCAAAAATTATTCATCTACGAGGACCAATCAGAAAAGGACACATGTCATCCTACGTGGCAATATTTATACTTGTTCGGCACCCCAGGAGAGTTAGTCGGCACCCGAGGAGAGTTGGTCGGCATACCAAGCAAATCAAGGTATGTAGAGCAACGAGCAGGTGTGCAGAGTAACTAGCAGGCGTGCAGAGTAACTAGCAGATATGCAGAGCAACGAGCAGGTATGCAGAGCAACGAGGAACTATGCAGAGAAACGAGCAACCTTGCGTGCAGAGCAACTCAAGGCGTGCAAAGAAACTCTAGATCAAAGGATAACTATGCATTTAATGTGCATTAATGAAGATAACAACTCATTTAATGAGCCTTAATGTACATTTCTGCTGTATCAATAACTGTCTACTAGATGACAACACATCACCTTTTTATATTGACAACCTCAAGGCTATAAATACATTTTAACCCCATCATAAAGGGGAGGTATCACACAACTAAGAGACCATACACATGATACACACCTCTTTCTCTCTCTACACCATATTGTGCTATTGTAAACCCCTGGGAATAAAATAACAGTGGACGTAGGCTTTATTCATAGCCGAACCACTTAAAAAACCTTTTTTCTCTTATATGTTTGGTGTGAATGTTTATCTTCATCTTCAATCTCATCCTCATCATTTATCTTCTGTTGACGCCACTAAAATGGCAGAGGCCATTTTCTGTCTTCAAAAGATTGGCGTCGTCTATGGGAACGTGTTACAAGAATTATTCTCCATCAAAAGCTAAGTTTTTATTTTCTCTACATATATCTAATTGTATGCACACATGTTTTTATTCAAATCATGATTCTCATATGTTTATATCCATAAACTTAGAGATCGAATCAATTACATATTGTGCATACATTTTTCTATTCAATCATGATTTTATATTCACAAATTGTTGAATAAATTTTTACAAATCTGCGTAAAGGTATATTTCATAATCACAAAGTTTGAGAAATTTGTGTACATATTATATTATTTCTCTTTTAAGGAGATAAAATAATTTATCTGTATTCATAAAATTCTTTTACATTAGTATATACATATTTGATTCATTGGGAAATCTTTTAATTTAGTCATAATTTTTATATGAACTAACTGTGTGATCGATTTCAATTTGGGGATCTGGTGAATTTTAGACTCATAAATATTATAAAAATCCTCACATATATGGATCCACTTGAATATTTTCTGAACAGATATGTTAGGATAGGAATAAGCATTAGTAACGATTATGTATTTTCCATTCCGATCTTAACATGAATTGAATCAAACTCATTTTCTCTCTCTTTAAGAAAACTATGTTCTCTGCACAAATAATCATATATATTTTTTATTCAGTCAGGATTTTTATGTTTATAGACATAAATTAGTTGTCCAAAATTTTCATGTATGAAATTTGCTAAATATTGCAAATCACGATTTTATATTCATAGATTAATGGATCGATTTTTATTTCCAAATATGAATAAACGAAAATTTCATAAGCACAAGTTCGTTAAAGATTTCTATGGAGACACGTTTATGTACATCATATTTTTATGAGAACACGAGATATTTTTATTGTTATCTCTCATATTATTTGACAGGAAATAAACGTCAGAGAATTTTTCTCATTGTAAACGTTTCTTGCATAAATTTCTATTTGATTCTTATAAACTTTGATTTGAAGCCTTCATCAATATATATATATATAGATAGATAGATAGATAGATTTAACAATCCGTGTGAACAGATCAGTGAAATCAATCAGACATGGGGATTTAGATATTACAACGAAGCAACTTTCACAGGGACATATCCAACAATCAGGATCTCACTTCTGTTATGAAAAAATGGAATTGAAATCATTGTGAACCCCTGATCTTCCCTGTATTCCATAAATGGTGAATCA
Source organism: Sambucus nigra (assembly GCA_949130495.1). Classification (NCBI taxonomy): domain Eukaryota; kingdom Viridiplantae; phylum Streptophyta; class Magnoliopsida; order Dipsacales; family Adoxaceae; genus Sambucus; species Sambucus nigra. The sequence continues at coordinate 296,933,868 of OX422213.1, forward strand.
TCTCGAATTCGATGGTTGATAAAAAAAAAGGGTTTAATTTGCTGCCCTGACTTGCTAAAAGAGTTGATAGATTCAATGTGGATGATAAAAAATTTGTGGGCTAAAAATGATTTTGTCATGGATGAACACCTAAAAGCGTCGGCGGAGGTTTCACACAGGAAGGGGTTATCCTAATTGTTGGTCCGTGACGGTTGAGATTCGAGGAGTATTGTAGTTGGTCGTTGCAACATGAATAACATGGGATATTGGTCGATAACCATCTAACGCTGATCTAGTATTGATCGGAGTAGGTTGGCAACAGATTCTGAGGGTCCGGACCACTTATCAATCTGCAACCACGAAACGCATGTCCCACACATCATCCACATCACTGGAGATATTCTTCATGGTCGACAGCTATATTTTACCACCAGAAGTCCGGAAAAAATCTCACATGGACTATATAACTGGTTGGCGCAAGTATAGAGCCAAAACAAAGGATTTTTGACCTCCTATTTTACTGATCGATGAGATCTATTTCCACTCAGATGTATTTATTTTTGGTCGGCCATGGTCGGCAACAAGTCTTCTTGGTCGGAGACCCATAACGTAGGTCGGTGGAACCAACAACTGATCATCCACTCCTATTTGTTGGTCAGAGACATTTTTAGGTCGGCATCAATGGTCGACCAAATTCTATTTCTTCAACAAGTCATTTTTGTTGGTCAAAAGCTCCTATTTGTTGATCAGAGACATGTATCACACTTCCGGAGGAACTTTTCGATCTCTTATTTGTTGGTCGTCAACATAAAAGGCCATAACTGGTCGGTGATAGTCAACAATACACAATCGTTGGTCGGCGAATAGTTAGAACAATATTAGATAAGTTGGGGCTCCTAGCACGTGTTCTCCAATGAGAAACAATGGTTTCCCAGTTTGGTTTTACTAAATCGGCACTTTCTTTCTTGATAATGCCACCCCTCTTTATATTTTACAGTTCAAAACTTTAATTATAAACAAATTTCAAAACCAAACACGGATAACTTTCTTAAGTCCTTCACTTCGTTGAAAAAAGATTTTGATATTCTTACACCAAAGCCATATGTTGCACAATCATGAGAATTAATTTAAAACCAACTTAAATTTAGGCATTTGCTTAAAATTGAAATTATTTGGTAAAAAGTCCAAATCAAACCTCATGTCTTGCATATTTGATAAAAAAAAATATATGCCCACATGACACACGTGTGGCACACACATTTTTTTTCATATTTTAAAATTTTTATTGCCTTGTGTTGATACACATTATATATTGATTGGATCACTAAATTATTCTCATGACTAACTATCTGATCTAGTCTTAACAGGTATTCGGGAAGCTTATTAAAATTCCTTAAGTACAAGATTCAATCCCGACGAAAGCTTGGCCACAATCTTAAACCTCTGGAAACTGTTATTGCTCGACATCAGGCAATGTTTCCTCGATCAACCGGATATATATTATTTCATATTTTGGAATTGATAATTTTTGCCCGAGCAAATACATATCATATATTGATTATATTGACTAGATTATTCTCATGATAACTAATCAAGTCAGCCTACACATATGGTAGGGAAAGTTATTAGTTTTTACAGGTACAATTTTCGGTCTCGACTAAGTATTCGGCCATGATCGCCTAGGAATCTTATTAATTCTCCGATTTATATATTCGATCGAGCACAAATATATACTCAGCCATAATCCTAAACTTCTGGAAAATATTATCATTGTTCTGTATTATGAAGTTTTATCTCAGCGAGGAACTATTCATTTTATTATTGCTCTGATATATGCTCAAGCACGAATTATTCTTTATATCCATCCTATATTCACCTCAGCAAGGCACTATTGATTGTATTAGTGCTCTGATCTATGCTCAAGCACGAATCATTCTCTATATCCATTCAGATGCATATTATATATTCATCTCATCATGGAGCTCGACGAGATACTTATTCAGCTCCGAGGAGAACAATAACATTTATTATATTTCACCCCCAACGGATAGTTGGTCGGGGTAATTCTTATTTATATTCAGGCCCAGCAAAGTTCTCGGCCATTTTCTTATATTCTGGAAAATATTATTCTTATTCGGCAGTATGAAATTTTGCCTCAACAGATCAGCGAGACACATTATTATTATTCTGAATCATTCTTTATATCTATTCGGATGCATATTCTATATTTATCTCAGCATGGATCTCTGCAAAATATTTATAATCATATATTCAGCTCCAAGGAGGTCTCCAACATTTATATTATCTTATTCCCAACAATCTGTTGAGGAGGTCTCCAGCATTTATTATATCTTATTCCCAACAATCAGTTGTCCAGCTCCGAGGAAGTCTCTGGCATTTATTATCTATTACCACCAACTCCGGTTGGTCGGACTTTAGTGCCCATCAACTCCGGTTGGTCGGTAACTCAAATTTTAGTGCCTATCAACTCCGGTTAATCGGTAACTCAAACTTTAGTGCCCATCAACTCCGGTTGGTCGGTAACTCAAATTTTAGTGCCCATCAACTCCGGTTGGTCGGTAACTCAAACTTTAGTGCCCATCAACTCCGGTTGATCGGTAACTAAATAATTACCAACTCCAGTTGGTCAAACTTTAGTACCCACCAACTTCGGTTGGTCGATAACTCAACAACCACCAACTACGGTTGGTTGGGATAAAATTCATTCCATTGCTTAGGCCCAAAGAGTGACAAGTCACTATAATTAAACAGCAGGTGGAACAAGTTTCACTGTCTATGCAAAATAGTACAATTTGTCCTTCTACATATATATATTCATCAGCAAACAACGAGGAAAGCATCTTACAAAATTATTTCCAAGAAAATGAAAATACAAACATGCAAAGATCTCAGGGAGTCATTTCTGGGAACATTTCCTCGACGTTATTTTTCTAGCAAGACCAACATAATTCAAGGCCAAGAAAGCATTCAAAGTTCATATTCCACACTTGGGGGCTTCTATTATAGATATAGTTGTTCATTCGGTGTCACATTCTTATAACATCATGAATTCGAGCATTAAATTCAACTTCATAAACTTACACGGTCGGGGCCCCGACCAATCATCGTTCAAGAGTTATTTTTCTTGCTCAAGAATTAGTTTTGATATTGAAGTTCAGGAGGCATATTTAAGTTCAGGAGGCATATTGAAGTTTAGGAGGCGTATTCAGAAGTTTAGGAGGCATATTCAGGAGTTAGTTTTGCTGATGAAGTTCAGGAGGCATAGTCAGGAGTTATTATGAACATGCTGTTGAAGTTCAGGAGTCAAATTCATCATCTACATCACTGAGATCTTTACTACTACTGTCCCAACCAACATTGAAGAAGAAGTTGTATGAAAACGTTTTGAAGTCCACCACTAGCTTGGTACTAATCATATTGAAGAGTTGGGTTCAAAATCTAGTATGTTACTCGACAAAGTATTCAGAGGAGCATAAAGCAGAAAAATCAAGCACGTGAAGTTAACACTCAGTTGTTCGGCACAGGAGGCAGTTGATTGACTAGCCAACCAACTAAGATACTTGAAGATTATGACAAGCTGCAAGCTACAAGCTGCATACTATGGCATGGATGTATCCAAATTCCCAAGGGTGATACATAGCACACGGAGTTCCTCAAAAGAGAGATTAGTAACCATCGATCAGCCTGCATCCTATGCCATCCAGGAGATAGTACAGTTTATATTGAACAAATCAAGAAGTAAGATCAAGAATTTCACGAGTACCGAGCAACACTGCAGAATAAATACTCCATCCTTTCAGTGAACCATCAAGCATGGAGCATTGGGGGCTTCTGTTGACGTACAAATTATTTATCTACGAGGACCAATCACAAAAGGACACATGTCATCCTACGTGGCAATATTTATACTTGTTCGGCACCCAAGGAGAGTTAGTCTGCACCCAAGGAGACGTAGTCGACACCCGAGGAGAGTTGGTCGGCATACCAAGCAACTCAAGGTGTGCAGAGTAACGATCAGGTGTGCAGAGCAACGAGCAGGTGTGCACAGCAACTAGCAGGTATGCAGAGCAACGAGCAGGTATGTAGAGCAATGAGCAACTATGCAGAGCAACGAGCAACTGTGCAGAGTAACAAGTAACGAGTAGGTATGCAGAGCAACGACCAATTGTACAGAGCAACGATGAAGTCCGACCAATCGGAGTTTGTGGTTGTTGACTTACCGACCAACCGAAATTGGTGGGTACTAAAGTTTGACAGACCAGAGTTGGTAATTATTGAGTTACCGATCAATCGGAGTTTTTGGGCACTAAAGTTTGAGTTACCGACCAACCGGAGTTGATGGACACTAAAATTTGAGTTACCGACCAACCGTCATTTCAGGGAACATTTCCTCGGCGTTATTTTTCTAGCAAGACCAACATAATTCAAGGCCAAGAAAGCATTCAAAGTTCATATTCCACACTTGAGGGCTTCTATTACAGATATAGTTGTTCATTCGGTGTCACATTCTTATAACATCATGAATTCGAGCATTAAATTTAACTTCATAAACTTACACGGTCGGGGCCCCGACCAATCATCGTTCAGGAGTTATTTTTCTTGCTCAAGAATTAGTTTTGATATTGAAGTTCAGGAGGCATATTGAAGTTTAGGAGGCATATTCAGAAGTTCAGGAGGCATATTCAGGAGTTAGTTTTGCTGATGAAGTTCAGGAGGCATAGTCAGGAGTTATTATGAACATGCTGTTGAAGTTCAGGAGTCAAATTCATCATCTACATCACTGAGATCTTTACTACTACTGTCCCGACCAACATTGAAGAAGAAGTTGTATGAAAATGTTTCGAAGTCCACCACTAGCTTGGTACTAATCATATTGAAGAGTTGGGTTCAAAATCTAGTATGTTACTCGACAAAGTATTCAGAGGAGCATAAAGCAGAAAAATCAAGCACGTGAAGTTAACACTCAGTTGTTCGGCACAGGAGGCAGTTGATCGACTAGCCAACCAACTAAGATACTTGAAGATTATGACAAGCTGCAAGCTACAAGCTGCATACTATGGCATGGATGTATCCAAATTCCCAAGGGTGATACATAGCACACGGAGTTCCTCAAAAGAGAGATTAGTAACCATCGATCAGCCTGCATCATATGCCATCCAGGAGATAGTACACTTTATATTGAACAAATCAAGAAGTAAGATCGAGAATTTCACGAGTACCGAGCAACACTGCAGAATAAATACTCCATCCTTTCAGTGAACCATCAAGCATGGAGCATTGGGGGCTTCTGTTGACGAAAAAATTATTTATCTACGAGGACCAATCAGAAAAGGACACATGTCATCCTACGTGGCAATATTTATACTTGTTCGGCACCCAAGGAGAGTTAGTCGGCACCCAAGGAGACGTAGTCGACACCCGAGGAGAGTTGGTCGGCATACCAAGCAACTCAAGGTGTGCAGAGTAACGATCAGGTGTGCAGAGCAACGAGCAGGTGTGCACAACAACTAGCAGGTATGTAGAGCAACGAGTAGGTATGCAGAGCAATGAGCAGGTATGCAGAGCAATGAGCAACTGTGCAGAGCAACGAGCGACTGTGCAGAGTAACAAGTAACGAGTAGGTATGCAGAGCAACGAGCAGGTATGCAGAGCAACGACCAATTGTACAGAGCAACGATGAAGTTTGACCAATCGGAGTTGGTGGTTGTTGACTTACCGACCAACCGGAATTGGTGGGTACTAAAGTTTGACAGACCGGAGTTGGTAATTATTGAGTTACCGATCAACCGGAGTTTTTGGGCACTAAAGTTTGAGTTATCGACCAACCGGAGTTGATGGACACTAAAATTTGAGTTACCGACCAACCGTCATTTCAGGGAACATTTCCTCGGCCTTATTTTTCTAGCAAGACCAACATAATTCAAGGCCAAGAAAGCATTCAAAGTTTATATTCCACACTTGGGGGCTTCTATTACAGATATAGTTTTTAATTCGGTGTCACATTCTTATAACATCATGCAGTCGAGCATTAAATTTAACTCCACAAACTTACACGGTCGGGTCCCTGACCAATCATCGTTCAGGAGTTATTTTTCTTGCCCAAGAATTAGTTTTGATATTGAAGTTCAGGAGGCGTATTCAGAAGTTCAGGAGGCATATTCAGGAGTTAGTTGTACTGTTGAAGTTGAGGAGGCATATACAGGAGTTATTATGAACATGCTATTGAAGTTCAGGAGTCAAATTCATCATCTACATCACTGAGATCTTTACTACTACTGTCCCGACCAACATTGAAGAAGAAGTTGTATGAAAATGTTTCAAAGTCAACCACTAGCTTGGTACTAATCAGATTGAAGAGTTGGGTTCAAAAACTAGTATGTTAATCGACAAAGTATTCAAAGGAGCATAAAGCAGAAAAATCAAGCACGTGAAGTTAACACTCAGTTGTTCGGCACAGGAGGCAGTTGATCGACTAGCCAACCAACCAAGATACTTGAAGATTATGACAAGCTGCAAGCTACAAGCCGGATACTATGGAATGGCTGTATCCAAATTCCCAAGGGTGACACATAACACACGAAGTTCCTCAAAAGAGAGATTAGTAACCATCGATCAGCCTGCATCATATGCCATCCAGGAGATAGTACATTTTATGTTGAACAAATCAAGAAGGAAGATCAAGAATTTCACGAGTATCGAGCAACACTGCAGAATAAATACTCCATCCTTTCAGTGAACCATCAAGCATGGAGCATTGGGGGCTTCTGTTGACGCAAAACTTCTTCATCTATGAGGACCAATCAAAAAAGGACACATGTCATCCTACATGGTAATATTTATACTTGTTCGGCATTCGAGGAGAGTTAGTCATCACCCAACGAGAGTTAGTCGACATACCAAGCAACTCAAGGTGTGCAGAGCAACAAGCAGGTATGCAGAGCAACGAGAAGGTGTGGGGAGCAACTAGCAGGTATGCAGAGCAACGAGCAGGTATGCAGAGCAACGAATAGGTATGTAGAGCAATGAGCAGGTATGGAGAGAAACGAGCAACTGTGACGAGCAACGAGCAACGAGCAGGTATGCAGAGGAACGAGAAGGTATGCAGAGCAACAAGCAACTGTGCAGAGTAACGAGCAACGAGCAACTGTGCAGAGAAACGAGCAACAATGCAGAGCAACGAGCAATGAGCAACGAGCAACCTTGCGTGCAGAGCAACTCAAGGTGTGCAAAAAAACTCTAGATCAAAGGATAACTATGCATTTAATGTTCATTAATGAAGATAATAACTCATTTAATGAGCCTTAATGTACATTTCTACTGTATCAATAGATGTTTACTAGATGACAATACATCGCATTTTCATATTGACAACCTTAAGGCTATAAATACATCGTAACCCCATCATAAAGGGGAGGGATCACACAACTAAGAGACCATACATATGATACACACCTTTTTCTCTCTCTACACCATATTGTGCTATTGTAAACCCCTGGGAATAAAATAACAGTGAACGTAGGCTTTATTCATAGCCGAACCACTTTAAAAACCTTTTGTCTCTTATATGTTTGGTGTGAATGTTTATCTTCATCTTCAATATCATCCTCTTCATTTATCTGCACAATCCCCCTAATGTTGAATACAGGGTAATACTATCAACATTGTTATGCCCTTGGAGCTTGAGGTACTAAACTGTCGTACCCTTTGATTATCGTTGGCATTTGTTTACCGTGAGTTTATCTATTTTTTATGAGAACTTTAAGGTTGAACTGCCCCGTAGTCTATGGGATAGTTGCCTATGAGATGATAAAGTTATCATATCAGAGATGCCCCCTCTAACTGTGGGATAGTTGCATATGTGCTGAGCAAGTTATCATTTTAGAGTTGCCCCCTCTAACTGTGGGGTACTTGCATATGAGCTGAGCAAGTTATTATTAAGAGTTACCCCCTCTAACTGCGGGGTACTTGCATATGAGCTGAGCAAGTTATCATTTCAGAGTTGCCCCCTCTAACTGTGGCGTACTTGTATTTGAACTGTGGGGTACTTGCATTTGCTCTGAGAAAGTTATCCTTTCAGAGCTACCACCTCTAACTGTGGGGTACTTGCATTTGGGATGAGCAAGCTATCATTCCTGAGCAGCCCCCTCTAGCTATGGGGTACATGCATATGAACTGAGCAAGTTATCATTTCGGAGTTGCCCCTCTAACTGTGGGGTACATGCATATTTTCTAAGAGTTAATATTTTAGCGTTACCCCTCTAACTGTGGGGTATTTTCATATTTTCTAAGCAAGTTAATATTTTAGATCTACGCCCTTCTTACCGTGGGGACTTGCATATTTTCTTAGAAAATTAATATTTTTAGAGATACCCCTCCAAACTATGGGTACTTGCATATTTTATGAGCAAGTTAATATTTTTTTAGCACTGCCCCCTCTAACTGCGGGGTACTTGCATATTTTATGAGCAAGTTAATATTTTAGAGTTTCCCTTTTTAACTATAGGGCGTTTTGCTATGCATATTCATTTCTTAGGGAATAACCGGGGGGAGGGGTTAGCCTTTCTCCTTCCCAAAATTTTTTAATATAATTCTCAAATATAAAATGATTATTTTTTAGAAACCTTTCCCCTGGTCTGCGAGGTCTTTGTTTTAAACAATATATTCGAAAAACAAAATTAGAGAAGGGGGATGTATACCCATTTTCTCTACAATTTTTGAGAACTGGTCAAGTAATTTTTTTTCTTGAGGACAGAGGTTAGGACTTGTTCTCTAGGCTATAAATTTGTATGGAATAATAAAAAATATATACACATTTTTTTTTATTATTACTTACTAAGAGGATAACCTCCTACTAGTCTAGTGTAATAAAATGATTTGTTGTGTGTGTAAGAACTTCGTTTAATATACTTTTCCCTTGTAATGGATGGATATTACCCCAAGTATAATGAGGAAAGACCTTCATGTCATGGATCCTCTTCTAATCTAGTAGATATTCTACTATTCGTTTGAGAAAGAGAAAACATTAGTCCGGTGTATCTTTTGTTTATCCTTGGCATTTTCTCAATATCGTGAGCACTCCTATGCCCTTGGAGCCTGAGGTACTAAACTGTCGTACCTTCTATTTATACTTGGCACTTACTCAATATTGTGAGCGACCCTATGCCCTTGGACACTGAGGTACTAAACTATCGTACAGTTTATTTATACTTGGCACTTACTCAAGACTGTGAGCACTCCTATTCCCTTGGGGCGTGAGGCACTAAAGTGTCGTACCTTTTATTTATACTTGACACTGCTCAATACTGTGAGCGCTCCTATGCCCTTAGAGGCCGAGGTACTAAAATGTCATACCTTTTATATATGTTTTTATTTATGCTTGGCACGTGCTCGACTGTGTATCCCATTTCTCTATTTTTAGGTAAATATTACAAGCACTCAAGTGCCCTTAGCGCCTTAGGTATTATACTAATGTACCTTTTATTTTCTTGTATTTATACTTTTGCAAATACTTTTTTGTTGTGTTCTCACACCTATTATCTTATTCTATTTGGTGGAGAGATACTGATAAGTAAAAAGGCACAATGAAGCATCATGGCCTATATAATATAACTTGACATTTCATAAGCATTAAACTTTGCTAAGAAGGTATAGTTTATATATCATACCTTTTGTTGCTAGATCTTGCCTTTCGAACTAAGTAAAAATTTTCGTGAATCATGTTGGAGTCGAGTATACTTCCATAAAGTCAATCTAAGACTTGAACATTTTTTTTATCAAGGCTTCATATATCTGCTTGCTATCCTCGCTGCTCGAATCCAAGCATGTGAGAGAATAAAGTTTTCATTAAAGCCACTATAATCTTTTAGCTGGGCAACATAACTTTTTGAACTGTATATCTATAGTGAACATCTTCAAATGATATATATGACGAAATATAATGCCCATGATATAGTAATAGATACTTTCAAAGTCATTTATACTTTGATCAAATGCGGCAAACATGTTCGAGTGAAGGATTAAGAGATCTTCTCTTTCTTCACATAATGAATTACTCTTATTTAAACTATTTAACATTAATGAAATGTGAAATTAATCACATGAACTATTCTGAGTAAACAAATCTGGGGATCTTAGGATTATCAATCAACCCTTGAATATTCCTAAAATAAACTTTATTAACACGCGCGAATATTCGAGTTATAAATTCGACCGACACTATTCTTCTGCACTCAAGTGTACAAACTCATGTTGTAAATTCGAGTGGTCCCTAGTCACATAAACACTTGTGTCATAAATTCAAGCAACCCATATTCTTGCATTTAGGGCACTTTCTAATAAAATAACACTCATGTTACTAAGAGCATATGGAGTACATGCTCAAACATATTATATTATGTCCATTTTTTAAATCAAATAAAAAAATGGTATGTGTAGTTTACTCACAAAAATTGTATAACTTGAAATTTTTTCCAAACAATACTATTAAGAAGGAAGTTTATACTTTTATGCCACTCAATTTTTTTTAACAATGTACTTTGTTTCTAAATAAAAATACTTCCACAAATATGGGCATACTTGTACATTTGCCATACGAGCACCCTATTAGAGTGATAGGCTTTGAATTCATACGAGTAAACCCATCAAAATACTTACTCAAGTATTAATAATATTGAGACAACAAATATAAATAGTTACAAGTTTACACGAGTGTAATGCTAAAAATAATAAGATGCCTTTTGTAGACGAGCACTTATGCTCAATCTAAATCATATTTTCTTATTTTAATACACACTTTTAATCTTTCGAGTGAGTGCCTCTATGTATTTCTCAAACACAAGTAAAAAGAACTGATGGGAGTCAACAAAAAAATAGGGGAGGAAAGAACTTTAATAAATATCGTTGAGCATGATTAATATTAATAGTCCACGTGTGTGGTTGAGAGATGCATGCCAAAGTCTTTATCGTCTCTAATTATTTCTTTTTTCTTTTTTTCTTTTCTAATAACCTTCTCGACCAATCTTCTAGTATATTTTTTTAATTGAAAGGCATTTTTTCTACACTATGTATCAAACCGAGACTAAGAGAGATGGTCCAACAATGCCTTTGTAAACTCCACAAATCAAAATTAGATTCATGGTTGAGACTAAAATTTTGAAACTCTTTCTTTGCTAAAATTGCTTAATTTTTTTAAAGCCTCAAGTGAGTTGAAGCATGGAAGTTCTAGGGGTTGATTCAGGTATTCTAAGTGTAAAGGAAAAAAATCAAAACGCCATTGAGGTATTTTTCAAGTTACTCATGATATATATTATTTTTTTCTTTTAGATAATGAACTCAGTTGACTTATATATCCGTTCTATTCTATTCATGTCTTTCACAGTAGTTCTACTTTTAGGGTTTCACGTTCTTGGTGCGAGAAACCTATTTAGCTAAACTAACCATGCACATGAGATGCTAGACCAAAATCCAAACCGCAAGAACTGTAAGGATTTCGTCGAGGAAATTGTCTATAAGCTGCAAGCTTATTTGACTCGAGCAGGTACAATAATTTTCGAGGAAGTCCTATATATTTTTTTTCCATGAGCGAGATAAAATCACTTTTGGTCCGATCGAGTCGCTAGATATCTGGGTCGAGCATCCTGTATTAAAGATAACCGCTTGGTTTAGTAACCCAAATGGGTTTCTGCATTTGGAAAGTTTGTCGTTCTTTTAAGTTAAATGCCTTTGCTCTCGAATTAGTTTGACTTGACGCTTTTCAGAAGAAACTTAGATGCTTCATTTATTCTAGTTCAAAAATTAATTTGAGTAGGTTTGATTTCTTTTTCTAGTGTGCAGATTTAATTCGAGCAAGTACAAAAAATTCTGAGTCAGGATAATTTGGACAAGAAGGTCTTCCAAAAATTTTGGTTGGGGAGAGAAGTCGTTCAAAAGAGAATGGCCGATGCCAAGTTGACAGGAAACCTTTGTCTATCTTTTATTTTCTTTTCATTTGTAGAATCATTCCTCGATAATAATTTTGATTCATATTATGTAAAATTCTTGATTTTTTGTACATATGCGATGGGTTATTTTCTTTCTTTACTTTGTTCTCATATGCGAGAATTTGTACCAAAGTTGGTTCAAATAGTCAAGATTGGTGTTTGTGTGTTAGCTACGAAACTGTGTTACTTGAACAATGCATATTTCGAACTCTAAAAAATTGTCCTCAGGTGATTGACAAGACACGAGGAGCTTTCTCAAATAAAAAAGTAATGTTGAGAATTTGTTGTCAAAGTACATTGGCTGCGAGGGTTGATTTTATCCCACCCATGAATTATTTTTTTATTATTTTATTTATTTGAACGTGAGGATCTCTCTTGCAGAATAGCTTTTTAGGTGTACTATTTAGCTATTCTATAGTGGAGGGATCCTCTTATGTGATGACTTCTTTCAGATATTAATAGTTTTTACCAACTAAATCAGCTAGCATATATATGAAATGCTCGTAAGACATAAATTAAGACATGGAAAATGAACATATTTGACAACTAATAAAGCAAGGGAGTTTACTTAGCTGATCGAGAATAAGATATGTATGGACATGGTTACTGAATACTTTATTTTTTTCTTATTCTTTTGCATCTATATCTCGAGAGTGAGTAGAGTCTCCTCTAAGGTGACTTTGAGGGTGAATCCTCCACCTCCACTTTCTTTTCTAGAGGGTTACTTGGCAACAACTTTTTTTCGTCGAACCCACCTCTGGCCCCGCTGTTCTCCCCCGCGAGATTCATCACTGGTGTTGCACAAACCTGCTCTGATGTAACCTTCTGTTGTGGTGTCACCTCTACAGTCACTGCTATTGTTGCGGCTGCCTCTCCAATAGGGGCCACTACAAGTGTTGTGCGATATTGACTTGTCAATGGCGTATCTTCTGCCATGCCAGTCTTCCCTTCTTGAAAAGAAGGTGCTGTAACTCCAATTATCATCACCTTTTCTTGTGTGGTCTGGTCATTCTGAACTCCATTACCAGTCATAGTATCTTCAAAATAACCAACTACTTTGAAACATTATAACCTTCTTTGACCATGGAAATGAGGATACCACCTAAGCAGAGTCGCCAAATGTAAGCGGATAGTTGTACAGGTGTCTATGAATAAATGGAAAGGATGAGGCGTGACCCACTCCAATGGACTTTGTCTTTAAGGTTCTTCAAAATCTCTTAGAGCAGCTTGGTGTGAAAACCTTCCAATTTTGTCAAAAATGGAGTAATATTTATGAACCTCCTCCTGAAAATATGAAACTTCACAAATAATAATAACAACATGGAGAATAAATATTTCCTGAGAATGATGGTTGTCAAGGTGAGAGTTAAGAAATAATCACTCAACACTTAAAGAAAGATACAGAAGGGAGAGAATACTAGGTGGCCTGGTCTGAATTTGACAGAGTAACTTTTTAACTGAGTTTTTATCTATGTCCATTATGACCTTGCCCAGGGTTCCTATTTATACTTGGGCACTAAGGCTGATTTGACACTTTGGGTGCCAAAAATTATAGGGAAACTTAGAGGGACAAGGTCAGTAATGTACCTTTTATCCCTACTGAGTCGACAACCACCTGTCCCCTCTGACAGACGACGGCTGGTGCAAATCAGAGTAAAAAAAAATGTGTCTCCTAATGGAGACAAAATATCTGATTTGGTAAATATCTTTTAAAGCGATAACTTGTTGTACAAGCTTTGTAAACTTGAGAGGAGCCCCAAGGACCACCTCCTCTAAAATCTTTGTAAACTCGAGGAGGGAGGTCTCAGGAACCACCTCCTTTAAAATATTTGTAAACTTGAGTAGGGTGGTATCAAGGACCACCTCCTCTAAAATCTTTGTAAATTTGTGGAGGGGGTTCTCAAGGACCACCTTCTCTAAAATCTTTGTAAACTTAAAACGGAGTCTCAAGGACCACCTCCTCTAAAATATTTATAAACTTGAAAAGGTATGTCTCAAGGATCACCTCCTCTAAAATCTTTTTAAACTTGAGGAGGCAGGTCTCAAGGACCACCTCCTCTAATTTCCTTGTAAACTTGATAAGGGAGTCTCAAGGACCACCTCCTCTAAAATCTTTGTAAACTTCAAGAGGGAGGTCTCAAGGACCGCCTCCTCTAAAATATTTATAAGTTGTTCATTACTTTGACACTATGTGTGGACTGTGTAAGGACTGTATGACCCCTAAGGTCTTTCCACTAAAAATCTCTCAATCTTAAAGTGCTTAGTGGTTGAGCTTTCTCAATAAACCAAGTTCCCAGCCACCAAGGCAAAACTCCCAAGAGATCCCAACTTGCCTTTCTGAGTCATAGTTGCTCAACTAGGATACCTGTACAAGAAAGTAAAAAAAATCAATACTTTAATATATTTCTGAGTAACAAGTCTTGAGGAGGAGTTCAGTTTTGGTGGGCCTCCTCGCCTACTAGTTTCTTTATAGAGGTTGCTCGTGGATAGCCCCTCAACCTTGCATCTTTATGTGGCTTGAATTTTGGGGCGAGGGACTGCTCGTGGTGATTCCCCTTGCCCAAGTGTCACATTTGGTCATGAGAATCAATCAAGGTGGACCTTCTCTCTCTAAACGTTAATTTATGATTTGAGCATAGGCAACCCCTCTATGTGGGCCTGCTCGCCAAGGTAGATCACCTTGTTCTAAACTTTTATTTGTTAACTTGGGCAGTGGGAGCCTCTCTAGATGGTCTCACTCTCCCTAGGCTACTTTAGAATAGCAGTTGGACACCCCTCTACAAGGACATTAGGCCTAAAGTGGAGATTAGATTTACATAAAGTGAGACGAATAAATATTGGGATAATTGAGAAAATATTCATAATTGATAAATGAATGAAAATTCAAGAAGTGTGATATAGTGATGAGTGACCCTATGTTTATGACCAATAGTGATGCCGGGAATAACTTCTAGAAAAATAATAATAATAAAGTGGTAATAAGGGGCTTTAAAGTTGTGTGAAAATTCATATAAATACGATGAGAGGTATAATTAAAATTTAATAATACATAGGGTATTTGAGAAATACATATGTACTACGTATGGGACATATAGTATTGGTCGTGTGTGTATCTACACTGATGATATAACTATATAGGTGGGAGAAATACCTATTGTACGATTTCTTATGTGTATGACATACCAACGCTGCTTGCTATCAAGGAGGAGGTTTCGCGTAGTCGATGGTCTTATCCTAATGATCCCATTGGGGGGATTTCAGATTCGTACCCAGAACATAGAACCTTGGAAAAGTAATATTTGAGAGTATGATAGTTTGACGGTTGAATGGGAGTCTAGGTATGTGAGTGACCCATTTGGGTGGGGACTATGTTCGCCTCCAATATATGTGATTTGTTTTTATGGTTCGAGGGAAATACCGAACCAACAGTCCTTTATACAGTGCGAAATGTAGCAGGACATTATAGCAGAGTATGAATGCACCGCAACTAAGTATGGAGGTGCCGTATTAATATATATATATATATATATATATATACATACCTATGATATATTTTATTGTGTGAATCTTGTTAATAAGAAAGATAGTGAAGTCTAAAATAACTTAAGTATATGAATGCTTAACTTTATTTGTGAAAACTCCCATTTGAAATAAAAGATGTGGAAATATTCAATATGGTATTGTGTGGGAAATAAAAGTGGGCACTATGAGTAACAGTTAGGAGACGAATATTTTCGAACAAGTTAGACGGTGTAACATTAACTAGAATAGTTTATAAGTACGTTAGGCGTGCACAATAGTTGAGACGTGAGAATATCAAGTGAGAGCTCGAAAAGACAAAATGTATATAGTATTCTCTTTATAGAATTTTAAATACTTGCTAAACCGTTTTAAACTAATTTCACTCGGTATCTGGCCTGTTTCTTGCAAACCTATTTTCTCTGGTGCAAACTATTTTAGGTGTCCAGCCACATGGATGCCAAGTGTAGACTATCATATGATTTGATGTGCTGCAGCTATTATGGGAGTTGCAGGTCCTCGTTATTAGATACCTGCATTATTATCCATTCAATTCATGATCTAGTTATTTCAGTTAGGGCATGTTGCCCATTCTTAGTTATCATTTATTTTAGAGAGATATTGTACTCCTTTATTTCAATTTGATGGGATTTAGTTTTATTATGGATTATTGTATTTGACATTTTTGAACTGGGACATTTATTCTAGTCTTGTTTATTCATTCAGATGGTTTCTTATTTATTATTTTTTTTATTCATGAGAATGGTGAATGTGGTGAATGATTTAAATTGTTGAATATTAATTAATGGATTAAAAGTTTTTGACACTCGCTTAATTAATTATTAGGTGATTAATAAAGCAATTATTTGAGATAGTGATGCTAAGAATGAACCAACCGAATATTCGATTTTAATTTTATAAAGGGCTGATCACCCTATATTTAATTGGGCAGGATGTCACACCGAATAAACCTTGTAAAATGAGGGCATGGTCCAGACGGTCAATCATATTTGACTCGTGGTATTGGAAAGAGCACCATGTAAGGCATGTAATTGATGTGATGCACACAGAGAAGAATTTTATGGAACATTTGATAGGAACATGCCTGGGTGTTTCTCGTTCGAAATATGAAAAGAGGGCATGCCGAGTTCTAAAGGAGATGAAAATTAAAAATATTATGGTTGAAACCTAATTCTACAACATGAAGAAATTTAATTCTCGTGGGTGCTTTCACTTTAACTACTAGTGAGAAATAGATCCTCCTAGATAAGTTGTTCAACTTGAAGAAAGCGATTGGTTATTCTAGTAATTTGTGCAGGTTTGTAAGCTACCAAATAAATGATCTGAAACAGTAAAAGTCTCACGACTAGCACATCATCATCCAAATATTTCATCTATTGTTTGGGTATTTCTTTTCTAAGCACAAAGATATCTGCATCAGTAATTATGCATATTAGTTTGTGCTTCATCTTACTGTGTATAAACGTGGCAAATAAGAAG
Source organism: Sambucus nigra (assembly GCA_949130495.1). NCBI lineage: Eukaryota > Viridiplantae > Streptophyta > Magnoliopsida > Dipsacales > Adoxaceae > Sambucus > Sambucus nigra. Next base: position 296,950,865 of record OX422213.1, read on the forward strand.
CACATTAATGCTGTGAAAGTTATTTTAGCCAAGTTAGCTTGTGTCTTGAATAAATATTTTCCTCCGTCATTATTTGACATCAATGTTCACCTTTTGTGCATCTATGTGATGAGGCTTTATTGTGTGGATCCGTCAAGTATCGCTGGATGTATCATGTCAAGCGCTTGATAAAAACCTTCAAAGATTACGTTAAGAATACACAGTATATTGGAGGGTCGATTGTGGAAAAATACATAATAGTAGAATCAACCTTATACACTCGAGTGCATATGTCAAACAAAGGCTTATGAGGTTTAATCCTCATGGAGAATGAGTGATTAGGAACCGAACGAGTTTGAGGATGAATTACCTTTCAGGAATATTAAAGAGACAAAACTCACAAATCTACAATATGAGAAAGAAACTCGTTATGTCTTCGAACCGCAATATGGAGTTACAGATTGGAGGGAGTAAGTATCTACAGATATAACTTATTTTTATTTTATTACTTGCACTCTCTATATTACCATATAAACACTACAATTTTGTGAACACGTTTAGGAAGTATGAACACAAAATTTCTAGAAATTAGAAGTGAAATTGCACGATGAATGATTCTAGGGCATGGGTATCAAAAGAGGTAATTTCCACATCTTCTGCAGTTATTTATGTATTTGTTATAAAAATTTCACTAATCCAAATTCATTAATAAAATGCATGTTTTTAAAAAGAAGTGATGTCTTTTCGAGGCTTACACGCCTAGCCAAGGGTCCCAATTTCCATGCGAAGGAGTTTAAAAAATTCTGTAACAACGGTTTTGATTTCTTGTCATACCCACGCGAGAAAAAACTATTAACACGTAACAATAGAATTTCAATTTTTCCCTTAACTTCTTTTGTGGCTATTAAAAGTGATAAAATCCAAAGGATACGGTGCTAACCGATTATGGTATTTTCCAACAAATCATGGATTTAAATTACTTGGATTTCAGCGAATTCGTCTTCTACTTTGACTGGGTGAAGGTGGAGGACACTATCAATGGATGTAAAGTTTATCCTGCCTCAAAACTTGTCATGGTAGATTTACCTAAGATGAGGAGTAAAGATCGCATTTGTTCTTTTAAAAACATGAACAAGACATTCTACTCAAAGCGCATAAACGATGACAATTAGTGTGTTGTTGTGCATGTACCAAAGGGTTGGACTACTCAATCAGATGCATTAAAGGCCCCTACGGAGTTCTAGTCTCCTCTTGATGACAATCCTAATTTGAACCATCTTTTAGTTGATTTAGAGGAAAATTGAGTTTTTAAATGTTATTTTATTATTATTTAGTTAACCCTTGTATGGAAACACTATTTGTATCTTATGTATTGGGAAAACCCTTGTATTTATTTACCTTTGTGCGTATTCTACTCATATATTTACTTCTTTATTTTCATACGTACATTCAAATCTGTTTTCTCAAAAACCCAAAAAAGGGGGCTTATACCAAAATTCACAATTTAGAGTGTCCACACAATTTTTTTACATTTCTAACACATTTGACATCTATTTTCATAAATCAAAAGTGACACCCTACACACAGATTATGGGTTGGACCCAACTTTGTTCATCGTACAAACTATGTGGACTTTGATGCCATTTTTTGTTACGTAGGCATCCCAAAATCATTTTAGGATTCAAGTCCTTTTGTTCTAGGGATTCAAGTCTTTTTGTTCTAGGGCTTCTTTCATGTTTGAATCCATGCATAACGTTGGGTAACTATTTTGAATTCTCTTTGATGGAATTCATTTGTAATTCCCTATTTTTGAATGTTTTGAACTCATATATGTACTAGTTTAGAATTCATTTGGTTTGGCATTGAGATGCAATGATGATATGAAAATATTGTTTCTTTAAATGCAAACTGATATGTAGTTTGGGACTGGTGTATAAACTGAGCTAGACTTCATATATAAACAGAGTTGAATTCCAGTGTAAAGGTCTAAATTGATATTTAAAGAGAGTTGAATTCAACTCATATATAAACTGATTTAAATTGAGTTTTATTATTTGTTCATGTTTGCTGTAGATGTAGTAAGGAACAAGACGAACGTTGGGTTTAATGCACTTTTGGCAGAAGTATTAGGCTCCACTTGAAGTAAAATCCTCATCATCAAACCTAGAGATGGCCACTAAAAAGGACCAAAAAATACGGAATGCGCGATGGATTGTTACCTAATCAATGAACTATTGGAAGAAGTACTAGGAGCGGCAAAAGGAGAAGACTTAAATGCAAGAATTTCAAATTTAGTTGCATCTTTTTATTGCTTAATAGTTAGTTAATTAGTGTTTTACTATTATTTTTTTACTTATAAATTAGTTAGTATCTTAATAATTAGTTATTTTTTGTTTAAAAATTTGATGACTTAATATTTATTTGTGGAAACATGTACAAGTTTGAAAACATGTACATGTATTTTTTGGAATGAAAAAATTTTAATTTTATTTTTTAAAATGGTCACGGTTTGGAGTCTTGACCAAACCAGTGAACAAAATAAAAATTAAAATATGGTCACGGTTCAAAATTATGACCATATTTTAATTTTTTATTTTAGTCACTGTTTTGGTCATGGCTCTAAGTTGTGACTAATAACAAAACCTCCCTTTTTAGTCACGGTTTGAGATCGTGACCTTTATAATAATACACCAATTGGGTCACATGTGGAATCATGGCTTTAAGCCGTGACCACCGGGTCACGATTCCAAATTATGACCATACTATCAATGTTGATGTCACCCATTAGACAGTGACCACTATTAGGGTCAAGGTTTTGGACCATGACCCGAAAAATAGTCACCCTTAAAATGGTCATCGGTGAAACTATGACCATGGCTCATGGCCAGTGTCAAAATCATGAGCATTTCCAATTTATGGTATAGTTCTTATTCCAGGATAAGGTACCACTTACGAATGTTACTTCGCACTAAACTCCTCAATAGATTTCCCAAGCTTCAATTCACAACTTCATTTTATAGATGATGAGATGAACTAAATTACAAACTAGTTCCGAGATTTCTCCACAAAGTTTGCTAAAAATGACTCACAAACATTGAAGCTCGATCCGAAGTGATGGTGTTTAGAATACCATATAGCTTGACTATTTCATTAAGATAAAGATCAACAACATGACATGCATCCAAGGTCTCGTTACACGGCACAAATGATACTTTTTTTATAGAATCTATCAAAACCGCCATAATTGAATAATTGTTTCTTTGAGTTCGAGCCAACCCAAGAATAAAGTCTAAACTCGCATTGCCCTAAAGATCTAATGTGACAAGTAGAGGCGTATCTAAACCCTTATTTCAAGAATGGATTTTTGCAATGTGATAAGTTTTACAACTCTCCACAGGCTTAGAAACACCACGCTCCATCTGTAGCCAATAAAAATTTGACTCAAAAAGAGCAAGTGTTTATCACTCCTAAAGTACCCACCTAGTCCACCACATTGAGATTCAATTAGAATAACTTCCCTCAATAAGCATTCACTAAGGAAAAAATGATTGTTTATGAAAATATAGCCATAATTAAAACATTGTTAATAAGGGACCAAAGAAAGAATCATCTTTTAAGACTTTGAACCCCAATACCTTTACTTTCATAGAAATAAGAAAGGAACGCCTTCAACTTAATGCATTCACCACTTGATTTTGCACACCAGATTTCTAATTGATATGAAAAGAAAAGGCGTGTAAAAATTCAACCCATTTGGTATGTCTCAAATTGAGTTTGAGTTTACTATTAATATATTTTAGCGCTTGAAGATCCAAAAAGAGAATAAACTCTTTAGTCATAAGGTGGTGTCTCCAACGATTCAAGTCTTAAATAATAACATAGAAATCCTTGTCATAAGTTGGATACTTTTGTGAGAAATTCTTAATATGTCACTAAAGTATGCAATAGGCTTCCCTTGTTGGCTAATAACAACACCAATACCCACATTTGAAGCGTCACAATCACCCTTGAACACCTTGTTAAAATGTGGAAGAGAGAGAATTGGAGCTACCACCATTTTCTCTTTTATAACCTCAAACTCTTTTATGATTCATTACTCCATTTAAAGGCACCCTTATTTAAGCATTATATAATTAGAGAAATAATGGTTCTAAATTTCTTCACAATTTTTTTGTAAAAAGATGTTGGACTATGAAATCTTCTAACATCACGAATCGAATGAGGAATTGGCTAACTAGTTATTGCCTCCACTTTGTTTAGATAGACCTTGACTCGAGATTACATAGCATAAGAATGCTATTTGTCAACATGTCACCTATTTTCAAATTAACATATAACTCTATCCTCTTAATACATCAAAGACCATTCGAAGATGCTCAAAATGTTGATTTTGGTCATTGTTAAATTAAAGAATATCATCGAAGTAAACCACAACAAACATACAAATATAAGGCTTGAATAGGTGATTCATAAGACTTACAAATGTCATAAGAGCACTAAAAAGACCAGATGGATTCACCATCCATCCAAATAGACCATCCCATATCTTAAAAGATGTTAAGTCAATCATCAAGTCAAGAGATAGTAAAGCAATACGAGATAATAATTTTCTTCACCACCCTAGTATCCACTCACGTCCTCTAAGATCCATCTTTGTAGGATCACGTAGCGTCGGGACAACTCATGGACTCATGTTCTCTATAATCAATCATTTATATAAAAAAATCATCAACTTGATTTTGAAGCTCTTCATATTATTTAGGATTGATTTGGTAAGATACTTTATTTAGAATCATAACACCTATCTCTTATCAGCAGAAGGGGAGATGGAATATCCTTTGGTATCACATCATAAAATTTATCAAACAAAGGTTTCAAGTCAGGTGGGACTTCAAAATACTCTTCATTTTCCTCCCTTACCACTAGAAGAAAAGAATTTCCATCCCCTTCCACTACCTTGTCAAATTCTTCCCATGAGAGAAAATGATTTACATTGCCCTTTGACGGTGTAAGAGAGCTCTCCGACTTTAAAGGGTATAAAATAACTTTAACACCGTCCTTACGAAAAGTGTAGGTATTTTTAAACCCATCACGTTATATATGTCTATGAAATTCCCAAGGTATCCTAAGAACTAAATGAAAAGCATCAATAGACACGACATCACACCAAATTTCATAGACATATATATTTTACCAACTAAAAACTAAACCAAGCACCTTTTATTGACTTTTACCTCATTTGCCTTCTTAATCCATGATAACTTATAAGGTTGTGGGTGATCCTCTATTTTGAGACTCAATTTATCCACTATTTTAATACCCAAAAACATTCTTACAACTACAACCATCAATGATAGCATTAGATATATTGCCATGAGATGTGCAACTGGAATGGAAAATTTTATTTTTAAGTCAGTGATCATTCTCCACATGGGTTGAATTTAAACTTCTTCGAACAAAAGGCTATCCACCTTAGTCACCATGTATAATTTTAGCCTCACTTTCATCTTCTTCACTAGAAATTTATTCCACACCCTCATTGATGTCCTCCTCCACTAATGAAATAATCTTTCAATTTGAAAATTCAAAGAAAATATACCCAAAGCCATGAAATTTGAAACATTGGCGAGAATTTGAATTCGAAGAACGAGCCTGAATTGATTTACCTTTAACATCTTTCTTCAAAGGTGGCTTGAAATATGTCTCCAAAGTCTTGGAAGTATATGTACTCCCCCGGTTTGAACGTCAATCGCGACTCTAGTTTTCTCCTTGAGTTGTTTATCCACCATTATGACCAATTTGAACACTATATTATAGGTTCAATAAGGTCGTAAATGGATTTTTTTTTAAATTTTAGTCCTTAAACCTCCAAGATAGTGAGAAATTGTCTGTTCATCCGACTCAGATAAATCACAATGCATCATGATATGAGAAAATTATTTTGAATACTCCTCCACGAACAACTCATTTTTCTTGAAGTTGTGAAACTTAAGAAAAGCATCTTGTAAGTAATGACTAGGCAAGAATTTCTTCTTTAACTCATTTTTTTTATCTTCTCCAATGTTATAATTCCTATATTTTCCTTCATCATCACACTACTTCTTCAAATGCCCCCCCCCCCCCCTAAATTTAGGCATGCTTCTTCAACACAGTGGCAACTAAATTTTCTTTTCTGATTTTTAGAATTTCATAGTAGTCAAATATTTTTTCCACGATATTGAGACAATTAATGAATTCATTGCCTTAGATTTTATGGAATGGTAAATTTGATATAATCATGGTGATTGGGTTATTTCCTTGAACATCGATTATTCAAAGGAGCCTCTTCGTCCGATGCTTGGTCATGAGTATGATAAAAGGAGTTAATCTCATCCTCATCTCGTAGTAATTCATTCTCTAAATCATGATGTGAATCATCATTATCCAAAGCTTTGAATCATAGTAAATGATATTTGATTTTTTGCATTTGTCTCCTCAAATAATCTAATTCAATATCACGCAAGTCTCATTCACATACAAATGCATCAACATTCAAGTCACAAAGACAATGCATGGCCATCAGAACCTAGGCTCTGATGTCAAACTGACACCAGATAATGAAAGAGAAGGAGATAACATATATGTAAACTCAGGAATCATAATCAAAATCTACGGAAATGACCAAAGAGAAATAACAACACTCATCACAAATTGTAATCCAACCAATGGTTAAAAGCCAAAAAAAAAAGAATCCACTTCTTAGACAAAAGTTTATTTTATAATCTCAAATCAACTTTCCTTTGCTTCATACATCCTCAACCTTTATCTAGGTTCTTTGAATAACCCTCTAGAAATGGATAATTAATAGATATTAGATAGAATAATGAATAACTAGAAGTTGGGAAACTAAAAGACTAGACATTTAAAACTCAAAACTAATCTTCCTTAAACTTTTACGTCACTTCAAATGCATACCAATCTATGTTCACATTGAATTAGAAGGTTAATTATATAAAAAATGCAATTTATGGAAGTCCTCTTTAGACTAAGCTTTAAATCAAGTCATTTGGACTTCTGAGAAGGGAGTTATGATTCTTTTACAAAAGGGTGTATATGCTAACAACAAATTCAAAAATAGACTCTTTAATTGTTTTAAGCCCATTTAATAAACCATGATAATTCCAGAGGCTTGTAGAAATATTGAAGTTTTCACCTACATCATTCTCTTTCGGTAGAAAAATATTCATCCTCGTCTCGAATTCATCCTTATCATCATGGTATGGTGAAAGATCTGACTCATTAAAAAGTTGCAAAAACACCATACTCTCCTGGAATTTCTATGTTGTAAGGATCATTGCCATACATGTCAAGGACTTTAAAAAGACCATTATCCCTGAGCTTTGGTTTTTCATCTTTCGCATGAGGAAAATTTTCTTTTCACAAATAAATCCACAACAAAAATCACCCTCTTCGAACGCAACAAGCTTACGATGCTTATTATCTTGATTTTGATTCTTCTCATTCTGCTTAATTATTTTCTCATGCACCTTGTCATGAATTTTTTTGATATACTTGGCATTTATTTCTATATCACAACTGAAGTGGTGAGTTTTTTGAAGAGGCCTAAATCTACACAAATTCTAATAGACTAACAGGCGTAGTTTGGCTTGAAGACCCGTTGTAAGAAAATTTATCTTGTGTTAGGATAAGATACAAATTTTGGATGTCTTCCCATAAAAATACTCGATATGTTTCCCAAGCTTGAATTCACAGCTTCATTTTGTCTATTAGTATGTGGGTGATGAGATGAACTAAATTTCAAACTAGTTCCAAACGTTCCCCACAAAGTAAGCTAAAAGAGACTCACAAACTTCGAATCTTGATCAGAAGTGATAGTGTAACGCCCCAACCACGATTTGGGTCATTTTTAGGTCAACACGCCCCGAGTCAAGGAGTTAAAGGGGGAGGGGTAAGGTCCATTTACTTTATTTAAGGAAATCCTTTACTTGCTTTACTAATTATGAATTAAATTTGTCATTTGTAACTTGAGAAAAGAAGTGAGAACTTTCAATAACTAGCCAATTTGCAAGGTTTATTTATAAAAATTCAATTTAGGCAATGCTAAATAAATAGTAAATACACCATATTCATCCTTTATTATTACTGACCGTGGGTATAGGCCCAAATAAAATTTTAAAGTACCGAATGTTTGAAATACCAAATTTTCTATGATCAAAATAAATTACAGAGCATTTAGCGATGCGAGTTACACTTCGGAGCCTTACTAGCATCCTTTTCGGCATCCCTACATTATGTACCTGGGGTGGGGGTGGGGGATTTATCATAAAAATCAGGGGTGAGCAAACACTCAGAAGGATGGGTAATACTAAGATATACGTTTTCTACAAAAAAAATACTATACATGTATTGGGTATGTTAAACAAGTCCAAAAACGATCAATATTTTTTCTAGTATTCGTACAACTACATGCAATGCACCCGAGAGATGAGCACATACTCACACTTAACTATTTTCATCACCCTTTATCAGGTCAAGAGACTAGATAATTATATTTTATCCTTTAGTCTCATTTATCATATTTCATTAGGTTGTTTTACTTATACATTTTCAAGTACAACAACTATCATTTCCATTTTACTTTATCCTTTTCTCAAAATTATCCAATTACCACATACTTTAACGGGCTCCACACTACTAGCTATGCTACCATATGCTCTGGCCAGTGATTTTGGTTCTTTCACCCCAGGGCTTCGAGCCCTCCTTAATTTTTTCGGTGTCATCCGAGTCCAATTTAATGTGCATTAACATTTTATCTAATGTCCACATTATTCTACCCATTTTATCGATTTCTCATACTACGGTCTAAGTCATTCTTTCATTTTATCAATGTGTCACTTATTCACTTTATCCGTTTTTCACTAAAAACCCGACCGATAAGGTCCAAGAGGTAGTCCTACCACTAGGACCCTCATTTTTTTTCCAAAATCACAATTTCCCTTATTTTATCATAATTTTTTGTGAAAAAAGTATTTAATATCAATTTGGCACTAGAACTCAACCTTTTTCTTTCAAAATATCCTTTCCATGATTTTATATCAAAAATCATATTATCATTTTATGTTTTGCCACATAAAATGTAGTACTCATTCAAGACCATTTTTATCCAAATGTCCTTAACTTAGCCCTATGATTATGTCTGACCCAAATATTATTCTTCTTTCATTCTAATAATATTTTACACATTAAGGGATATTTTTCCTCATTTATTCGTTTCATTACTAAACCCATTTTAACATGTTTAGTTAAGTCTACAACATCATCATTTATCATACTACATGTTTAACAGAGGATATTAACCTCCAATGCATTTAAATCAACAATAATCATGGATTTATGTATTTTCACCTGCTTTCTTCCAAATTTCAAGGTAAAATCCAATTTTTTGAAAAAAATACCCATTTTAGGGTTTTGTCTTGTTAAAAAAACTCCATTTTTTTACAAGACCAATTATTTTATCAAATAATTACATTCTAGGCATTAAAATCCTTCTAGCAATCATCCTAAAAAAAATTCATAGCTTGAAAATATTGAAAACATGGAAGAGGAAAATCCAATCTTAGATTAGAAGACGAGAACACAAAAATGGGTGACTTGAAAGATCTTAAAACTCCTAAGCTCTAAAGCTTCTTTAAAAACTCCTAAAAACCTTCTCTACAAACTCTGCTCCACCACCTTCTTCTTTGAATAAAGATTGAAAATGGTAGAATGGGTGTCGATACGGTGTCACTTATGGTGTAGGAGTGGTGGAAAGGCTTATCAACGAAGGGACAAGGGTTAGAGAGAGGGAAAATGGGTGTAGGCACCTTAGAGAGAGAGGGAGAGAGAGAGAGAGAGAGAGATAGATGAGATGAAAATGTGAGGGAGAGTCCCTCCGCCATTCCCCATCTTATAATCCAACAATCCTTCCCAAAATTAATTTAAAAACCCATTAAAATCCCATAATATTGATCAAGCCAGACGAAGCTGACACGTCTTAAAATCAAGGGCCAAAAGCATGACAGCGTATAAAGGCAAGCAATTTTGACCAGATTCTCCCCAGGTCATTCGAACGAAAAGTACTTCTTATTGGAATGAGACTAGATTCTCGTTCAAATATCCTTCGAACGACCTTTTGAAAATAGAGACCTTCTATGCAGATGGGTCTCATTCGAACCTCGTTTGAAGTCTTCATTGAATGAGGTGGTTTTCTCGTTCGAACCACATCAACTCATTTGAACGATATGAGGATATCATTCGAATGACCTTGGGTTTGTTCAAACCACCAATATTTTCAAAATTCTTCAATTTTTTTAATAGCTTACAACAATATACATTAAGTCCACCAAAACAATCAGATGTAGGTATAAACGCTGAAATATCAATAATTCAATTCCTAGTAATTTCACATGGTTACAAATTACACGGAAATGAATAAAAATATTGGGAGCGAGTATTAAATTATCCCATCCTTAGGGGATTTTTGTCCCCAAACTAAGGGATGAGTTCTGGTTGCTTCTATCGTATCTCCCACTCGTGTTCCGAAGTCGCACCTTCAAATCCTTGAAACTCCAAAATGACATTTACAAACGAGATAACCTTGTTGTGTAGGACTCTCTCCTTATAGTCTAGAATGGATATGGTTCATGTGGGGAAAGTGATATCGTCCTCCAACTCGATGCGGTTCTAGTCGATGACATGATGGGGGTCGTGGAGATAATTCTTCAACATAGAGACATGGAATACATTATACACCTAGGACAACTGTGGACGTAGTTCTAAACGGTACATGTCTAAGATTTCAAAGGGGCCTATATACCATGGGGACAACTTCCCTTTCTTACCGAACACTTGAGTAATTGTCATTTCTCTAACCTTCAACATCATATGGTCTCCTACCAAAAATTCCATGGTTACCCAATGATTATCATCTTAATTCTTTTGTCAGATCTAGGCCGTTATGATCTTCTACTAAATTACTCGAATCTTCTTAGTCATCTCTTGGATTAATTTTTAATTGGTGAGATACTTCTCACCAAACTCATCCTAACAAATTGGAGAGTGGCAAGACCTCCCATAAACAAACTCAAAGGGGGCCATCTCAATGATCTCCTAATAGCTGTTGTTGTAAGTGAACTCTACTAGATGTAGATTCACCACCCAACTGCCCTGAAATTCGAGCGCGCAAGCTTTTAGCATGTCCTCTAGAATTTAGATAGTTTTCTCTAATTGAACGTTTATCTCAGGATGAAATGGAGTACTTATGTTATCTCGGTACCCAACTCTTGTTGAAATTTCTTCCAAAATGGGGACACAAAATGAGGATCTCTGTCTGAGACAATCGAGAGAGTGACACCATGAAGCTTGACTAGTTCCCTATAATATAACCTCACCAACTTAGCCACGCTATACGTGACCTTGATCAGCAAGAAATGTGCAGACTTTGTGATACGATCTATTATAACCCATACCACATCATGACCATGCTCAGATCGTGGTAACACTGTTACAAAATCTACCGTTATGTGCTCCCACTTCCATTCCGCCATGGGTAGTTGTTGCAACAACCCTGCTGGCTTCTTGTGCTTGACTTTTACATGTTCATAGGTGTAGCACTTCTCTATGAACATTGTCACATACGTTTTCATGACAGACCACCCGAACCCCCTACAAAGGTCCTTATACATCTTAGTAGCACCGAAATGTATGATGAAGCATGAGTGATGGGCCTCTACTATCACCGCATCCTAAATCTCTTCGATAATAGGGACAATCATCCAACCCTTATGTCATATCCCACCATCCTTATCTACATGAAGAGTGTCGAACACTTCTCCATTCAGAATACGATCCCGATAATGAGCAAACTTGGGATCACACGACTAGGTATTAAGGACGTTTTGCTGAATAAGTGGTCTTTCCACCCCACCCCACAGGTATGCCCTATCCTAACCCCGTTGAATGTTCAAGTCGAACTTATGTAACTCCCCAAACATCTTCACGCTATAAAATCTCATCGCTGCATGGGTAAGACTAGACTTCCTACTAGAGCATCAGCAACCACATTAGCCTTACTAGGGTGATCACTACAAGAAATAATATATATGCCAACGTTTTTTTAGACGTTTTAATAAAATGTCAGCATAGAAATATTTATCGACATTTTGTTCAAAAGTTTACTAAATTTATCGGCATTTTATTTAAACGCCCGGAATTATTGACGTTTAATATAAAAGTGCCAAAAATTACCCACATTTGTAAATCAATGCTATAAGATAACCGACATTTTTTAAATAAATGTCGGGTATCATTCCTCCCGCTTTTCATTGCCACACTCAATCTAAAAAAACGTCGGAATTTAAGTTTTATGTATTTCCCTCCAATAAGAAATCCAAACAATTTTTCATTTGAAATTGCTAGGGATCCAAATCGCTAGCAGCATTTTTTAAGAATCGATAGGTATAGCCGCTCGTGTCTTACAATTTTCAAGAATCCAAATCGCTAGAATCTCTTTTCAAGAATCCACAGGCCTTGCAGTTTCGTGATTGTGAATGCTTATGCTTTTATCTTATAGTTTCATCAAATCTACAGATAAACTGCACGAAACTAGTCGACTGTTGCAGCCCTTTTCACCGATTGAGGTTTTTGAAGGATCAAAGTATCAATATTGGTTCGTGCTATTCCTTTTCTTTCCAAATGCATTACGAATTATTTTGCGTGCTAGTTGAGTAAATTTGTTAATCCATGTATTGTGTGCATATATGGACACCCCCACTGGATGTTTGGAATCATCTTTGCATATGAAATTTGTTGAGTATTTCGGGACACGTATTGTTTACGTATTGCATTTAGGGCATGGAATTGATTGAGTATTTGAGGCTAATTATTAATTCACCATTGTATTTAGGGCTTAACATTAGTTGAGTATTGGGGCCTAAATATTGTATCCAGGGTTTTATATTGATTGAGTATTCTTTGTTGCTTAAAGATTAACCGATGAGGTTGGTGGAAAATAAGCTTTGGGCCCAAGAAAGTTATTTCAGAAAAAATGGCAGAACAATGGAGGATGAAAGGGCTAGAAAGTGAATGAGAAGAGGGTGAGCAAGACAATGGCTAAAAGTGATGAGGGATGGTGAATGAGACTTTTTTTTTTAAAAGTTTTTTTATGAATGCCATGTCTTTTATAGCTCGGTTCGGTGACTTGCAATACCTAGTCAACTCGGCCTATTTGTCTAACTTTTGGCCGATACTTTGAACCACACAAAGTAAATAGGCTATCCTTATCCAACCTACCTTGTGATCCGGCAATAAGGGATTATGTTTTGTTACCCCTCTCTCTTTGAATTTACACATTCCTTTTTAACTGACATAGGATAACTACCACTTTTCTTTTGTGTTTGTGTTTGTTTTTGTATAATTTTCAAAGGTTGAATATATAAGTATATTTTTCAATACTTATTTAAGTTGTAATTGTTTACCTATAATCATAAGATCTATGTTACCGATAATGATTTCTCGCATTAATTTCAAAAAAAAAATTGGTTTTGTTTTCACTAGGTCAAATATACTGATGGATAAGAGTTGGATTAATATAAAACATAGAGACCACCCTTTATATGAGAAAGGAGTGGAGGAATTTCTTAAATTTGCCTCTGATAATAGACAAAATGCTGAAAGAATATAGTGTCCTTGTAAGAAGTGTCGAAATATGATATTTGTGAAGAAAGATGAGGTGGTGGAACATATATTACTAAATGGTTTTCTAGCGAGTCATACTTATTGGACTTTTCACGAAGAATCTTCCTCTTATTCAGTTACCTCTTCCGAATAAATTATTGGTTATGAAATGCGAGAGATGATACTCGATGCCTTTGTAATTCCCCATTCGAACCCGCTTAACTTTATGGATGGTGATGAGGAGAGTCAACAAACGCGCTGGGGTCCCGATGAAGAAATTAAGAGATTCTTTAATATGATAAAAGAAGCTGAGTAGGAGTTGTACCCAGAGTTTAAGAAGTATTCTACACTCTCATTTACTGTACGACTGTTGCATATAAAGTGCCTTGGTGGATGGAGCGATAAGACCTTTACAATGTTTCTTGAATTATTAACAGATGCATTTCCCGAGGGTGAAACATTACTAGGGCTAGAGTATAAGAAGATACATGCATGCCCTAACGATTGCATATTGTATTGGAATGAGACAAAACATGAGAGTGAATGTAGAAAGTGCCACACCCTAAGATATAAGCAATCAAAGGCTTAGGCAGATGACGATTGTTGATGTAAAAGACTAGATTTGATATAATTAATCAATCATAGACAAATATGAATAAATAAATAAGACAAGAGATTTTTAAAGTGGTTTAGCGTTATAGAAAATGGCCTACGTCCACTATTTTGTATTATTGGGTATTTTGCCCTAATCTTGATTATGGTCGCTTATGATTGCTTCTGATTGTCCCTCTTGCCATGAGGGTATTACAATGTATTTATAGCCCTTGGGCTGTCAATGTGAATGGATAATAGGCATATTCATCCGTACATGATAGGGAATGACTGTAATACAATAAATATTGAATCTATCTTGGTCGTTTAGTCTTCCCAATAAGTTGCTCAGTATACTGAGTAGCTCGGTACATTGAACTTATGCTATGTTTAGTTGACACATGTCTTTATATAATTAGTCGATGCCAGATGACTAATTTTTATACCAACAAAAGCCCCCAATGTTTCACAGTTGTGGTTTGATGTGAGAATGTGGAACATTTTACCAAAAAGTTGCTCAGGCATATTTTTCACGTTTTGATAAACTGCAGACCTTCCATTATTGGATTTTTTTTACACTTTATGTAATAGTTTTGAGCGCGAAATGGAAAATTTGTAAATATTTTGAATTTTCTGGGATCGCTTGGGTACTTGCGTCTTTTTTCGTTGATTAGCCTCCGAAAAAGCAATCGTCATGACTCATGATCATTACTTTTCTCGTTCCCCAAGGGAGCGTGTATAAAGGTGGTATAATTCAATTGTCTTCTACCTTTTTCCATCTAAATTCCCAAACTCCTTGTTTTCTAACTTTTCTTCTTACGATCGTTCTTTCTATCCTCTGCCTTAGCTGATTTCTTAATTTTATGTAAGAATTTCTTCCTTTTTTCTTTATTTTATTCATCATGGTCTATCTTATCGAGTTGTTAGATAAGTTTAGAGCCGACTTTGAAATACCTTCTTGGGTTGTCTTGAAAAAACCTCCTTGCACTTCTGATTTATTTTCTCTAACTGAGGGACATTGGTTTCCCTCTATTTTTATTGCAAAATGTGGTTTTTCTTTCCCGTCTACTCCCTTGTGTTCGGAATTTTGCCAATATTTTGATATTGTACCTGAAAAAGTAGTTCCAAATTCATGGAGGGTAGTTAATAGCATAAATAGGTTGAATAAAATTCATGGAACTCATCTAGGGATTCCTGAAATTATGTACAGTTATAAATGGGTCACTAGCGACACCACCTTTTATTTAAAAACTAGGTTTTCTAATAGAGCTTTAGTGGTCAATCTCCCTGATTCCAACATAAATTATTTTGAACATGGGGTTGTGATGAAAAATTGGCAACACCTCCCATTAAAGGTGAAGGATGTGTACCATGGTCCCAGATGTCCACATTATGGAAACAGGATAGGTTGTTTGTTTTCCAAACTAGCTCTATTTTTGTTTAATAAAATGTGTCAGTGACTTTTACTTTTTGTTTTGCAGTTGACAGTAAAAGAAAACCCCCAAAAGAGAGTAATATCAATATAAAAGAGTTGAAATTTATCTGGGGTTTGCATCAATTAGTTACTGGGGAGCACGTGAGAGCTTCTTCCTATTTATTGCGATATAATAACACCAGTTCCTCTTTTATTGCTCTTCCTACTGCTCCTCCTTTGGTGATTGATCTTGAGTAGGTTCCAGCATCTTCTTCAGTTATTGAAGGATCTTCTTATGATTTGTTTACCTCCATTACTGATTTGATGATGAAGAAAAGAAGGATGCATGATCTCTTTGCCAAAATTGTCCCTGGTGGTGATGGGGCAAAAAAGAATAAATAAGATGTCCCAACTGAAGGGACTAAGAAAAAGGATACTGCTCCACCTAGGGGAGCAATCCCAGTTGTCAAGGAGATCATCAAGAAGACCCCTTTTGCTCTAAAAGAGGCAACACCTTTAATTGAAAAGGTTGTTATTATTCAAAAAGACCAACACCTTTGATTGAAGTTACTCCTTTGAGAAGATTAAGAAGGGGTCTTGTTGAGAAGACCGTTGATGTTGTTGCTCAACCTACTGGGGTTAAAATACCTTCTTTAAAGACTGGTCCTCCAGCATTTATTACTCCTAGCTTGGCCAAGAAGTTGATCTGGTCTGGAACTCTTCCTGATTATAGAGCTGCTAAGACTTCTACTCCTCGGGGGAAGAACACTCACTTGGTCGCCCAACACCTTGCATTAGTAAGTGTCATTATACGTGTCATTTTAGTTCAATTTTCAATTTTCATATTCTAACTTGAGTTTCTTTTCTTCTTGCAGTTTTTGGTGTATTTCAATAATATTCTGGAGAAGGATGAAGCTATCAAAGTTACTTCCTCTTCCTGAAGTAGAAGAAGCCCTTGTTGGGTTATCAAAATCTTTGGAAGAGTCCCGACAGAAGTATGAGGATGACAAAACTGCTTGGGAAAATAAAACCAATGCTGCTGAGATAGCTCAACAAAAAGATGTAGAGGCTGCCAAGGAGGATGATCTAGCTCGGTAACAAGCTGTGGAAGCTACCAAGGAGGCTGATGTAGCTCGGCAATAAGATGTAAACACTTCCAATGAGACATAGGAGAAATTTAAGTTTTCGTTTCCACCAAGGAGAAAGATGAGAGCAAGCTTGAAGAGGCTGAATGGCGTAAGAAAAATATTGAATAGAGAGTCAAATATGTTGAAGATCTTCTTAGGGAAATTGCTTCCTTGGTGAAAAAGAAGATAAGGTCTGCTGTGAAGAAGTTCTTTAGCTCTGGCTGGGACAAAGGGTGGAACAAAGATGTAACTGCTGCCTCTGTCCAAATAGAGTATACAAGTTTAAAGTTCTTTAGGGATGGATGGGTTATAGAGTTGAAGGAGTTGAACGTTGATGAGGACTCTAAACTATTTCAGTGATATGTTCATAGCCCTCCTCCTTCTATTGAAGAAAATGATGAAGAAGAAGATGATGAAGCTGTATCTGATAAATCTTCTTTGATGATAGTATAAAAACACCCACTGCCACTATCCCTCAATACTTCGAGTAAGTTCAACAGACAACAACTTCTTTTGAACAATGTCAGCTAACCTCCGAGCAACCAATCCCTTCTTCAAAATCAGTTGAAGACGTTATAGGGAATAATGAGAAGGTGTAATATTGTTCGGCAATTTTTTGCTTTCCTCTGTTTTCCCTTTGTTTTGTATTTTTGGTTGTACCCTCCTTTAATATGATCAATAAAATGGACTTGTTATTTATTATGAATTTCTCATTTATTGTTCAATATAGTTGTGTTGTTGTTGATCTCTTTTTACTTTTCCTTGCTAGTTTATTGCCAGGATGGAACTGTTGTCAGCTCATGATACAAAGTTGATGAAGAAATGTATAGATTACTTCAAAGCTTGTCATGCAGATTTCACTGAAGCACAAATAATTGATGTTCTTGGATCTAATGCTTATTAAAGTGCAATTGAGGCTTACCAATATTTAAAGTGTCTACTTTATCAGGCAGTAGAAAATAATGTAGCTTACTACTAAATAATTGAAGATATTCAAGTAATAATTGAAGAACTCTAACTTCAACACAAGGAGGCCATTGCTCTTATTCATGAAGGTTATGAGAAGAAGTACCAACAATTGAGTGTTGATCGGGGTTATGAAAAATTTATTTCTGCCCATAATAAAAGAGAAAGGGTGCTAAAATATAAAATTCAGGAGCATAAAAGCAATGTTAAACTGTTGGAGCAAGAAAATTTTTCTTTAAAAAAAGAATTGAGACAACTAAAATCTTCTTCTTCCTCTAAAGCTCTGGTCCCAGTTAATGATGAAGGTTTTTCCTTTTTGGATACTGAGAATGACTCATTAAGAGAAGAATTAGAAGCTTTGAAAAAATTCAGACCTACATCCACCTCCCGGGGTAGAATAATGTAACACCCCGCCCGCCCGGGCAGAGCGAATGGAGCGCTAATGTGATAAAAATAAATCCAAATCCACAAGTGACAAGGTATAGAGCACCTAAATCCCATAACAACAAAAGAGAAACTACAAATATCAATTTTTTCAAATAAATACTAAGTCTCTCGAATTACATACAACAACTAACTCGAAAATAAAATACAAATCTCCAAAGCTCTATACATCAAAATAATACAAATCTTTCCCAAACAATCCTCGCTAACATCAATCTCCATAGCGCCCCAAAATCCGCGCTAACCTGCCACTAAAAGAAAATATGGGGAAGTACACAATACGACAAGAAAGATGCTCAACAAATATATGTTAGCGATGAATAAAACGTAACAACACGAGTACGAATATTCAAATCAAATGCAAACCTCATAGCATTTATCAATATAATTTCTCAACAACACTTTAACTGGGTCACCAGGCCTCACCACTTCCGTATATGCTTTATCAAGCCATATCTCGAAAAACAGGAATTTTGGCGGGTGCCCAACATCCGTGCCATATTAAAATCTCATGACAACATGCTCATCAACAATATAATGATACCACATGAATCAAAATAATTTCAACAATTATTTTCCAGATTTTATTGAATTTATCAATTCAAATATGAGTTCAATTAACAATAATTCAAAGAGAATGACAATCCCGAGATTTAAGGAGCATATTGTGAAAAACCCCATACCTCAAACCATGATGACAAACTAATGATCACATCCTCAAGATCAACACAAAAGATCTACAAAAGCTCCTCCAAGAACCTCCAACAAAATAGCCCCAAGAACACCTCTAATCTAAGGTTGGAACTCACAAATCTCAAGGGCCAATGTATAATTAAAAGGAAGAGGAATATAAAATATATTTGCTGCCAAAAAGTTGTGCCAAAAGTAGGTTAAAAAGGTTACCCACGACTTCCTTTTATAATGCAAAAAAATGAAGAGTTGGAATCCAAAAGACTCATTTAAATAAGGCAAAGAAATGAAGAGCTGGAAGTCAAAATAACTCTAAGAGTTAAAAACATTTAAAAATCATTTAAAAATCCGTTTTAATTCCGTTTTCGAAACCGTTTGAAATTCTCGCCTTTAAAAATAATAACCAACATATTGGAGCAATAAAAATAAATTTATAAAAAACTTTATTTTTCCTCTTTATTTTGAAAATACCCCCAAAATTACGCGGGTTATTACAAATAAGAGTTGGTCGGAATAGTATTGAAGAAACTATAACTCAGTAAGCCTTAGAAAATCAAGCTACTCAACTGAAGGCAAAAATCAAGATTTGGCTAAGATGTCCCAAAAGATTCAAACTCTTACCGAGCAACTATCCAATCAGAGTTCTGCATTGAAGAATAAATAAAGTGTGCTGAAAAGACTTCATCAACATGTTGAACGATTAACTTATCAGTTTCACAAGCAGTCCAAAGAGTTTTGGATAGAGGGATATAATGAAGCTTTATATCATCTTGATGCCAAGTTGAAGCAATCAAATAATGAAGGATACAAATAAGGATGATTGAATGCTGTGACCGTAATGAAAATTGAGCAAGGAACGGAGCTGTGGGATTGTTATGAGCCTGGGTTTCTTGATCTGCTAGTACCATCGTTCTAGCTAGATGTTAGCTGGATTCCAGTTAGCTCTATTACTCAATGTATGATTTCCAAATACCTTGGTGATTACAGTATCTTGGAAGAATTTAAGATATTTAGAACTCCTCATTTGCAAGACCGACCAAGTTCAAGCGACACTAGGATGCTGCAGGACCTGAACTTTATCAATTCTTCTTTCATTTTAGATGATCCTCCATATGGAATGGAGCCTGCATCTAAATCTGAAGGAAAGAAATCAATAGAATAAACTATTTGTATTTTGTTAGTAATTATTGGTGGGAATGAAGAAAAATAATCTTTTTATAATTTTATTTCCTTTGAAATAATTAATGATATATATTCAATCAATCTTTGTTTAACTACAGTAGTTTTGCACTTTACTTTCCAGTCATTGAGTATATATATACTTGAATGGACACTTTGACCTTTGTTGATTTGATTGCCTACACAATAGAACTTTGCTCCATGTGTTTGTCTAGTTATAGTGACGTATCACCCATAAGTGCCTAAGTAATGAAATTCGTGTCCCATGTTCCTGCTTAGTTGTAACAATCATTTAAATACATAAATTCCTGGGTGCCTAGGCAGTGAATATTTTACCCATCTTCTTGCCTAGTTTAGATGCCTCATGGGTCACCCATAATCAAGCAGAATTTTCCTTGCTCGATTGTTTTTCCAACATTGTTGGTTTTTATGTTGACATCAACCAACTTTTGGTTGGTGGTTGCTGATGCCGACCAACTTTTAGTTGGTATTTGTTGATCACCGACCAACTTTTAGTTGGTATTTGTTGATTGCCGACCAACTTTTAGTTGGTGATTGCAATTTTTCTGCTGCAAAGTTGTGGTGTAGTGTGTAGCACTAGTACTCCGAAAAAAATAAGTGGGGAAATCATCATTTTCATTGATACGAAAATAATTGTGTATATGGGAAATTACATTACTGGTAATATTTTCGCAGGTGCTCTTCATTCGAGGAATTTTTAAATTCTTCCCCTTTAAGAGTTTATATTATGTAAGTGCCAGGTCGAATACTAGTTGTGATACGATAAGGCCCATGCCAATTAGACTCCAACTTACTGTGCTTTTGAATTACTTTCTTGAGCACATAATATCCTTCCTTGAGATCACATTTCTTGACCCTTTTATTGTAGAACATAGCAGTCCATTGCTGATACGCTACATTTTGGATTGCTGTGTCTTCTCTGACTTCTTCGAGCATGTCTAAGTCCAAGCGTCTCATCAAATCATTTACTATAGAATTAAAATTAAGCACCATATGAGTAGGTAATCCTAGTTCGACATATATCACTTCTTCACTCCCAAAAGCCAACATTTAAGGAGATTCCCCATTTGTTGTTCGGGGAGTTATTCGGTAAGTCCATAACACTGAGTGCAACTCGTTGATCCAATTCCCTTTAGCATCATCCAATTTCTTCTTCAACCCATTCAGTAGAGTTATGTTTGTCTCCTCGATTTTTCAATTACTTTAGGGATGACCTGGAGTGGAATGGACCTTTTGAATATTGTATTGTAGATAATATGCTGCGAACTCGTCATTATCAAAATAGGTACCGTGATTGGTAATTAAAGCATGGGTCAAACCATATCTGCAAATAAGATTCTTTCAGACGAATTGATAGACCCTTTCGTAAGCCATATCAATATGAGGTTCAGCTTCCACCCATTTTGTGAAATAATCAATGGCTACCACCAGATATTTGAATCGTCCTCTTGTAGTTGGCAGAGGCCCAACTTAATCTATTCCGCACATAGCGAATGGCCAAAGTGAAGTGATTGGAGTTAGCAGCGCCTGTGGAGTTCTTCGTATAGTAGAAAATCGCTGACCCTTGTCGCATTTCTTAGCATAAGCTGTACAATCAGCACACATTATTGATGTAATACCCCGTATTTTTGTGATATTTATTTTATGGGATTAATTTAATTAAATGCGTATTAATTGGAAATTAATCCGGATTAAAATACTAGCGAGATGCGAGTTAGTATTTGAATATAATGTGCACATATGATTATACATGAATATTGGAGTATAAAATTTGTCGCGAAATTGAAATACGGCAATTTGGAAATTTTGTTGAGACGCGTGTGACAGTCGCGTCAGGTTTATATTTATTTTAATTAAAAAGAGAATTTTAGTTCTATTAACCGTATGGTCATTTTGAGTGCGCCAACGCGTCCGGAAGGGTCGAAATAGTCAGAAAACACTAGTCGGGGGTTAAGTTTGGGTCCCGAGGCATTATTGGGCCATACCGGTAACTTATAAGGGCAGTTTGGTAATTTTAGAATTTTGGGATTTTTGATTAACGAATTTTAGGAGTTTTAATTGGAAAATTAAAACACCCACTAACCCATTACCAGCCATTTACTGATTAGAGGGCTACGGGGGTTATTAGAAATTGTTCCAAAAGTTCCTTAGGCAAGAACCCTAGCCACCATTGTTACTTGGAGAAGAAAGCTTGTAAAAGGAGAGATAGAAGGATTCTGCAGAGAGAGAGAGAACCATTCATCAAATTCGTCATCAAATTAGAGATTCCAATAAGGCAAGTGGTTTAATTCCAATTAATTTCAGAGAATGTTTCTTCCATGTGTAAGAATTGATAAAAATCTGATTGTTCTTGGGAGTTAATGAAAAACCCATTATCTTGGAAATAGAATCTTACATATTGATGAGGAATTGCATGTAGAATTATATGTAGGCGATTATTTTGATGTTAATAATATCTTGGATGAAACAAAAACGGATTATAGTAGGTTCAATGATGATTTATAAATGTTAGGGTTCATGTTCATAAAATTGGGGATAAATGAATGGATTTGATAATTGGATGATGTTTATAATGATTTAATTCCCACAAAAACGTTAGTAGGTGACCTATGAATGTTTAGAGATGATTAGGAACCTTGAAAAAGTGTTGGACTAATGTTTAGATGAGATTAGAAGTGATGAAAAGATGGAAAAAACGAAATAAGGATTTCTGGGCTCGAAACTGGCCACTCGTTAGAAGACCTGCCCAGGTCGTTCGAACGAGCTCGTTCGAATGAGCTTCTAACGAGTTGACCTTTGACTTCTAACGAGGGTGAAGTTCGTTCGATAATCTCGTTAGATAGCCCAGTTCGTTTGAATGAACTCTCGTTCGAACAGCCTCGTTCGAACGAGACTTCGAACGAGTTGACAGTTTAGGCTTTTTAGCCTGTTTTGATCCGGAGTGCCCCGTAACCTTGTGTATAGGTAGAGATAGCTTTCCCTTGATGATTAATTGATATATTTGGGATTTTTGGGATATAATGAGGAGTCAAACCTATAAGTGTAGTTTGAACCTAAAGGAAAATATGAGTAGGACGTGAGTGTATATTACGTTGCGAGAACTATCGACGGCCTAATTTACTTTATTAACCGGGAACATATAAATTGTGTAGTATTATATGTCGGTACGAGAATGAGAAGTGTACCACTAATAATATGGTAATTACTAAGATGTGTGAATACTTAGTATATATATTGATTTTATGTGTATGACATACCTACCATACTTGCTATCACGGGAGGTTTGCGTTCGCTTATGGCCCTCTAATCCTTGTGTTGCCCGGATTTAGACTGGTTACCTCGATGAACATAGGTCAGAGAAGGACTTATTGGGATGTTAATAAGTCTTCTAATCGTGGGAGCGCAGGTATGTGTGTGACCCATGTGATGTGACTGTGTTCGCCTCCATTATTTGTGATGTTGGTATCTAAACAATTCCTGAAAGATTCGGAATGCGTGATCCTTATGTACGTGATGTACCGGGATGGATATCAGAGTATGTGTGCACCGCAACTTAGTCTCGGGGTGCTTCTATTGTATATTTATGATGTGAATAATATACATTTAATAAATGGGAACTTTTATGTTAATATTGTGAAAAATTATGGTATTGTTTTGAGAAAACATAACGGGTTAACCGATAGTGAAATGTATTACTTATTGAGAATCTGAGTTCAAGTAAAGCCCTCTATTTATTTGATAACGTTAGAATGTAATATGGGAATCGAGTAGTAAGAGGTAGAACTTATTGCGTTTTGGTTAGATATATGTGTCATTTAGATGGGTAATGTACGTTAGGATTGAACATGTAGTCAAGAGGTGAGAATTTCATGTGAGTGCACGTCCTAACATGTATTTTGCATTTAATGTTTTAATGTTATTAAAACACTTGCTGTTTTCAAAATGTTTTCCACTTTCGGGCTCTGACCCATTTACTTTCAAATCTATTTTTGTAAAAACCATTTTAGGTGCCCAGCCACAAGGACACCTTGCTTAGGATCCTCATTCAGGTGACGAGCTGTAGCTGTTTGTGGAAGTTACAGGACTTTGCTTGTAGACACTTCATCTACTTTGAATCTATATTCAGCAGTTATCAGTTGTAGGGCATGTCGCCCATTCCTTTTAGAGACATTTCATTTATTTCAGTTATTCAGGTTTCTGTCATGTAATTATTCAGGATTCAGACTTGTCATTTTACTTTCAGTTGTGGGATTGTTGTGAGGAGTTTTCCTCCGGATTTTTATTTATGTTGTTGGTTATTCATTACTTCATTATAGTGAATGGTTGTTATTATTTCATTATTCTTTTACTGCATGTTAATCAGACTTAACTTAAAATTTGGCACTTACTTTTTAAATACTAGGTGGTTAGTAATTATTAAAATGTTTTTGACAGTGATGCTATTAACTGAACCAACTTGACATTTTGAATTAATTTAATAAAGGAGTAGCTACCCGGTATTTAATTAGTCAGGGTGTCACAGGTGGTATCAAAGCATCAGGTTCTAGTGTCCTTTACGATCTGTACGGCTTATTATGTTTCCGTTGAGCTTTCTTTGATGTAGAGCCCTATATTTTAGGACTGGTCTATTCTTTTGTATATGCTACGTTCTTAAGATATTTTAAGTTTATAACTGCGAGCTTATAAACTTCATTCTTATTTTAGATGCCTCCACGACGTGCACAACGGGTTCCCAGGAATGCAACGCCAGAACCACAGCCCGCACCAGTTCAGGGCACGATGAATGCCGCTGAGGTTGCAGCCATTGTGGCTCAGGCGGTAAATGCCGTACTACCAGTAGTTCAGCAGGCACCACCTCAGGCGCCGATAGCCGCTCCATTTCAGGCTCATGCATTCCTGTCTGCTTGGGAACGTGTACGTGATGCTTTTTAGAAAGCACACCCTCCGGAGTTCGCAGGTAGCTCCGATGTCGTAGTTTCGAGTCAGTGGAGGAAGGACATCCAGCGACACCTGAGGATATATGAGTGCATAGATGTCCAGAAGAAGATACTAGCTACCTTTAAGCTAGTGGAGTCTGCACTGCAGTGGTGGGAGTCTATTACCACCGTGGAGGAGAGGGACACTCTCACTATTCAGGAGTTTTGGGTGCGGTTCGACCGCAAGTACTTTCCGTCAGCTGTTCATACAGAGATGAGGAGGAAGTTGATGAGCCTCAAGAAGGAGGGTAAGACTGTGGCCGAGTATGAGGCAGAATTCAATGATCTTCTGAACATTGTTCCGGATGAGATACCGACGGAGGAAAAGAAGATACAGAAATTTACAGATGGGTTGACATGGTGGATTCGTCAGCACTTGCTAGGGAACCTCTCATTAGACACTTATTCTGATGTGGTTAACGCTGCATTGCTCCATTTCCAGGATCACCGCTTTCACATGACTGAGGGCAAGCGATCGGTAGAGTCTAGCCATCAGGGCAGGACTGGAGGAAATGGTGCCAGTGGGGCACAATCTGTTTAGGGGTAGAGGCAGGGTGATCAGGGTACCTAGCAGGGGGATCACAAGAGGTTCAGGTCAGGAAATTTCAGGCACGGACAGAGAGGTTTCCGGCAGGGCCATCAGGGTCCGAACGGCCATCAGCACCAGCAGGGTCAGAATGGTCAACAGCAGTTTTAGCAGGGCCAGTGGAGGAACGGTAACGGCCACCAGGGCCGTGGGCAGCAGGGAGAGAGGGGGGAACTTCCTGGGGAAGTGTTTCATTTGTGGCAAGGTTGGCCATAAACGCCAGGACTGTCCTGATAGGGGCATGGCCCCGCAGCAGCAGCACGGTGCTCGACATGAGCCACAGAGGCCACTTTTTCCACCATCCCTCTCAGCTCCAGCCCAGGTGCCATCTCTTTCAGCCATTCCAGCAGTTCCTGTGCAGCAGGGACAGTTACAGTATGGACATGTCTATAACGTCCACCAGGCAGCAACTCCTCAGGCACCACCCGCGATTGAGGGTATATTTCCTATCCATGGTACTATGGGTCGGGTTTTGTTTGATACGGGGGCAACACATTGCTTTATAGCTACACATTTTGCGAAAGCCTTAGGGTTGTTAGCCACAGCAGAGAGCACAGTGACGTGTGTAGACTCACCATTGGGCAGTGGGTCACTTATTTTCTTTATATGCCGGGGAGTAGGGGTAGAGATTGGTAGTCTGGTATTACCTGCAGATATGTTAGTATTAGAGATGACCGAGTATGATGCCATTATTGGTATGGATTGGCTTGTTGCGTACCGAGCCATGATTGACTGTTTTAGTAGGAGTATTATCTTTGCCATTCCCGGGCAGGAGATGTTTTGGTGGCGATGCCTCGTTCCTAGGGAGGATCATCCACTCATTTGTACTATATAGAGGAGGAGACCTCTAAGGAGGTGGTGATACCACTTGATTCGATTCCGGTTATTAGAGAGTTTGCCGATGTATTTCAGGATATACCTGGATTACCCCCCAGTCGAGAGATAGACTTTTTCATAGACTTATTGCCAGATACGAGACCTATAGCACACGCACCGTACCGTATGACTCCAGCTGAGATGAGGGAGTTACGAGATCAGATTGAGCAGTTGTTGGGTCAGGGGTTTATACGGAGGAGTACTTCGCCGTGGGGTGCCCCTGTGTTGTTCATGAAGAAGAGAGATGGTTCACTGAGATTGTGTGTGGACTACCGAGAGTTGAATAAGGTCACGATACAGAATAAATATCTGTTGCCTCGAATCGATGACCTATTCGACCAGCTGAGAGGAGCTTCTTTCTTCTCAAATATTGATTTGAGATCGGGATACCATCAGTTGCGTATCAGGGAGGAGGATGTCTCGAAGACTACGTTCTTATCGAGATATGGTTCTTACGAGTTTCGGGTTATGCCTTTTGGTTTGACCAATGTTCCAGCCGTGTTTATGGACTTGATGAATAGGGTGTTCAGGGATTTCATCGATCAGTTTGTCATTGTCTTCATTGATGATATTCTGGTTTACTCCCAGACAGAGGAGGAGCACGCCGAGCATTTGAGGCAAGTTTTACAGACACTACGTCAGAATGAGTTGTATGCAAAATATGATAAATGCGAGTTTTAGCTGAAGGAGGTCCAGTTTTTGGACATATTATTTCCGATCGGGGAATATCTGTTGATCCGGAGAAGGTATCCGCGGTGAGGGAGTGGGGACAGCCCACGACACCGACATAGATTCGTAGTTTCCTGGGCCTAGCAGGTTACTACAGGAGGTTCATTTGGGGATTCTCTAAGATTGCTGCTCATTTGACACATATGACTCGTAAGGGTGTGCCATTCATCTGGAGTGATGCCTGTCAGTTGGCATTTGATGAATTGAAGGATAAGTTGACCTCATCACCTATGTTAGCATTATCGAGACCGGGAGTTGAGTATTTAGTTTACACCGATGCGTCCTTGCAAGGACTTGGAGGTGTATTACAGCAGGAGAGTCAGGCCATTGCTTATGCATCCCGTAAGCTAAAACCTCACGAGAAGAATTACCCCACTCATGACTTGGAGTTGACGGCAGTTGTATTTGCCCTTCGTATTTGGAGACATTACCTTTTGGGGGAAAAGTTTCGATTGTTCACAGACCACAAGTCCCTACAGTACCTATTCACGCGGAAGGAGTTGAATATGCGGCAACGGAGGTGGCTTGAGTTCGTGAAGGATTATCAGTTCGATATCCAGTATCACCCGGGGAAGGCTAACGTGGTAGCAGACGTGTTGAGCCGGAGGATAGCAGATGAAGTGGCAGGGGTGTGGAAGGCAAAGTGGAAAGAATTGACACACCAGGATGCAGTGGCCCGATCATTCATGTCGGTAATGACTGTTACACCGCAGATTGTCACAAGAGTGGTAAATGCACAAGCAGATGACTCGTTCTGTCAGGAGATGATTGTTCGATTATTAGCAGAGGGAGCCGAATCCTATACCGTTAGCTCAGACGGGGGATTACGCTTCAATGGGAGATTGGTAGTTCCGAAAGGGGAGGAATTGCGGCACGAGGTGATGGCAGAGTCGTATGGCTCACGGTTCGCGGTACATCCCGGTGGGGACAAAATGTACCAAGACATGAGACGTCAGTATTGGTGGAGCAGGATGAAGAGAGATATTGCCGAGTTTGTTTCTAAATGCGCCACTTATCATCTAGTAAAAGTGGATCATCAGAGACCAGCAGGACTGCTACAACCATTGGAGGTCCCGATGTGGATGTGGGAGAGCATATCCATGGACTTTATCAGGGGATTGCCTACGTCACAGAGAGGTCACGACTCCATTTGGGTAATAGTGGACAAGTTGACCAAAGTCGCTCATTTTCTACCCGTAAGGACAGACTACACTACGGGACAGTATGCCCAGCTCTTTATTTTAGAAATAGTGAGACTTCACGGTGTGCCCCTAAATATCGTGTCTGACCGAGACAAGATATTTGTTTCGCGGTTTTGGGAGAGTTTTCAGGAGGCCATGGGCACGGAATTGCGGTTGAGCACGGCGTACCACCCACAGACCGACGGGAAAATGGAGCGTACAAACCAAATGTTGGAGGACATGCTACGTATGAGTATCATTGATTTTGGGGGTGGATGGGAGCAGTATCTTCCACTGGTGGATTTTTCTTACAATAACTCCTACCAGTTCACCATTGGCATTGCTGAATTTGAGGCGTTGTACGGTAGACCTTGTCGTTCCCCATCATGTTGGCTGGAGGTGGGGGACAACAAACTACTTGGGACGAAAGTGATTCAGGATACTTCGGTAATGATAGAATTGATTCAGAGTCGCATTCGGGTAGCTCAGGATAGACAGAAGAGCTATCCTGATGCGAAGAGGTTCTTCAGAGATTTCCAAGTGGGGGACCAGGTTTTGCTCAGAGTATCTCCTATGAAGGGGATTATGCGTTTTGGGAAGAAAGGGAAGTTGGCACCGAGATATGTGGGACCATTTCCTATTATTGAGCGAATTGGACCGGTTGCGTATAGGCTTGGGTTACCGGAGCATTTACATCGGATTCACGATGTGTTTCATATTTCCTCGCTAAGGAAATATCTTAGAGATGATTTGGTTCATTCTCACATTGCTTTGGAGGACATCGATCTCCAGCCTGATAGCTCCTACGAGGAGGGGCCGATTACTATTTTGGACCGAAGTGAGCGGAGACTGCGGTCAAAGATAGTTTCGTTACTGCGTGTTCAATGGCGACATCATAATGTTGAGGAGTCCACATGGGAGTGCGAGGATGAGATGCGCGAACGTTATCCAGAGTTTTTCTTACCAGGTACTTTCTAGTTCCGAATTTCGGGACGAAATTCAGTTATTAGGGGGGAAGTATGTAATACCCCGTATTTTTGTGATATTTATTTTATGGGATTAATTTAATTAAATGCGTATTAATTGGAAATTAATCCGGATTAAAATACTAGAGAGATGCGAGTTGGTATTTGAATATAATGTGCATATATGATTATACATGAATATTGGAGTATAAAATTTGTCGTGAGATTGAAATATGATAATTTGGAAATTTTGTTGAGACGCGTGTGACAGTCGCGTCAGGTTTATATTTATTTTAATTAAAAAGAGAATTTTAGTTCTGTTAACCGTATGGTCGTTTTGAGTGCGCCAACGCGTCCGAAAGGGTCAAAATAGTCAAAAAACACTAGTCGGGGGCTAAGTTTGGGTCCCGGGGCATTATTGGGCCATACCGGTAACTTATAAGGGCATTTTGGTAATTTTAGAATTTTGGGATTTTTGATTAACGAATTTTAGGAGTTTTAATTGGAAAATTAAAACACCCACTAACCCATTACCAGCCATTTACTGATTAGAGGGCTACGGGGGTTATTAGAAATTGTTCCAACAGTTCCTTTGGCAAGAACCCTAGCCACCATTGTTACTTGGAGAAGAAAGCTTGTAGAAGGAGAGATAGAAGGATTCTGCAGAGAGAGAGAGAACCATTCATCAAATTCGTCATCAAATCAGAGATTCCAATAAGGTAAGTGGTTTAATTCCAATTAATTTCAGAGAATGTTTCTTCCATGTGTAGGAATTGATAAAAATCTGATTGTTCTTGGGAGTTAATGAAAAACCCATTAAATTGGAAATATAATCTTACATATTGATGAGGAATTGCATGTAGAATTATATGTAGGTGATTATTCTGATGTTAATAATAACTTGGATGAAACAAAAATGGATTATAGTAGGTTCAATGATTATTTATAAATGTTAGGGTTCATGTTCATAAAATTGGGGATAAATGAATGGATTTGATAAATGGATGATGTTTATAATGATTTAATTCCCACAAAAACGTTAGTAGGTGACCTATGTATGTTTAGAGATGATTAGGAACCTTGAACAAGTGTTGGACTAATGTTTATATGAGATTAGAAGTGATGAAAATATGGAAAAAACGAAATAAGGATTTCTGGGCTCGAAACTGGCCACTCGTTAGAAGACCTGCCCAGGTCGTTCGAACGAGATCGTTCGAATGAGCTTCTAACGAGTTGACCTTTTACTTCTAATGAGGGTGAAGTTCGTTCGATAATCTCGTTAGATAGCCCAGTTCGTTCGAACGAACTCTCGTTCGAACAGCCTCGTTCGAACGAGACTTCGAACGAGTTGACAGTTTAGGCTTTTTAGCCTGTTTGGATCCCGAGTGCCCCGTAACCTTGTGTATAGGTAGACATAGCTTTCCCTTGATGATTAATTGATATATTTGGGATGTTTGGGATATAATGAGGAGTCAAACCTATAAGTGTAGTTTGAACCTAAAGGAAAATATGAGTAGGACGTGAGTGTATATTACGTTGCGAGAACTATCGACGGCCTAATTTACTTTATTAACCGGGAACATATAAATTGTGTAGTATTATATGTCGGTACGAGAATGAGAAGTGTACCACTAATAATATGGTAATTACTAAGATGTGTGAATACTTAGTATATGTATTGATTTTATGTGTATGACATACCTACCATACTTGCTATCAGGGGAGGTTTGCGTTCGCTTAGGGCACTCTAATCCTTGTGTTGCCCGGATTTAGACTGGTTACCTCGATGAACATAGGTCAGAGAAGGACTTATTGGGATGTTAATAAGTCTGCTGATTGTGGGAGCGCAGGTATGTGCGTGACCCATGTGATGTGACTGTGTTCGCCTCCATTATTTGTGATGTTGGTATCTGAACGATTCCTGAGAGATTCGGAATGCGTGATCCTTATGTACGTGATGTACCGGGATGGATAGCAGAGTATGTGTGCACCGCAGCTTAGTCTCGGGGTGCTTGTATTATATATTTATGATGTGAATAATATACATTTAATAAATGGGAACTTTCATGTTAATATTGTGAAAAATTATGGTATTGTTTTGAGAAAACATAACGGGTTAACTCATAGTGAAATGTATTACTTATTTAGAATCTGAGTTCAAGTAAAGCCCTCTATTTATTTGATAACGTTAGAATGTAATATGGGAATCGAGTAGTAAGAGGTAGAACTTATTACGTTTTGGTTAGATATATGTGTCATTTAGATGGGTAATGTACGTTAGGAGTGCACATGTAGTCGAGAGGCGAGAATTTCATGTGAGTGCATGTCCTAACATGTATTTTGCATTTAATGTTATTAAAACACTTGCTGTTTTCAAAATGTTTTCCACTTTCGGGCTCTGACCCATTTACTTTCAAATCTATTTTTGTAAAAACCATTTTAGGTGCTCAACCACAAGGACACCTTGCTTAGGATCCTCATTCAGGTGACGAGCTGTAGCTGTTTGTGGAAGTTAGAGGACTTTTCTTGTAGACGCTTCATCTACTTTGACTCTATATTCAGCAGTTATCAGTTTTAGGGCATGTCGCCCATTCCTTTTAGAGACATTTCATTTATTTCAGTTATTCAGACTTCTTTCACGTAATTATTCAGGATTCAAACTTGTCATTTTACTTTCAGTTGTGGGATTGTTGTGAGGAGTTTTCCTCCGGATTTTTATTTATGTTGTTGGTTATTCATTGCTTCATTATAGTGAATGGTTGTTATTATTTCATTATTCTTTTACTGCATGTTAATCAGACTTAACTTAAAATTTGGCACTTACTTTTTAAATACTAGGTGGTTAGTAATTATTAAAATGTTTTCGACAGTGATGCTATTAACTGAACCAACTTGACATTTTGAATTAATTTAATAAAGGAGTAGCTACCCGGTATTTAATTAGTCGGGGTGTCACAATTGACCAGTAGTACCCCTGCACATTTATTCTCTGTAAAAGAGCCTGACGTGCTACGTGATCTCCACAAGATCCCTCATGAATTTATTTTATTAGATCTTTAACTTCTGCTGGATGAGCACATCTTTGCATACAAGCTATCAGACCTCTCCTATATAGGATTCCATTATTCAAAACATACCTCCCAGCCTTATACTTCAACCTTTTGGCTGTAAGTAGGTCGGTTGGTAAAGTTCCTTCTTCAATATAAGCCCTGACAGGATCCATAAAAAATGGTCCCATATCCAAGGCGATAAAATTCACCATCAAGTCTTCAGCAATACTTCTGCTTGCAGGTATTTTAATGGGGATTATTCTTCGTAGTTCGGTGTGAGTTACGAGGACTAACCGAGCAAGCACATCTTCTCTTGCATTCTCCAATGTAGGTATTCTAATTACCTAAACACCAATAAAATTTTCTACAAACTCCAGAGCTTTAATTAAGTATCGTGACATGAACTCCCCTTTTACCGCATAAATACTTAACATCTGATTCACCACTAATTGCAAATCACTGAACACTACAACTTGCACTACATTCATTGATTTAGCTAAGTTGAGGCCCATGATCACGACTTCATACTCGACTTCATTATTGGAATCTTAGAATTGGAAACGCAGAGCATATTCTATGTCTATTCCATCCGAAGTGCTGAGAAAAATTCTAGCTCCACAACCTGTTGCCCATGAAGAACCATCGACATATAAATTCCATATGGGGGTACTATCATCAAACCCATGGTCTGACAAAATCCCTTGCTGGAATATCTTGTCTGTTCTTTCATCATCCTTCTTATTTGACTCTTGTACCTTCCAGAGGATTATGGTTGATCGACGGCCATCCCTTCTGGAAATTATGTAACTGGGAGTTGGTTGGGGACAGTTTTTGTTGGTCCTTTTGCATCCTTGACTTGTTCTGCCTTAGTCCCCCGTTGATCGGAGACATCTGGGTAGGTAAACTCAGCAATGAAATATGCCACTACCTGTCCTTTCAGAGAGGATCTCGGCTTATAGACAATGTTGTACTCCCCTAACTCCACTGCCCAATACATCAATCTTATAGACTTTTTTAGCTTATGTAAAGCCTGTCTGAGTGGCAAGTTAGTAAATACTTGATTAGGCATAAATTCTTCCTAATTTATCCCTTAATTTGGATACTTTTAGCACCTCGAACAACGTAATTGATTTGACTTTATCTCATAATCTTGCTACTGACTAATCCTAATGAGTACACTGAGTTTCTGGTATTTTGTAGTGATGTTACAAGTAATTGATGTCACGAAACAGAAGAAGGAAACCGGAAGAATCAAGAAAGACAAGAAGGAAAGTCAAAAGGGCAAAAGTGTAATTTCCACCCAGAATTCGAATGAGGGACCTAAGAGAAGTTGAAGAGATCACATTCACGAGCACATAGGAAGAAACGACACCTCAATCGGAGTCCCGAAACAAAAGATATGAGTAGTCAAAGTTGAGCAAAAAGTCAACAGGCAGACCGGTCTGCCCCTACCCCGAACCGGTCCGCTTTGCCAAACTCCAAAAGACCCCGGATCGATAGAAAACCGAAGGAGGGTGAAAAATAAAAGAACCGGTCAACCTTCAGACCGGTCCGCCCTAAAATAAAAAGAACCGATCCGCTTAAGAGGCAGACTGGTCCACCTAAGGCCTGGACCAGTCCGGGTATCGAGATTTGCAAATCTAATCTTCTCCAAAAGAGTCCTAGTGCAGTTGAAATTCCTAAATTCTTGGAGGGTGAAAAAACCCGTTTTATTATTGTTATTTGGATGGAGAATTTCAGGGAATTTTCCTCTCTTTTTCCACAAACCCTAGTTTAGATAAAAATTCCAGTTTTAATTCCAATATTGAAGATTTATTCAGAATTAATATGATTACCAGTTTTATTCATTGCTGCAATTACTGCTTGGGTGAGATTAGTGAGTTATTTCTTCTTCTCAATTCTATTCTACATCAATTTACAAGTATCCTTAGATTAATCATGTGTTCCTGCACATTAAACACTGTTTTCATCACTTTCATCATGCTAGGCTAGATTTTCTAAGGCCGGGATACATGAACCCAGCCTGATGTGTTAATTGCACGCGTATAACATTAATCCTCTGAATTTAGTGATTGAATATGACCGAATTGCGTAGGAACACAACAATTGTAGGTCTTTATATCTCGTTTGCCTCTGGGTAACCGTGATGATTTAGAATGCAATTCAAGTGTTACTATCGCGATACCGATTTACTTATCCTCGGATTAAGTATGACACGAGCTTGAACCTCGTATATGTAATGCTTGGGAGTACTAAATTCCGGGTCAAATTTAATCAGTTAAATTTACGATTAATATTATAACTACAATACACTGGGGTTGGGGGATTGTATTCCTGTCCTGTTCTTCCCATCACTTAAACAAAAGTTTCAAATCATCTTTTATTCATATTTTAGGTAGTTTAGTAGAATTTCATTTCTTCATAATTTCATAATTGCATTTAATTGTAATCGATCCTCAAAACCAAATCATTTTTCATTTCTTTTTAGAGTCACGGTTAAGGTTCCTTCGTCTTCTCCCATCGTTACATCTCCGTTGTCCTTTTTTCCCTGTGGATACGATCCCGACTTACCGGGTTTATTACTAACGCGACAGGCTTGCACTTGAGCCTAGAATGAATGCACATTAGAGACACATTCTGAGTCATGTCAAGTTTTTGGCGCCGTTGCCGGGTAATTAGGTAGACTTAAGATTAGATCGAGTCAATCCAAATCTTTGACCAAAAATTTCAAAAAAAATCCAAAAACATAAAAAAAAAATTCAAAAAGTACAAAAAGATTCACCATCATCTCTTACAAGCCATTAATGCAAACTTCTGAACTCACTCCCACACCCCATAATACTCCAACCAACATTCATGAAAATCCAATTGTTGAGTATAATCCCGATAGCCCCCACACTCCGAACGCCCCACAGTTCTGGATCCCACCTCTCACACCGCCACACTCAATCTCCAATAACACGCCGTTTTCCTTCTTAGGACACACCTTCGAACACACTTTGAGCACACCAAGTGAGAGCACCGAGTCGTTAAGTGAGGAAGAGATATCGCAACACGGCAGTGCACCCGTCAATGAGGAAGAGCCCCCATACCTCCCGCTGAGAGAATTCTTATATCCCGAGCGCACTGTCACTCCGGGATACATTATACTCTCGTATAATGCCGGGAAATTCCATTTCAAAAATGGATTGATCCAGATGTTACCACATTACCATGGTATGGATTATGAAAAGCCATACCTCCATATTAGGGAATTTGAGGATATATGTGATACTCTCAATGTTCAAACCTGCACACAAGAGGTGATCCGCCTCAAACTCTTCCCTTTCTCGCTCAAAGATAAAGCTAAAACCTGGCTATGGTCTTTACCTCTGAGCTCGATTCCATCATGGAACGAGTTGGAGTCGAGATTTCTCAAGAAATTCTTCCCAACACATAGAATAATCTCCATAAAGGCTCAAATTCAAGCGTTCAGATAAGCTGAAAATGAGCCATTTCCTCGATGTTTTGAGCGTTTCAATGAGTTAGTTACTTCATTCCCCCATCATGTATTTGATTCAGCGCAAATCATCTCTTTTATCTATACTGGGATGAATCTTAACACCAAGCAACTTGTTGAAACTATGGGAAGTGGTCTTTTTATCGACTTAGACACCCATGATTCTGAGCTTCACCTGAGGTATGTCGCCGAGACTACCCAATCCTGGGACACATCTGATTCTAACGCTCAAAATCGAAATCATCAGGTGACCACTACTCCATCGTCATCCGGCCTATTCCACGTAGACAAGAACTCTATGACGGATAGTCGATTGGAGACCCTTGAGATAGGATTTTGGGACCTATACGAAATATATGGAAAAGGACCAGCTGGATCCATACCAAACCCCGTCGAGAAGGTGTGTACAATTTATGAGGCGGGTCATTCAACTAAGGAATGCCCGACTATACCCGCCTACAAAGTAATGCTTCAGGAGCAAGTTAGTGGTATAGGAGGATTTAAGGGTAATTTTTGTGCACCGCACGGGAATTCATACAACCCTTTGTGGGAAAACCATCCCAGTTTTAGCTATGGGCAACAACATGCCGCATTGAACCCCCTTCACATGTTGCCCCTCCTCCACCACAACACTTACAACAAGCTCCACACATGCAAGGACATGTGCAAGCACCACCACCTCAAGGAGCGTATATTCTGCCACCGCAGAGAACTCTCGAGGATACCATGAATCGATTCATCGCAAGCCCGACCGCAACCAATGCCAAATATGATCGTCTGATTGGCGACATAAATGTAAGTCTATCAAAGATACAATCCTCGTTGAGTGTCCAAGAAAAGGGCAAGTTTCCTTCCCAAGGCCAAAGACCTACCCAAGGTCAACCTAGTGTTAACTCCACCTCTACTGAACATCAGGAGCAATGTCAAGCTGTGACCACTCTTCGTAGTTGGAGAGTCTTTGATTTATCACCTCCCCCACACAACACGACGAAAGACAAGGAGATTTAGCCCGGCACGAAAGAGGCCGAAGATGCCCCCTTGAATGAGAGTGACAAAGAAGACGCTAGTGAGCCAGAGGTAGTGGTGAAACCACCCTCCGCGGCACCGTTTCCTCAAAGGTTGATTCCCTCCCAAAAAGGAAACCCACGTGAAGATGTGCTAGAAGTGCTTAAGCAAGTAAAGCTGAATTTACCTTTTCTTGATGCTATTAAGCAAATTCCAGCTTATGCTAAAGTCATCAAAGACTTTTTGACGGTAAAAAGAAAGATGAAGATAAAGAATAATGTCTTTCTAGCACAAAATGTGAGCTCCATTCTACTAAATGATCTCCCGCCTAAATTCAAAGATCCCGGTGCACCCACCATTTCCTGCATCATTGGAGAAAACAAAATCGAAAAAGCCTTACTTGACTTGGGGTCAAGTGTAAATATTCTCCCTTACTCCATTTATAGGCAACTTGATTTGGGCGACCTCAAGCCCACAAAGGTCACTCTCCAATTAGCGGATCTAATCTTAAAGATCCCAAGAGTCATAGTCGAGGACGTGATCGTCTAAGTTGACAGTTTCTACTTCCCGGTAGATTTTGTCATTTAGGACACGGAACCCTCCTTCAACTCGAGCAACCATGTTCCCATCATCATTGGGGGTCCATTCTTAGCTACGGCTAACGCCATCATCAATATTCGGAATGGCCTAATGCAACTAACCTTTGGGAACATGACATTGGAAACCAACATCTTCCACATAGCCCAACATACAGGGGAGGAAGATGATTTTCACGCGGTGAGCCTTATAGATGAGATAGTAGAGGAGTACTTTGAGGAGAATTACTGTGGCGACGCCTTAGGGTCCTATTTAACGACGAGATACGAGAGTGAGGGGACCTACACCGACTTCGAGAGGGAGGTTAGGGAGTTGAGTGAGTTACTATATGAGATTGCATCGAACGAGGATGCGAGAGATGTTAATTGGGTTTCTAGATTCGAGGAGTTACCTCCTAGGGATACACGCATGGTTCCCTCCAGTAAAACATTTCCAGACCTCGAGTTGAAGAAGCTCCCCTCCCATATTAAATATGCATACCTAGGAGATGATGATACATTTCTTGTTGTTGTCTCCTCTAGCCTAGACGAAGAGCAGGAGGGTAAATTGTTGAAAATTCTGAGGAAGTACCAAAGTGCTTTTGGTTGGTGCATTTTTGATTTAAAGGAGATAAGTCCTTTGATTTGCACTCACAAGATCCATCTCGAAGAGTATGTCAAGCCCTCTAGATAAATGCAAAGAAGACTAAACCCTAACATGAAAAAAGTTATGAGAATCAAAATTATCAAACTATTGGATGTCGGGATTATCTACCCAATCTCGGATAGTAAGTGGGTGAGCCCTATTCAAGTCGTCCCGAAGAAGTCGGGCATGACTATGATCGAGAATGCAAAGGGAGAGCTAGTTCCCCAGCGTACCATCACCGGGTGGCGTGTTTGCATTGATTATCGAAAACTCAATGCGAGAACTAGGAAAGACCATTTCCCCTTGCCATTTATCGATCAAATGCTTGAGAGAGTAGCGGGCCATCCTTACTATTTCTTCCTTCATGGTTAT
The DNA here is from genome assembly GCA_949130495.1 of Sambucus nigra. Lineage (NCBI taxonomy): Eukaryota > Viridiplantae > Streptophyta > Magnoliopsida > Dipsacales > Adoxaceae > Sambucus > Sambucus nigra. Next base: position 296,989,449 of record OX422213.1, read on the forward strand.
TCCGGATATAACCGAATTGAGGTGGATGTACTCGACCAGGAGAAGACTACATTCACTTTCCCTTTTGGTACGTTTGCCTACAAACGTATGCCATTTGTCTTGTGTAATGAACATGCGAGCTTTCAAAGGTGCATGTTGAGCTTATTTAGCGACATGATCGAAAGAGGACTCGAAGCGTTCATGGAAGATTTCAGCGTTTTTGGCACCTCTTTCGATCATTATTTAGGAAAGCTCGAAAAAGTACTTGCCCGGTGTGTGGAAAAGAACTTAGTGCTGAATTGGGAGAAATGCTATTTCATGGTCACCGAGGGAATAGTTTTTGGCCACATAGTATCATCCAAGGGAATAGAGGTTGATAGGACAAAGATAGATGTCATAACTGATCTTCCCCAACCTAAATCGCTTAAAGACGTGCGCTCATTCTTGGGTCACGCGGGGTTTTATCGAAGGTTCATTAAGGACTTTAGCGCCATCGCTAGACCCTTAAGCAACCTACTCATGAAGGACACCCCATTCGAGTGGACGGAAGCATGCCAAAGATCTTTTGAAAAATTAAAAAACATGCTTGTGTCCGCTCCCATCATGCAGGTTCCGGATTGGTATTTACCATTTAAACTTATGTGTGATGCTAGCGATTACGCGATAGGGGCTGTTTTGGGCCAATGAAAAGATAAGCAAGATCATGTCATCTACTACGCTAGTCGGACCCTTATCGTACCTCAACTCAACTATTCTACCATGGAGAAGGAGTTGCTAGCGGTAGTCTTTTCCCTTGATAAATTTCGATCATATCTCATCGGTTCTCCCATTACTTGTTTCACTGACCACGCGACTTTGAAATACCTACTTGTCAAGAAAGATGCCAAGCTGTGCCTCATAAGGTGGATCCTACTCCTACAAGAGTTCAATCTCTCCATCAAAGATAAGAAAGGAGTCGAAAACGTCAGTTTCGACCACTTATCTCGAATTTCGTCCGACGTACCTAGTGATCCCGTACCCATAGACGAATACTTTCCGGATGATAAACTTTTTGCTACCTCTTATTTTCCCTGGTTTGCGAATATAGTGAACTATATTGTCACGGGAGTCGTCCCTCCCGACTGGACATCGCAAGATAAGAAGAGGTTTATTACTTGGTCACGCGTGTTCTTCTATGACGATCCATTCCTTTTTAAATATTGCGCCGACCAAATCATCTGACGATGTGTACCGGATGACGAAATCCCGAAAGTCATCCAATTTTGTTATTCGAAAGCTTGTGGAGGCCACTTTTCAACGAAAAAGACGGCTGAAAAAATTCTGCAATGCGGCCTCTATTGGCCCAAAATATTTTGAAATGTGAATGCTGCTTGCAAATCTTGCAATAGGTGCCAATGGATGGGGGACATTACCCGACGAGACATGATGCCTCTTACCCCCATACTCATCATTGAGATCTTTGACTGTTGGGGTATTGACTTCATGGGCCCTTTCCCCTCGTCCTTTGGTTTCCTATACATCCTTGTCGCGGTAGACTACGTTTCTAAATGGGTGGAAGCCATAGCTACCAAGACAAATGACAACAAAGTGGTGATAAAGTTCCTGCAGGAACACATACTTTCCCGCTTTGGTGCTCCGAAAGCGATAATTAGTGATAATGGCACGCACTTTTGCAATAGGCCATTCGCGAAGCTCATGAGAAATTATGGCGTCGTTTATAAGGTTGGAACGACTTATCACCCGCAAACGAATGGGCAGGCCGAACTAGCGAATCGGGAAATCCAGAACATTCTAGAAAAGACCGTCAATCCTACCCGGAAATATTGGTCACTTAGATTGAATGATTCGCTATGGGCCTATCGTACCGCATACAAGAATCAACTCGACACATCCCCTTTCCTCTTTGTATATGGAAAACCTTACCATCTTCCTGTTGAGCTCGAACACAAGGCGTATTGGACAATTAAGCAATTGAATTATTCCATGGACAAGGCCGGTGAAGCCCGCAAGCTTCAATTGAATGAGTTAGAAGAACTATGCAATGATGCATATGAGAATGCCAAAATTTCTAAAGAAAGGATGAAACTCGCTCATGATAGCATCATCCGACGAAAAGAGTTTCTTCCTGAGCAAAAATTTCTTCTCTACAACTCTCGGCTTCATCTCTTTCCAGGTAAGTTGCGGTCACGATGGTCTAGCCCGTTCGTTATAAAGAATATTTTCCCCCATGGAGCTGTTGAATTAGACGATTTAAAAGGGGGAAATACATTCAAAGTGAATGGACAATGCCTAAAGACATATCTAGAGGCGTGTGCGGAAGAAGTCGACACTGTCTGGTTATCGAACCCCGTTTACGGGGTAAAGTGAGATATTACAGCGAGGTCGGCACACCCCCGACGGGTATGGGGTGAGAGTCGTGTGTGTTGTGAGAGTCGTGTGTGTAGTGAGCGTCGATAGGACTGGGTTCATTCGGGAAAAGCATTCATGTTTCGGGAATATCGAGTCAAAGGGAGTTGACCAACGAAATCGAGAGGGTTTTAATCCAGATTCATAGGGAGTATGTTGTGAAAGTTAAAATTTTTGGAGAAGAGAGATCGAAATTAAGATCGGGGAAAATCCAGCCCAAAATCCATGGGCCGGACCAGTTCCTTTAATTTAAGGCCGGACTGATCCGCCCCCGGACCGGTTCCTTTAATTTTAAAAAGGATCAATCCGCTAGTCGGATTTCTGAATATTAAAGTACCCGGACCGGTCCGCCCCTACCCCTGACCGGTCCGCCTGCTGCAGATATATTTTTAACCCTTCCCAAGATCCACCCCCTTCTCCCCAATCCTCTTCCTTCCCTCCAATCCGTTTTCCCAACTCCCAAACCCAACATTTCCCTCCCAAATTCACCCTCTTTTCCCTCCAAACCTTTTCCCTCCGATTCCAACCCCTCCACACACCCCTTCCACTATAAATACACACCACTACCCTCCCTTTCTCTTCACACCTTCACCCAAATCCTCTCTTCTCACTCTCTAATCTTCCAAGAAAAATCCCTCTTATTTCCATGGCTCCCCGCGTTGCCCCCACCAAGTATGACTCCACGATATCCAACCCTCCGATCATGGCGAGTTTCGCTCCCGCCAAGAGGAACGATGGTGCCATCAGTTTTTCGGTTTGGAATGCAAGCTCCATATGGAGTGCGCTGTCCAATGGGAAGGGCTTCCCAACTCTGTCACCGCCCTATTCATGGCTCGAGGCTGGTGCTGATTCCTCAACGAACCCTATGAAGCGGTTTGGTCAACCGAGGTCCGCTCCTTTTATGGAACCCTAGTTCGGACGGGCCAATTCGAGGCCCAAGCTTACGTGGATGGGAATGCCATCCCATTTTCCTTGGCCCATCTCACGGTCAAGTTGGCCGAGTATGATGTCTCGGACGTTCAAGAATTCGTCTATCCATGCAACGTCCCCCCGGTCGACAAGGATATTATCATGGCCCGCATTGCATCGAATGTGGCTTGGACGGGTTAAATCGTCTCCGTTGGACGCCTTACCGAGAAGGCGCGCCTCACATTTCAGATTGTGTGAGCCAATATATTGCAAACGTCCAATGATTCCGCCATACGGCCCCGGCAAGCCACTTTGACTTATCACCTCTTTGACCCCCACACTTCCATCCATTTGGCCCGCACTTTATACATCGATATCATCAACGCCTCCTTGGATGAGAAGGGTAATGCCACACTTCCCTATGCCCGGTTGATCACTTCCATCCTTAAGGATGCTGGCATAGCGGCATCGCTCAACCTCGCATTCCTGGTACTTTTGGACAAGGGACTCGCACCAAGAGCACCAAACAGCTAGTTGTATTATGGGCTAGGTGGGGAGGTGATAGTGAAGAAGAGGCTGCCTCAAGCGAAAGCGACGAGGAACAAGAGGCAGCCGGTGAGGATGTCGAGATGGGGGATATCGATCCGGACGAGGAGCACGACCTAGATTTTGAGTGGGCGGGAAGCGACCTCTCAAACCGAATGTCGGCACTTGAAACAAACTTCAAAACCTTTATGACCAGCTACCGTCGCGACATGAGCTTAGTTCTCCGCTTCCAAGTGGACATCTATCGACTCCAAGGGGATCCTAATGAGCCACTTCCATCCTATTACCATAACCCCTATGGCCCCGACGCGCCCGGTTCTTCCCATCCCCCGTCCCGGTGAAGCTTGATGTGGTTCTGGCAGCTTTTTATTTGTTTTTCCTGTTCACGATTTGTATGTTTTTCCTTGTTCTTGTACCACAGTCTTGTTTGTAATAAAAAAACTGCATTTTCGCCATTTGTTTGTTTTATTTATCGCACTTATTATTTTGCCTTATTTAGATTTTAGTCCTTTTTGCTTGAGGACAATGCAAAATTCTAAGTTAGGGGGTCACAAGTGCGTATTTCTAAAACTTCACAAATTTTCAAAATGCTCAGAAATTTCCAAAAAAATCATAAAATTTTGAAAAATCCAAAAATATTTTTGTTCAAAATAAATGAAAATTGGAATTCAAAATTTTCAAAAATATCATTAAAAGTCGATTTAAACTCTCAAATTGGTGAAATTCAACATACACAAAGCTGAAATTGATTAAAGATGGAAATTGAGCGAAAATTGGCGACTTAACGAATAAGTGTGGAGATTAACAAACCCGGTGAGATTCGAGCCTGTCACTTTTTGCGAGTTTTTAAATCAATCCGAGTTAATTGTTAACTCAAAGTTATTTTCAGTGCCTAAAAAGTTGTCAAGGATCTCAATCCTTTCATTTTGATCTGTTTTGAAAAATGTGTGTGATATTGCTTTGAAAAACGTGCCAAAATTGATCTCTAACTTAAATTCATCTCGAAACACATATGGTAACGCAATTGGTATTTTGGACAATGAAGTAGTCCTTCGTTTGTCACCCAAAAATTATGGCCAGAAAAAGATGCGAATTTTTTTTACCCCTTTTGCAACCCAAATTGAGCTTAATAAATTTGTCCTTTCGTTTGACAACCCGAAAAACCCAAATAGCCCGGAATTGTGAAAAATGGAAAAATTCAGAATTAAGTCCGAAAAGTGCATATAAAGGGGAAAGAAAAAAAATAATAAATATGCTCAACAAAAATAGTGAAAAAAGAAAAGAAGTGAAAAACAGAAAGAAAAAAATAGAGAAAAAGAAGAAAAAAAATGAGCAATAGCCCGTAAAAAGCACAAATGGACATCATATATTAATTTTCCAATTCCAACCTTTCCTACCTCTTTCATTTTACCCAATATAACTTAAAACCCGAAAAGTCCTAACCGAGTCTAAATTGCGAAATTGGTTACCGTGTGGAGAGCTAATACACCAAAAGATAATGAAGGAGATTAAATGCGCGAAAAAAGAGGCAATGTTCCCATTTTTAAAACAGTAATCCGTTGATGAGATCCTATCACTATGAAATTTTCGTCTCTCTACTTGTATGAATGACTTTTCATCCATTACATTTACTCTTTATATCACGCATACCGAGAGAATAGCCACAATCCAAGGGATTCGTTTGTGAGAGCATTCCGTGAGAAATTGAAATCAAAGCGAATTTTCGGATAAGTAAGGTAATGATCAATCGGTGAAAATTGGCGGTTATATTTTCATCTTCGCACGCACACACTACGGTTTGAGACTTGTAAATATGACTTGATGATGACTATTTTCTGGAAAAGTTTGAATTGTACAATTTTTGTGTATTTTGAATTTTTCTTTGAGTCGAATTTGGTTGGAATATTCTCTGCAAACCCTCACGAGACAAAACTCGTCCTGCTAGGTTGACCTAGGGGTTTAAAGGCTTGTTTGCATACGCTAAATGCAACCGCTTGCCCTCGAAAAAGGTATTCTATCCCAAGAAAATGTTTTTCAAGAATTGAGCCTTGCTAGGATTCTTTTACTTTACTCGGGACGTGTAAAGTTCTAAGTTAGGGGGGTTTGATTAGGCATAAATTCTTCCTAATTTATCCCTTAATTTTGATACTTTTAGCACCTCGAACAACGTAATAGATTTGACTTTATCTCATAATCTTGCTACTGACTGATCCTAATGAGTACACCGAGTTTCTGGTATTTCGTAGTGATGTTATAGGTATTTGATGTCAAGAAACGGAAGAAGGAAACTGGAAGAATCAAGAAAGACAAGAAGGAAAGTCAATAGGGAAAAAGTGTAATTTCCACTCAGAATTCGGATGAGGAACCTAAAGAGAAGTTGAAGAGATCACATTCACGAGCACACAGGAAGAAATGGCACCTCAATCGGAGTCCCACAACAAAAGATATGAGCAGTCAAAGTTGAGCAAAAAGTCAATAGGCAGACCGGTCCGCCCCTACCCCGGATCGGTCCGCTTTGCCAAACTCCAGAAGACCCCGGACGATAGCAAACCAAAGGAGGGTGAAAAATAAAAGAATCGGTCCGCCCCAAAATAAAAAGAACCGATCCGCTTAGGAGGCAGACCGGTCCGCCTAAGGCCCGGATCGGTCCGGGTATCGAGATTTACAAATCTAATCTTCTCCAAAAGAGTCCTAGTACAACTGAAATTCCTAAATTCTTGGAGGGTATAAAAACCCATCTTATTATTGTTATTTGGACAGAGAATTTTAGGAAATTTTCCTCTCTTTTTCCAGAAACCCTAGTTTAGATAAAAATTCCAATTTTAATTCAAAGATTGAAGATTTATTCAGAATTAATTTGATTACCAGTTTTATTCATTGCTGCGATTACTTCTTGGGTGAGATTAGTGAGTTATTTCTTCTTCTCAATTCTATTTTACATCAATTTACATGTATCCTTAGATTAATCATGGCTTCCTGCACATTAAACGTTGTTTTCATCACTTTCATCATGCTAGGCTAGATTTTCTAAGGCGGTGATACATGAACCCAGTCTTATGTGTTAATTGCACGTGTATAACATTAATCCTCTGAATTTAGTGATTGAATATGACCGTATTGCGTAGGAACACAACAATTGTAGGTCTTTACGTCTCGTTTGCCTCTGGGTAACCGTGATGATTTAGAATGCAATTCAAAGTGTAACTATCACGATACCGATTTACTCATCCTCAGATTAAGTATGACGCGGGCTTGAACCTCGTATACGTAATGCTTGGGAGTACTAAATTTTGGGTCAAATTTAATCAGTTAAATTTATGATTAATATTATAACTGCAATACAGTAGGGTTGGGGGATTGTATTCCCGTCCTATTCTTCCTATCACTTAAACAAAAGTTTCAAATCATCGTCCATTCATATTTTAGGTAGTTTAGTATAATTGCATTTCTTCATAATTTCATAATTGCATTTAGTTGTAATCGATCCTCAAAACCAAATCATTTTTCCTTTCTTTTTAAAATCAGAGTTGGGGTTCCTTCGTCTTCTCCCATCGTTACAACTTCGTTGTCCTTTTTTCCCTATGGATACGATCCCGACTTACCGGGTTTATTATTAACCCGACAGGCTTGCACTTTAGCCTAGAGTGAACGCACATTAGAGACACATTCTAAGTCGCGTCAATACCACTATTATATGGGCTTGAAAATATGGTTTCATTCTCCTGCTCGCTTCAATCAATACCACTGCCAACTTTTTTTAGTTTTGGGTACCTGACTTTTGCTCCCCTGAATGCCTTGCTAGTATAACAAACTAGTTTTTGTACTCCACCTTCTATTCTTATCAAGGACGAACTGACTGCACTATCTGAAACAACTAAGTACAAGTATAATTTTTTCCCCGTCATTGGCCTGGACAATAAATGAGGCATCCCCTACGTATCTCTTTAACTCTAAAAATGCCTATTCACATTCATCATTCCACTTTAAGGTCTTTCTGAGAACCTTGAAGAATGTAAAACATCTATCATTTGCTCAGGAAATGAATCTGTTGAGAGCTGCAACATGCCACATAAGGCTTTGCACTTCCTTCTTGGTGGTTGGAGATTGTAACTCGAGCAAGGCTTTTATCTTATCAGGATTTGCTTCACTACCTCTTTGATTTAGAATGTATCTGAGGAATATGCCTTCTTGTACGCCAAAAATGCATTTGGTTGGGTTCAAGTTCATCTGATATTTCTCCAACTAATCAAAATTTTGTCTTAGATCAGCTATATGATCAATAGCTTTCTTACTTTTGGTCAACATGTGGTCGACGTATACCTCCATATTTTTGCCAATCTGCTCCGCGAACACCTTATTCATCAGCCGTTGATATGTAGCACCTTCATTTTTAAGACCAAAAGGCATAACATTGTAATAATATGTTCCTCATGGGGTAATGAAAGACGTAATATCCCTGTTCTATTGTTTCATTTTAATTTGATTATATCCAGAATAGGCATCCATGAAGCTCAGTAGCTCATGCCCCGAAGTTGCATCTACCAGTTGATCTATCCTGGGCAGAGGGAAATGATATTTTGGGCAAGCTTTATTCAAGACTGTGAAGTCCACACATTCTCCACTTATTATTATTCTTCTTAACCATCACAACATTAGCCAGCCAATCAGGATGTTTCACGTCTTTGATGAAGGAAGCTTTTTGCAGCATTTCCACTTCTTCTTGAATAGCCTAGTTCTTCTCCGGACTGAAGACTCTTCTCCTTTGATTCACTGGTTTGATTTCTTTATTGACATTGAGCTCGTGACATAAGAAAGCGGGGTTTATCCCCAGCATATCCTTATGACTCCACGAAAATACCTATTTTCTATGCTTCAAAAATTCTACCAGCTCTTGCTTCAATACTGTATCAAGTGAAGGGACAATCTGAGTTATTCTTTCTGATTCCTCGTCATTCCGAATAATACTTTATATTTCTTCCATGACTTGGCCTTTAACAAGTTTCATTTCATCTCTTGGGTCTAAGGTGTCAATCTCAGACCCACCAAATTCGTCCACTTGATAAGTGGTTGTTTTTTTCCTAGCTTCCTCTAATTCCCCTTACTCGGCAGATGAGTAGTAACATTATCAGGCTACTTTATTTTATCTCCCTTTATAGTTCTAACCCCAAAGTTTGTCGAAAACTTTAGGCACTGATTTATAGTGGATGTGACTGCTTTAAACTTTTTCAGGCCTACTCTTCTCGTGATGATATTGTAGGCTGACTAGACATTTTTATGCATTATGAAGATGCGCACCTTCTCTGTTCTGCTTGTTGGACAGGTTCTAATCAACATGTCTAACTTGATCGTTCCAAGTGGAAAAACTTTTCTCCAGATAACCCAATGAGGGGCCTATGATATGGCTCTAGCTGACCAAGTTTTAAGTTCAAACTATCGAAGCAAGGGTAGAACATGATATATATCGAGATACCATTGTCCACCAGCACTCTTGAAATAATTACATCATTTATTCTCATTTTGATCACCAGAGGATACAAAATGCCTTCCAGATCATTTTTAAAAAAACCAATGACCAGCTTATCTTTGTTAACCTTCCTCGGGCAATCTTCTTCTGCCATATTTATCCGTTGTATATAGGAACAAGATTGAGCCTCATTGAGGCAATCTTTCCTTTCAACGGTATGATTACTCCCTCCTACGTCTCCACTTGTAATCATGTTACAATCAAATGAACCAAAATGAATTAAAAATACCTCACAATCAGGCTGTCTTGGCTTTTTTGGGAAATCGGTGTCATCTTCAGGGTCATCTTCATAGTCCCTTTTCTTATCGTCTCTTGGCTGGTAAGGATATTTGGACCTCTATCGAGCTTTGTTATTGGTCCTTCCACTATTCTGGCGATTAACATACATGTTCAGCTTTCCTCATCCAATGAGTGCCTCTATCTCATTTTGGAGAGGTGCACACTACGTGGTCTTGTGACCATGATCTTTATAGAACTCATAATTCTTAGATTTATCCCTTCTTTCAGGAGATAATCTCAGTTTTCTGGCCAATTCAGTTCCTCGATGTTCTTGATTTCCTCCAGAACATGGTTTATATCCACCTTTAAGGGAGTATAATTTGTATACTTCCTTAAGTGTTCCAATATTTCTTTGCCTTTCGACTTCTTGCTCCCATCATTATGTCTGTGATCTTTCCTCTCCGACTTGACTTCAGCTTTAGTTTTTTCTTTTTCCTCAGCATTCTTCTTCGCAACCATAGCTTCTTCGGTGTTTGTAATTTTGGCTGCTTTAGCCATCAATTCAGCCATGGAATTATGGGGATCCTTGGCTAAGGTCTAGTATAGCTTGTCTGGTAAAAGACCACTCATGAGAGCTGTAATGATTGTCTTCTCCTCATAGTCGATGACCTATATTTTCTTATTATTAAAATGACTGATATAGTCCATGGTACTTTCTCCTTCTTTTTACCTAACACTCAACAGATGTGCTACCCTTTTAACTAGATTTGCAACAAAACATAAATTTCTTATAAAGAGCTCTGCCAATTAATGGAAGGTTGCAATCTGCCCCCGAGAAAGGTTATTGTACCATATCTGAGCGAATTCGATGATGGTTCCTGAGAATGCCCCATGGCTCATTTCATTTGGGACTGCATAAATATTTGTTGTAGCTTGGTATTTCTCTATATGGAGAACATGAACGGTTTTTCCATCGTACTTCGGCGTGACCACACGAGCTTTGAACTTTGATGGTGTGGGAAAATCCATAATTTCCTGTACAAATGGAGATCCTTTGATAAAGGTTCTTTGGAGAGGTTTTTTTTCTTTTTACATCTCCCCTAACCCTTCTTCCAATCTATGAATAGATCTTTTCCATGGATCATTTTTAGACTTTGATTTATTTATGTTTACACGAGCAACAAATCGCACAGAATTCTCCTTTTAGGATCTTTTTATGCGAGCTGCAGGCTTGGGATTTGGATGTGATTGGGATGAGCCTTCCCTTAAATTAATTAGTCATTGAGAATTTCTCGACGCAATTCGAGGAGGATTTATGTTCCTCCTAGGGCCCAAACGATCGAAGGGAGAAACTCTGGTCAATCTTTCAAGAGCACTTTTTTGCTTTGGAGTTAGAGTGACATTTTCTTGAGAATCTAAAATTCTTATAGGAGAAGTCAAACCAGGGTGATAGGATGGATCATTTAAATTCCTTGTATGATGGATTTCACTACGTATGGATCGTGAAGACAGTGGACGAATGCTTCTATGAACAATTCGTTGGCCTGACTGGGCAGATGCTTAATTTTGAACAGTCTGAATGAACTGTCGCATAGTGTCCTACATAGCCGTTTGTCCCCTGGCTAAGCGTGCAAATATTCATGTGATATCATTTGCATTTGGGGGAATATAAGGATTAGGAGTATTCCCTTCATTATTCCTATTCTAGATTCTAGGATATCAGCCATTTATGATCAGTTTTTTGTGAAAAACGCTATGTATAGTCATTTACAATAGACGGTGCTAATCTATTAATGTAAAAAAACTAGAATTGATCTAATTAATCAATCACAGACAAATATGAATAAATAAATAAGACTAGAATTTTTAAAGTGGTTCAGCGTTATAGAAAATGACCTACGTCCACTATTTTGTATTACTGGGTACTTTGCCTTGCTCTTGATTATGGTTGATTCTGATTGCCCCTCCTTCCATGAGGGTATTATAATGAATTTATAGCCCTTGGGCTGTCAATGTGAATGGATAATAGGCGTATTCATCCATACATGATAAGGAATGACTATAATACAATAAACATGGAATCTGTCTTGGTCGTTTAGTCTTCCCAACAAGTTACTCTGTATGCTGAGTAGCTCGGTACATTGAACTTATGTCATATTTGGTTGACCCGTGTCTTCATATAATTGGTCCATGCCAGCTGACTAATTTTTGTATCAACAATAATCTTACAATAAACCAAAAAATTCCTGCGAAGGTGGTAAGATACTTCCCTTTGATACCAAGACTCCAGAGGCTATATATGCCATTGAATACAGCATCAGAAATGAGATGGCATGTCGAGGAACGTATTGATGATGGAAATGTAGGACATCCCACTGATTCTCTTTCATGGAAAAGAATTAATGACATTTATCCAGAATTTGCTAAGGACCAGCAAAATATCATACTTGGATTATCCAGTGATGGATTTAACCCATTCAGGAGCTTGAGTATTGTTCACAACACGTTGCCTGTAATTGTGATAATATATAACTTACCCCCATAGTTGTGTATGAAGAAACCATATATGATATGACCGATACTAATTGATGGTCCTCGTGGGCCAAGTAATGACATTAATGTTTATTTGCACCTTTTAGTTGACTAGTTGAAGAAATTATGGGTTGGGTTGGATACTTATGATGCATCGTATAATCAGATGTTTAAAATGTCTGCATCATTACTATGGATAATAAGTGATTTTCCCTCATATGCAATTTTTCCAGGATGGAGCACTAAAGGTAAAATGGCATGTCCTTTTTGTCACAAATATACTCTCTCCTGTTGGTTGAAAAAGGGACGTAAATAATGTCACATGGGCCATCGTCGATGGTTGTCGGAAGGGCATAAATTTTGAACAAATAAATTCTCATTTGATGGTAAAGTTGAGTTGGATACAAAGCCCATTCGACTATCTGGAGCTGAAGTGTTTGATGAGGTAAGGGACATCAATAATATGTTTGAGAAGGATCCAGAGCCAGAACTTAAGAGGAAAAGGGATGATAATGAAGATGGGAACCTTGCATATAATTGTAAGAAACAAAGTGTATTTTTTTAGTTAGAATATTGGAAAGACATATTAATACGCCACAATCTGGATATAATGTGCTCTGAACACTATTAGATGTTGATGGTAAGGGAAAAGATAATATAAATTCTCATCTTGATCTATAAAAAACGGGTTTTCATAAGTCACTGTATTTAAAAAAATGGTCAAGCAACAAATATTATTTGCCACCAGCGTGTTTCACATTGGATAATAAAGGAAAAGACATAGTTTGTAAAATATTGAAGGGGTGAAAGTTCCAGATGGTTATGCTTCGAACATATCGCATTGTGTCAACCTTAAACAACGTACTATATTGGGACTTAAGAGTCATGACAACCATATCTTAATGCAAGAGTTGCTTCCTATTTCCCTAAGAAATGTTTTTCCTAAAAATCTGCTTAGGTCAATAATTGAGTTGAGAAGATTTTTTAGGAGTATGTACTCAAAAGTAATGAACATAACTGATTTAGATCATGCTATATCTTGTATTAATCTCACGTTTTTCCATCTTGAGAGGATCTTTTCGCATTCATTTTTTGATGTTATGGAACATTTGGTTATTCATTTAGCAGAAGAGGAGAAGATCAGAGTACCACCACAAATTGGTCGATGTACGCTATTGAGAGGTGTGGTATTAGTTGCGATTTTTTGTGTTCTTTTTGTCTCCTCATTGTAAGAATTTTTATCTCCTTCTAAAAATTAAAAATTTACCCACGACAGATACATGTTCGCATTGAAGAATTATGTGAAGACTCGTATTAATCCGGAAGGTTCAATTGGACAGGGATATTGGTTAGAAGAATGCTTGACGTTTTGTTCAAGGTACCTGCACGACGCTAAAATGAAATTTAATCGACTAATAAGGAACGACGAAGACAATTCTCTTGATAAAAAATGTGGTAGTAAGTTAGGAAAATCAGTGGAATTTATGCTTGATGACATTACATATTTACAGTCACATCGTCATGTGCTTGTCAACACAGATACAATTGCTCCATTTCAAGACTAAGTATCCTAATTAATTAATTTCTCCCATTTTTAATCATATAAAACATAGTGTAATGGTTCATTTTAATGAAGGACTCACCGTGCGTCAATTAGGAGTAATTCTCGTCTTAGACCACATGATGTGGATCACATTCATAATGAAACATTTCATTCGTGGTTTAAACATCATGTAAGTAATATGTTTGCTGAAACTAAATTACACTTTTAATTATGTTATTACAAAAGCATGGTGTTCAATATAGTTTTTGTAAATGTCAAATAGGTGCAAAAATTACTTGAGACAACGAACATAGAACTATCACAAGAAATTCGGATGTTAGCTTTGGGCCCCTTAAAAAACAGAAGGATTCACGGGGTATATTATTAATGGTATTCGGGATCACACTAAGGCTCGCAAGAGGAAAAGACGACGTAAAAGAGTGGAGTCATGCTAAATGCACTTACTGAAAGTTATGCAAGTGCTAGAGATAGTAATACCGTATCAGGAGATGTTAATTTCTATTGAGTTTTAACGGATATCATTGAATTGTATTATTATAAAGACTATAAGTTTGTGTTGTTAAAGTGTGACTAGGTTGACAACAATAGAGGCCTCATTGCGCAAGATGATTTTGGATTCATGTTTATAAATTTCAAGCAGTTGTTGTATCCAAGGCAACAAATAAATGATGAGGCTTTCATACTAGCATCTCAGGAAAAACAAGTATTTTACGTACAAGACCCAATGGAGGAAGAATGGAATATTGTAATTAAGATAAAGCCTAGAGAATTTTTTGATGTATTTGGACATCAATATACAATTTGATGTATTTGGACAGAATATACAACCCAATGGATGATGATAGATCAAACGGAGGTATGGAGCGAGCATGATTTGGACGACACACGTGATGATGATGTTAGTTGGGTCAGGCAAGGCATTACTGGAATAACAGTAGATATGGAAACACAAGTGAAGACAAATGAAGATGATTAGAAAATTTTGTTAGCTAGGAATTTGAACTTGTAATGATAACTTGATTTTGAATTGTTATTTATACTCATTCATATTAATTGAACTTTCCTAATAGGTTGCATATAAATACGTCTTGGTTTTATTGATTTCTTTTATTCATTCATTATTCTTATTAATTTTAGATTTTAGTAGTATATTGTGGTTTTATTTTTAGTCATAATTGTTATATCTTCTCTACTTGCTCGAAAATCATGTATGTGCATTTGGATTCTGAAGGTGCCAAATTATGCAAGTGCAAAAAAAACAATGTGGGTAGCTGTTACTCTACACATCTTCAGTACATAACTATTATGTTTCTAAAAAAATAAATGCCCGTCGACGCATTACTCCCAGTAAACATTTGGAAGGGTTGGGCGTAAATTAAATGATGTTTCAAGTAACCGTTCTTACTTTTAGATTACTAACTTGATGGAAGAATGAATAGGTTGAATGAGGGCCTCAATATCTTTTATGTCATGCTTAAGTCTCCAAGGGGTATTGTTTGAAAAAAGAGATAGGCCATTGAAGATGATTTTTGAATCAATTTAAATTTTAAACTAATCAAATACAATGTAATCCATGATGATTTTTGCTTCAACTTCCTGATTCACTATAGAGATTGTATTCGACATGTTTGTTAAGAAATTCTAAATTTTTCTATTTTAAAAATTGGCTGATCTTGGATCCATCCGTAATTTTTGTAAATACATCAATATAAAAGGAATTGATAAGTTAATCCACTCAAATGGGATGTATATTAGTTAGTGCATCCACTTTATGGGATGTACTTACGGCTTCACAAAAGTGATTCCACAAACACCCATAGTTTCAATTTCTTCTTTTTTTCCAGGGAAAAATCCTTCCTAAAATCTAGGAGGATGTATTAAGTCCAAATATTAATCCAAGAGGTGTCCTGTTTTGATTTTTTGTTTGGGAAATCTCTCAAAGTATTCAATTGATATACACATTCAGGTTGTGGTGCGTGCTTGGAATTGAAAAAGACTAATCTTCAGGTATACTGCCATACTACATAGCAGTTTTATCATCAGTTCTCACAAACATACTTAGGAAACCTCAGTTGTAAGGTCTCCTCAGGTATCCCAATTCAAATACCTCAAAAACAGCATTGTAAAAGTGCAAAAAATTCTCGATGCAAGGACATTGTGTAATATAGACAAAGTCGTTAATAGCATCATCACGATAACCGTCTACCAACAACTATTATTTTTTTGATTCCACCCCCTAACAAAATAGTTGACATATGAAATAATTCTTTATAGTATGTGTAGGAAGAGTTCATTCTTCATGAAAATCAATGACAAACGTAGTTAAGAGAATACGTCAGTGGCATAAATAAGTCCTCCTAATAGAATTTCTATCCTTGTTCACATTGAGAATAGGCACATGCTCATTATGTAATGTTATGACAACTTGATTCTCTTCCTATGTACCACTAGCATAAGGTGTCGAGATTTGTACCAGCATTTGTCCATCATTGCAATGTGTGGCATACCGAAAAACACCAGACATTTAAAGAACAACAACGGTATATCATATGAATTTCACCTGCAAATCTTAATAAACATGGGTAATGAGACATAAATTATGAGACTTAGTACTGATAATTGAATGGCATGGTCATAAATGATGAGAATCAGTACTGATAATTGCAAAGATATTCTTGTATGTCATATCATTGGCATAAAATAGTGGTTGGTTAAATCCATTATCATGTATAAATCTGTCATGTGCGTATGATTTGGTTATAGTCTTTTGTGTTTAGGTCTTGTGCTTCCATTTCTTAGGTAAAATTGGGTCTTTGTGCTCTTTTTGGACTATCACGGAGCTATAGAGAAAATGTAATTAGTAATGGCAATTATAGTCTTCTGTAATTGTTAAATTAGTGAATTTATTTAGGAGAAAATTATTGGTTCATTTTAAAAAACAAAATGTAAGATGCTATTATCTCTTTTCAACATACTAGACAACTCTTCCACTAGTGGGGAACTCATCTCGAGATTCTCTATCCTTTGTTGCAACTTCTCCATGAGTAATTTCTCCGGTCGAGCACTTGCCTCCAATAATTTCTCTAAATCCATAGCCTTCTCCTTCCAATACCCACACTTCAAATCTATTCCAGATATTTTATTTTGAATTTGGACATTATTTATATTAGAAACTCCATCCACTATAGTTATTGGACTCTTATGTTTGTTGCTTAGATAATGAAGCTCGTGTCTAACAAGTTGTATAGCATTAGCTTTCTTAGATTCCCATTGTTTTACAAGGTATGCTAACTGAGAGGAACCCTTTTTAGTGTAATTGGCTAGCTTGAGATCAATTACAGTAGGTTGTCCTAAATGATTGTAACCAGGTCCAATTTATCTTTATCAACTTCATTAACTATTTCTTCGATTTGGCAATTCTCCATCTCGGGATTATTTAAACTCTGAGTGAACTAAAATTATAGGAAATTCAAGTTTCTAGTAAAATATGCTCCTTGTGTCAATATGTGAATTTGAGTTCTACATCTTGGGCAGTTCACTATTAAATAGAATTGTACATTCGTATTAACTATATTATATTCAGAAGCAATCTCAACTTATTACAGTATATTATATGCAGAAACAATATGAACCTACTCCTTAGTATGCTTCATTTCTGTTATTTTGTTTATATATTAATGTGTAGGTGTATATATATGGTAAACCACACGAGTCTCGGATTAGATGTACGCAGCTATACACCCTGTGTACACAGACTATTTTGAAAACTTGGATTTGTGACCTTCATTCAAGTCACAATGGAGAAACCTTTTCTCTTCGATTTGACGTGTAACAGATTTTATACCAGAATTTTTCCCACCGTGTTAAAAGTTTTGGCTAAAGATGTTCATTATTTATATTTATCTTATGAAAGTACACTATTTTTATTACTTTGTTTCTATTAGCTGATTGTTAATAAAATAGTAGTACGCTATTTTTGCTACTTTTTTTCTATTAGATATATTCATCCGTAGTACAACTAACATTTATGCTTATTTTTGTTGTGTATAGTATGATGACAACAAGTAGATCTCAGTCCAACACGTTAGAGGAGCTATGCCATCCCCTAGTGAGCCTCAAGAGCACATAGGTGAAAAACCATTTGTCATTGAAAACGTAAAGATTTCCTTTTTAGATAAATGCGCAAGCATTAGGAAGAAGATGGTTCAATAAAATTAATCAATTAATGTATTCACTTAAACCGATTAATTAATCCATGTCCTAGAATTTGCCTAAGTCATATTTATCAATATTAGCAAGTTAGGAGAAACCAAATTTTAGCAAATAACTTGAATTAAACAACATTACCGAATATTTAATTTAAGTACAAATTAAAGTGAGTGTGATGATTTAAACCGAATTTTATCTTGAATTAGTCTAAGCATGCGTTCTACGTTATTATGCAAGATAAAATAAACCAATCACACTACGCCGCGATGTACGAGGAAAAACCCAAGACGGGAAATAAACCTCGGACGGACCTAGCCACAAATCCACTAGATACAGAATTACAATTACAAGACAGATAAACTTACAACGAATGACTCGATCCCTCTCAAGCCTCGACGCTTATTCTTGTAGAAACCTCTTCCTAGCGAATAACATTGGAACACCACCGCGGTCTCGGAATCCACTGATAGGACTTTATATGGTCACCGTCACCCGAGCATGGAGCCTTTCTCCGTGTGGGTAGAATCACAACAAAAGAACACTTCTTCTTTCTTCGTGGGAGGTAGAAGCAAAACCCAAAACTTCTCTTCAATTCGGTGTAGAGAAAACCGGTGCCAAACTCCAAGCAATTTAATATGTATATGTGAACTTGGAATAAACTCAATTGGGTGTAAACACTAGAGTGATGAAAATATTTCCCTAAAAATCTCACTCAAAACATGAACATTTTCCTAAAACAAATTTTCTCTCAAACTCTCTCTAAGAGATAAACTAGGTTGGAAAAGTTATGGAAATGTTGAGTTGGAAAATGTCATTCCCGCACATATTAAAATTTGTAAAAGTTGGTTAAAACCAAGTGGGGAAGTGGGTGCAAAACTGCCAAAAAACTGCCAAAAATTGTTCCCGCCTGACAGCTCGTTCGAACGACATTTCGTTCGAACGAAATCTCGTTCGAACGAGTCTTCTAACGACGCTCCAGTATGAACTCGCTATAAGCTCGTTGGAAATCTCGTTAGAACGACAATCTCGTTCGAACGACATTTCTAACGACGGACCAGTATGCCTTAGTGAGAACTCGTTGGTAAAACTCGTTCGAATGACATCTGGTTCGAACGAAAAAACTCGTTCGAACGACATATCTAACGAACGACCAGAAAGTTTGAAAAATTCATTTTTAGCCCAAAAAACTTTTATAAACATTTATTTAAAGTTTTAATAAATCCTTTCTTAAAACCAAACGCAGTTTTTTATAAACCTAACACCCAATAAACTTGTTCCAAGCTCCTATATATATATAATTGCATTCATACCTTGGGAGCATGGAACTATGATTGATGGCGTAGAAACGAGGCACACAACCCGGCATTTTGATGAAGTTTTATACTCTTTGCCGCTACGTCTTCAACAAACACTTCATAGGCTTGAGAGTACTACAATTTAAATATTATCCTATGAATAAATGTTTTTGTCCGGAATTGAGCCAAAACTATATATGGACTCAATTGGAAATTTGTGTCCTTACAAATCTCCCCCTTTGGCTATTCCGGGACAAAAACCAAACAAAAATCCTAAAGGGCCGTCAAGCTCTACTAGACTCAAAACATAACCCACCCAAACTTGACTCAACCCAAGGATCAAACGCTTTGCCGTTTAAATAATGCCGCTTTAGAAGAAATCCTTCACACTTAAGCAAACTCATCAAATGCATAGGGAATATCAAAGTATTAAATGCAATTAATTAATTACTCCCCTTAAATTAATTCTCCCCTTTATCAAACACATGACCTACTTAGAAAGACGTCTCCCCCTAAGATAAATCTCCCCCAAACTAAGATACGATAATAATAGGATTAGATACCATTTCTCCCCCTATCATCATTTCCCCCTTTTTGTTCAGGAATAGGCAAAGGATAAAGAACTAATAAGCATAAAAGCATGTTGAAGCTTAAAGTGATAAGACATGAAAGCATATGGGCAATAAAAGCAAGGCAAAGACAAACAAATATCATATATATATATATATATATATATATATATATATATACTACAAATACACCAATAAGTACTTGCATATATAGATAGATATAAACTCACACATGACACAAAATACAATAAGTTTGCACACTCGTATGGAAAAAATGTGTCATATGGAAACGGAAGTGTTGGGGTGTGAACTAGCAATGATTAAATTTAGACCCAAACACTTAAGAAACGTTCACGGAGTTCTCATTTGATTGCAAACTTTATCACATTTGAATATAACCTTATGTGACAATATGAAGATTGAACTCAATGAACAAACATATACAATGCATACAAGCCTAGCATGATGATGATTCTACAAACCAAATAGAGTCATGACATTAAAGACAACTAGGATAAACGGACATTGTGCAAACCGTTGATATACCATCCAATTCTCCCTCAATAAGCATATATATTCTTTTGCTTTTGAATGAATATATCAAACAAACATAAGCCTTGGCAATTGTTTTCTTTTTAATGCCAAAAATTCTGTTTTTAGTCCTTTGGATCACGTATTTCTTTTAGATCCAATAAATGGTGGCTTACTATCGCAAAGGATCATTTAGTCCTTTCGGAGCCCTTCCCCGTGCATATTTATTTTTATCAGTTTTCACTTTTTCACACAAATCTCACATGCAACGGATTTTGACATGCACTACTCGTCCTAGGTCATAAATATGTAGATGACTAGATTGGTAGGAGAACACCTCAAAAAGCTCAAATATAACATGTGACATTAAAATTTCAAAAGAGCTCGTGCATGTGTGGAAAGAGGCATATAAAAATAGAATTCATTTAATCAACACAAAATCCAACTACTCCATATAAAGCATGGTAAAGAACATTTTAAGGATTGAAATTCTAAACCAAAAGTTCTAGCCACGTTGGAGTGTAAAAGATGGGATTCAAACACAAGTATATGCCACTTAAAGTGTGTCAAACTAAAATACACAAAAAAAAATCTTTTTTGAGTTTTTAACATTTTTTAATCAAAAATAAATATTTACTCAAAAGGACAAACAAAAATCATTTGTATTTTTCATTAATCTCAAATGAAACAGATAAAACACAAATGATAAACATAAATCTTTTTATATTTTTTTTCAATTAATTCAAACACAAAATATAATACAAAAAGATAAACAAGTCATAATTTCTATCATGTGATATGAAATAAGGAAATGACTAGAAAATGACTAAACAAGCATACATTTAGCATGTGAATATAGCATCAAGTACAAACGCTAAAGTATGCAAATACTAACACATTCATCCTTTAGATTTAGCAAGGGAGGAAGCATGTGAAAGTAAATGAGAATCAAAAACCCTATTTTTCTAGGCAACCAAGTCGGATTTCCTAACCCAAATTAATGAAGAATGACTATCTTGGGGTGTTGGAACGTTAACTACCATGGTTACTTTACTATGGGATTTTCTAGGAATTCGTTTAAGATCAAAACAAAACTTCCTAAGATGACCTTTTCGACCACAATGTGTACAAGCTAAAACATGTCGAAAAGATTTACTTAAGGAGTGATCTTTATATGCATTCCTAGTAGATTCTCCTAAAACATTGGTCTTGTCTTTATGAGAAGATTCATTACAAGTATTGAAGCCTAAACCACAAGTGTCATTTTTAATTTGGACCGTTCCTAACATTTTATCTAGTTTTTCCGAAAAACACTCCAAATCAAATTTGACATTACTAGAGTCTTTTAATTTATCTTGCAATTCCAAAATATTAGACTCTAATAAAACAGTTCGCTCTTCAAAAGCAAGAAGCTCATTTTTCAAGGATTCCATTAAACCCCTAAGGCTATCTCTTTCGCCTTCTACATATTCTATCTTCTCTCGAAGAGTACTCTCACGTGTCCTAAGGTCTTCTATTAAATCATTTTCATCAACGACCTTGACACTCTTTCTTAAACTAGCTTCTAACTTCAAATTAGCTCTTTTCAATTTAATAGATTCTTTATAAAGTTCTTGAAAAGCATTTTGAAGCTCACTCACATTAACCTCTTCTTCATTTTCACTCTCTCTTCCTTCTTCACTCTCACTATCATAAAAAATAAGAGAATCATGTACCATGACCTTGGAAGTGGCATGTGCTATCGTTTCATCAATCGATGAGTTCTCACTATCACTCACATGACTAGCCATAAAAGCCACAAAATTTTTCTTAGTGGGGGAATCGGTCTTCTCTTCCTTATCACTATCACTAAGGGTCGCATTATATGAGATGGGTCGCTTACCCTATTTCCTTAGTTTAGTGGGGCACTCATAAGCCCTATGGCCATAACCTTCACAACCAAAACACTTATTAGACTCGTCTTTATCTAAATTTTCATTACTAGGTTTAGGGATCTTCTTGGCTTTAGAAATATTATCGCTTTTATCATGTGTAGAAGTATTAAATTTCTTAAAATCATTTTTAAATTTATCTTCATTAATTTTAAGAAATTTTCTAAATTTACGAGCAAATAAAGCCATGTCTTCCGAGTCACTATCACTCTCGCTCTCTACTACTTGTTTGACCTCTTTTTTGGCTTTTAACGCAATGACCTTTTCGATTTTCTTTTCAGTTTTAGAGGGAAACATATCTAGTTCATAGGTTTGTAAATCACCTACAAGCTCTTCTAATTTCGTAGAGGCTAAAGTTGGTAAAGAATTTAACACGGTCATCTTTGGAATAAATCTATCGGGTAGGGACCTTAAAATTTTCTTTACAACACGGTCGTTAGGTATTTTCTCTCCCAAGTTAAAAGATGAATTAACAATATTTGAAAGTCTAGCATAAAATTCATCAAACGTTTCTTTTTCATTCATTTTGATAGTTTCAAATTGAGTGGTGAGGTTTTGGAGTTTTGAAGCTTTAACGACACTAGTTCCTTCATGAGTTAATTGTAAAATATCCCGTGCTTCTTTAGCGATTTCACACGTCATAATACATTGGAATTCATCCGGTGTGACAGCGCTAAACAAGGCATTTAAACCACGGGAATTGAAATTAGCAAGTTTAAACACATTTTCAGTCCATCTATCGGCGGGTTTGATGACACGTTCATTTTCAACTAAATAAGTTGGTGGGGACCACCCGTTAATAACAGACATCCAAACTCTCTCGTCGATAGACTTTAGTGCCGATCTCATATGCGCTTTCCAATACGTGTAGTTGGAACCATCAAAAATAGGAAATTTTGAAAATGGGTAAAAATCCATTTTAGCCAAAAATATTTAAGGATCGTTAACGAAATAATTTATCGTTTTTGGCTCTGATACCAGTTTGAAAACGTAAAGATTTCCTTTTTAGATAAATGCGAAAGCGTTAGGAAGAAGATGGTTCAATAAAATTAATCAATTAATGTATTCACTTAAACCGATTAATTAATCCATGTCCTAGAATTTGCCTAAGTCATATTTATCAATATTAGCAAGTTAGGCGAAACCAAATTTTAGCAAATAACTTGAATTAAACAACATTACCGAATATTTAATTTAAGTCCAAATTAAAGTGAGTGTGATGATTTAAACCGAATTTTATCTTGAATTAGTCTAAGCATGCGTTCTACGTTATTATGCAAGATAAAATAAACCAATCACACTACGCCGCGATGTACGAGGAAAAACCCAAGACGGGAAACAACCTCGGACGGCTCTAGCCACAAATTCACTAGATACGGAATTACAATTACAAGACAGATAGACTTACAACGACTGACTCGATCCCTCTCAAGCCTCGACGTTTCTTCTTGTAGAAACCTCTTCCTAGCGAATAACATTGGAACACCACCGCGGTCTCGGAATCCGCCGATAGGACTTTATATGGTCACCGTCACCCGATCATGGATCCTTTCTCCGTGTGGGTAGAATCACAACAAAAGAACACTTCTTCTTTCTTCGTGGGAGGTAGAAGCAAAACCCAAAACTTCTCTTCAATTCGGTGTAGAGAAAACCGGTGCCAAACTCCAAGAAATTTTATATGTATATGTGAACTTGGAATAAACTCAATTGGGTGTAAACACTAGAGTGATGAAAATATTCCTCTAAAAATCTCACTCAAAACATGAACATTTTCCTAAAACAAATTTTCTCTCAAACTCTCTCTAAGAGATAAACTAAGTTGGAAAAGTTATGGAAATGTTGAGTTGGAAAATGTCATTCCCGCACATATTAAAATCTGTAAAAGTTGGTTAAAAACCAAGTGGGGAAGTGGGTGCAAAACTGCCAAAAAACTACCAAAAACTGTTCCCGCCTGACAGCTCGTTCGAACGACATTTCGTTTGAACGAAATCTCGTTCGAACGAGTCTTCTAACGACGCTCCAGTATGGACTCGTTAGAAGCTCGTTGGAAATCTTATTAGAACGACAATCCCGTTCGAACGACATTTCTAACGACGGACCAGTATGCCTTAGTGGGAACTCGTTGGCAAAACTCGTTCGAACGAAAAAACTCGTTCGAACAACATATCTAACGAACGACCAGAAAGTTTGAAAAATTCATTTTTAACCCAGAAAACTTTTATAAACATTTATTTAAAGTTTTAATAAATCCTTTCTTAAAACCAAACTCATTTTTTTATAAACCTAACACCCAATAAACTTGTTCCAAGCTCCTATATATATACAATTGTATTCATACCTTGGGAGCATGGAACTATGATTGATGACGTAGAAACGAGGCACACAAACCGGCATTTTGATGAAGCTTTATACTCTTTGCCGCTACGTCTTCAACAAACACTTCATAGGCTTGAGAGTATTACAATTTAAATATTATCCTATGAATAAATGTTTTTGTCCGGAATTGAGCCAAAACTATATATGGTCTCAATTGGAAATTTTTGTCTTTACAGTCATGCCTCAACCTCCATCGAATTGGTCGCCTATTAACGCTACTACTACACCATTTATCCCCTAGTTGTCAGAAAATAGTAAATTACAAGAGCATGATGCAAGTAAGAAAAACTAATATTACACAACTGATTTTGTGGTTGGTTTTGGTTGGATATACAAAAAGATCACTTACTAAATTCCCGTCCGTAAGTTAGATTACTGAAACTAGTGTCCAGAATCACTAATTTTTATCTACATGTCTATATATAACAAGATTACTAATTTTTATCTTCGCCTACTTAATACTTAGATCCTAGTTCCGATCAAGTAGAGGAGGAGCAAAGAAGAGTTCGTTGCCCCACGTTAATGCATAGTGGGTGGGGTGAAGGTGGAATTTTATACATCGAGGTGAATGAGAATGGACAACCCATTGACAAGACAACATCTAGACTCGCTTTAAATTTGGGGGTTTTATCACGCAAAGAACAGTTAGCACCATTGACATTCCTTGATTGGAGACATGTTTCAAAAGAAGCGAAGAATGGAATTTAAACTCATATCATGGTATCATCTACTATTATATAAAGCTATGGGTTGTCAAATTTTCAATTTCTCATAATACCCTCACTTCACTAAACACGAAGATAGATAGATATATGGGTAATTTTATACGTACTCGTGGAGGTAGTTTTATAAAAATTACAATCATAAATGGATCTTTCTTTTATGTAACCATAATTTGCATAGACATTTTATTTTCATTTATTCAATCTAAAATAACATTGGTTGATTCTTTTGGTTACGAATTTGTGGTCTAGTTCTCTAACATGTCGTTTATATAGGACAATAAAAATGCCATGAATGAGATGAGAAAGTTCCTCATGGAGTCCATCGGAAAAAAGTGGAAGGAGTGGAAGGCCACAGTAAGAGTGAAAGTTATAGTAAATATAGGACTAATGAGGAACGCTTGGGGCATTGTCCCCCAAGGGTCGATGAGGATCAATGGAAAACGCTCGTCTATCATTGGAACTCGGCTAAAGCAGATGTATATTTTAGAAACATTTTTAACATGATTCTATCTTCGATTAGGTATTTTATCACTTTGAGAATGAGAGCCATATAGTAATTGTACATGTGTATATGTATGCACTAGTGGATTCCCATGCCTAAAGGCACGTGTATATGGTAGTGTCTGACACCATCACATGATATATATCAATTGTGTTTTCCATGTATCAGGTAAAAAGTGCAAAGAACAATGCCATCCGTGCACGTTTGGCAATGCCACACACATTTGGTAGGACTCGTCATGCTCAAGTTAAAAACAAGGTAAAAGTTTGATACTTTTCATGATTACTATGTTCTTTTTTCATTGCGGATAAATGAAGTGAAAAGATATGATATCTTGACACTTAAAATCTCGTGCTTGTAGATTGCTAAATGAATTGGACAACAACCAAGTCGTAAGATGGTATACAAGGAGACATATATAACCAAGGATAAGGGTCCAGTTAATGAAGAAACTTCTCGATTAATTGTATGCATATTTTGGATTTCAATGACAATTTAAACAACTTGATTTTGTTTACATGTCTATTATCTTTTGAGAAAACATTATTTTTCATTTGAAAATGGATTTGGGTGCCAGTCAAGTGTTAGTTATCAAATTATATTTGTTGGAACGGTATTCATTATGATAGCATGATTTGATTTTTACAGCAAGAGATGGACAAACTAGAATCGCAACATCCAGAGATTGCGAATACCATTGCTGCACGAGATGACATATTGGGACGAATTATGGGACCCGAAAGGCATGGTCGTGTGCGGACGTTTGGGCTTATTGTCCTGCCGAGTATGGTCTTCGGCCGATTATATACGATGTCCGAGGCCCAGAGGAGGGATATTGATATGAGGCATCAATAAGAGTTAGAGAGGATGCGACGTGAGATGGAGGCTGAAAATGAGCAGGTGCGGCGTGAGATAGAGGCTGAAAATGAGCGGGTGCGGCGTGAGATAGAGGTTGAAAATTAGCTGGTGCGGCATGAGATGGAGGCAAATTATAAAAGTAAGTAAGATGAAATGAAAGAGTAGATGGAAGCTCAAATGAAAGAAAAACTATCTTCTATGGAATCTGGGATGAAAGCTCTGGAGGCTCATATGCATGCGAAGGTTAGTTTTATGCAATCTCCACGAGATGTGTCTTCAAGCACTGAACATGTTAATGATTATTACTTACAGATTTATACGATTACGGTCGGCTAATTTTCATGCATTACATCTAATATTTTTTTATATTCCTTTAGGCTCCTAACGGAGCCAATCTTGATCCTTTAGCATCATTGCAACCGTCGATGTAATTCCGATCAGAGGTTCAATCGCAATGACAATTGCAACCACTAAGGAAAAAATCACCACAAATCATATCACGATCCCAACTTCAAAACTATTGTCAGGTTAGTCTATTTTATTAAGTAGATATTTCTTTCTCCCTTTTTTCATAAGCTATTCTTATTTTACTCTACTGGCATAATTCCATAAGCTTTAGTATTCAACCAACAAGGAATTAGTGAAATGATATTTTATTCACCCCAAGAATGATATAGACATACACTAATTATTAGATATAAAAGGCACCAAAATAGGAACATAAAAAATTGTACAACTATTTTCCAAATTTACAGGGTTGACTAGGCCTATATTTAAACATAAATATGAATTTCAAACAGAGATTCAAAAAAGAGTGAATAAAAGCACATATTGTGGTTGGTGCTTGGTGTAGAAGCTTAGACTCTCATTTATTAGGTTGCGTGGTAATATCTTCTGCAAGAAGTGTTACAAGTTTAATTTGGCTGGTAATTACTCATTTGGTTGTTGCCATTAGCTTAGATGACTTGTTGAAACCATATAGTGATGGTTGTGGTGATAATAATAGAAATTACCACATTGGATAATGAACCACTTAAAGTTGAATTCTTGAGACAATCCATATGAGGTTGTTCCTCACCATTCGATGGGTGGCACCGAATCCGTCGCCAAGAAGTCCCGACATCCATACATGATTTGGTGTTGTTTCCTACATGATGCCATAAGTAGGTAATTAAGTATACATCTCTGGTCTATGTAGATGGTGAATGGACTTTTTTCACCTAAATGAGGTTGAGGATGCTCTCCGGTGTTGGAAATTATGAATGCAAATACAGAAATGGAACTCTTTATATATCTCAAAATTGTCAACTTCAATACAACAATGTAATTTCTGAATAGTCACTATAAAACTTCAAGGCGTGATGTCACTTTCCTAAATACAGTATTTGCCCCACACGAAGAATTTCGGTATACAAACGGGAATCAGCAAATCCGTACTCAAGATACAATGAAGCACTTGAACTGTCTGCAACTTGTATATTTGAAGACAGCCCTTGGATGTAGCAGCGAAGAACAGTCAATCAAGTTCTTATTCTGTTTATGTGCACAAAACAGAATAAGAGAATTTGTATCTCCTGAAAATTGTAAGAGAGTAATAGCAGGGTCTGGAAATCTAAAACTGGTTTTTGTTATCAATGTAATTCCGTTTTTAGGCAGCCTTTATTTATAGAAAATGAAAGGCTTTGTCTTCAAGAGTCATGACTGTTGAATTAAGTCATTTCCGAACAGGTATGACTGTTAATTACCAACAGTCTTAAGTCCTTTCCGAACAGGTATAATAATACCGAATCGGTTTTGCACGGGTCAACCAAAAAGTGACCGCGCCCGAGCTACCGGGATCCGACCCGAACGAATCCCGGCGTGCGAAGTGCAAAGTGCGCCACTAGCGCCTCTACAGCCCACTGCCCCGCACCCGCGCGCGCGCGCGCGTGTGCGTGTGCGTACGGTGCTTCGCACCGTATTGAGGTCTCTTGAATAGCCTCTTAAATGCTAGATGAATTAACTCTTCATCTTCCATTTGTACTTATTTAGTGTACAAATTCTTAACATTTTTCCAATGTGGGACTCAAAGGTTGCCCACCCCTTTTATAGCTTAGTGGTGACACTTAGCTTTGTACATTTTCCAATGTGGGACACTATCCCCTTTTATATTTGGGTTAGCTTCCCACCTCTTCCACACACTTCCAATGTGGGACAAGCTTTTAAGGCTTTTACACCCAAAAAACTCTTACTCTCTTATTTTAAAAATCTCCAACATTCCTCCACCATTTTCAAAATAAGTTTTGTAAATCTTTGATTGTCTGTAAGACTGTGTATAAGAATTGGTGTCTCACGACTTGAACCAATACCCTGTGAAGGTTCGTCAAGGTTAACCATGAAAGTATAGTAGACTTGTCTTTGAACTATCAATCTATATTGATTATCCGGATTTGTCTTCACACACAAATCTTTTAGTCACTGATTATCCATATAAGCCGACACATGAATTTGGCCTTGTGTCTGTACCTTGATTTCATGAATGCTTTAGAGTCAAGCCCAATACTCATAGGAAGCGGCACCACTTCCACACTCATATAGGTAGATTATCATAGGTGTCCATGTAACTTAAAACACCATAAATCTATTAAGGTTAAACCCATCCTCTTTCATTATTCATTACATGTTCTAAGCACTTATCCTTGGGATGTTAAATTTTATAGTGCTTACAATCACGTCGTATGATGTACTTTAATCATTGAACTTGAGACTTGAATATATCAAGTTTCAAGTTGAGTTTCCATCAAGAGTGATTATTATTAATGGGCTTTAGTCCCATCCCCATTGATGTCTTAGACACCAGTCCTCTTGCAAGACCTTTTGTAAAAGGATCAGCTAAATTTTGACTTGATTTTACATAATCCACTGTGATTACACTATCTGTAATCATTTGTCTGACATAACTATGTCTCAGGCCAATATGTCTAGACTTTCCATTATACACTTTACTATAAGCTCTGGAAAGTGTAGACTCACTATCACAATGTATAGATATTGGAGGCATTGGTTTTGGCCAAACTGGAATTTCAATCAATGAATTCCTTAACCATTCTGCCTCTTTACTAGTTGCAGCTAATGCTACAAACTCAGCTGCCATAGTAGAGTCAGCTATACAAGTTTGTTTCTTTGATCCACAAGAAACAACTCCTCCACCAAGAGTGAAAATCCATCCACTTGTTGAGGAATGATCCTCCCGCTCAGTTATCCAACTGGCATCAGAAAACCCTTCTAATACTGAAGGATATCCACTATAGTATATACCATAGTCCATAGTTCCTTTCAAATATTTTAATATTCTATTGACAGCATGCCAATGCAATAAACTTGGATTACTAGTATATCTACTTAATTTACCAACAGCATAAGCAATATCAGGTAGAGTAAATGTCATGGCATACATTAAACTACCAATTACTCGTGCATATTCCAATTGTGAAATAGCTCTACCATTATTAGGGATCATCTTTAGCTGTGGTTCAAAAGGTGTACTAACAGGTGTGCAATCAAACTGATTAAATTTCTTTAAAATTTTCTCAACATAATGAGATTGAGTGAGAATTATATTTTTATCTTTCCTTATTATTCTCATTCCTAATATGACATCAGCTACACACATATCTTTCATATCAAATTTAGAAGACAAAAAACTCTTAGTATTATTAATGCTTTCTAAATCAGTACCAAGAATTAACATGTCATCTACATATAAACAAATGATCACACCTTTACCATTAGCAAATTTACTATAAACATACTTATCAGATTCATGAATTTTAAAACCATAAGAAATAATGACTTTATCAAATTTTTCATGCCATTGTTTAGGTGCTTGTTTTAGGCCATATAAGGACTTAATAAGTTTACATACTTTGTTTTCTTGTCCAGGCATAACAAACCCTTCAGGTTGTTCCATGTAAATTTCTTCTTCTAAGTCACCATTTAAAAAGGCAGTTTTCACATCCATTTGATGAATCTCAAAATTATATATAGATGCTAATGCAATTAAAATTCTAATAGTGGCGGTTCTAGCAACAGGTGCATAGGTATCAAAATAATCAATTCCTTATTTTTGTGTAAAACCTTTAGCAACCAATCTAGCCTTGAATTTATCAATTGTTCCATCTATTTTCATTTTCTTTTTAAAAATCCATCTACACTTAATGGGTTTAGATCCTGGAGGTAAGTCTACTAATTTCCAAGTTTTATTTCCCAAAATTGAATCCATTTCATCATTTATAGCTTCTTTCCAAAATGCTGAATCTACAGACTTAATTGCCTCATTATAAGTTTGTGGGTCTGTTTCAACGCTAAGAGACAAAACATATTGATTACAAGATGTATCTCTAGTTCCTTCAACAAGATAGATTACAAAGTCGGGACCAAAGCTTTTTTCTTTCCTAGGTCTTTTACTTTTTCTAATCTCTTCTTGTTCTACTAGTGGAGTTACAGGTAACTGTGAAGGAGTGCTTACTTCTTTTTCATTATTAATTCTAGGAATAGAAGAAAACCTTTGTTCATAAAAAATTGCATCTCTCGATTCAATTATTGTATTTACCTCAACAGAATCATTAGGTTCACTAACCAAAAATCTATAGGCTTTACTATGTTGTGCATAACCTATGAAAATACATTCAACACCTTTGCTTCCTAATTTCTTTCTCTTAGTTTCAGGTAGTCTTACAATAGCTCTACAACCCCAAACTTTAAGATAACCTAAATTAGGTTTTCTATTCTTCCATAATTCGTAAGGAGTTTTCTTATTATCTTTAACTGGTATTCTATTCAGAATATGACATGCAGTTAAAAGTGCTTCTCCCCAAAAACCTTTACTTAAACCAGAATAAGAAAGCATAGCATTAACCATTTCAGTTAGTGTCCTATTTTTTCTTTCTGCTACTCCATTTTGTTGTGGTGTATAAGGTGCAGTAACTTCGTGTATAATTCCCATATCTTCACAAAATTGAGGAAAGTGATATTCACCACCTCTATCAGATCTAAGACATTTTATTTTAGAATCACATTGATTTTCAACTTCATTTTTATATGTCTTAAATCTATTAAGCACATCATCCTTAGAGTTTAAAAGATATACGTAACAATATTTTGAAAAGTCATCAATAAACGTAACAAAATATTTACTACCACCTCTAGTAGGTGTTCCATGCAAATCACAAACATCACTATGTACTAATTGCAACAAAGATGTAGTTTTTTCTATTTTAGGAAAAGGCAATCTTGTTATTTTTGTTTGCATGCATATTTTACACTTTTCATTCATATCATTCTCATATTTAGGAATTAAATTTAAATTAACCATGAAATGCATTTTCTTTGTATTAACATGTCCTAAACGACTATGCCATAATGAAAGACAATCAACGATATAAGCAGAAGAATCCTTTTCATTGATATTGAGCTTAAACATGCCCTCATACAAATATCCTTTGCCTACAAAGGTACCATTCTTAGTCAGAATAAATTTGTCTGACTCAAATACAAGCTTAAAGCTAAATTTGTTAAGAAGACTTCCAGAAACTAAATTTTTCCTAACATCAGGAACATGAAAAACATTGGTGAGGCTAAGGATTTTCCCGGAAGTGAATTCGAGATCCACTGTCCCTTTGCCTTTAACCACAGCTGTAGATGAATTTCCCATATAGAGAACATCTCCTTCCACTGTTTCATAGGCAGAGAACAAGTTCTTGTCCTTACAAACATGCCTTGTGGCACCAGAATCAACCCACCAAGAGTTGTCATCTCCAAGCATATTAGCCTCGGATATCATAGCAGTAAATTTTTGCTTTGTGTCTGATGTCCCTCCTTTTTCCTTTAGTTTCTTGAACTCACGACAATCCTTCTTGAAGTGACCTGGTTTGTTGCAATGAAAACAATTTCCTTTCTTCTTTTTGTTTGCTTTAGAATTATTTGAAAAATTCTTCCGCTTGTTATTTTTTCCATGATTGCCATATTTTTGCTCCTTTCCTTCCTCCACCACATGGACCTTAGAAACAGAATTTTCTTGTTCCTCTTTACCATCTAGAATTCGAGACTCTTGTTCAATTCTTAAATGAGTCTCTAATTCTTCAAGTGAAAGATCCTCCTTTTTGTGTTTGAGTTCTTTCTTAAAGTCTTTCCAAGAAGGAGGAAGTTTTTCAATTATGGCAGCAACAATTACATTATCATCCATATTTAATTTTTTCAGTTTGCAATGATTTATGATGCGTTGGATGTCATGAAATTGTTCTAGCACAGGCCTATTATCATGCATTTTAAAGCTTAGAAACTGACCGATAAGGAACTTCTTACTTGTAGCGTCTTCCGTTAGATATTTGGTCTCCAATGTTTCCCATAAAGTTTTTGCTGTCCCAACATTTTGGTACAAGTCGAACAAATTATCAGCAAGTGCATTGAGAATGTGACCACGACACAAGTAATCATCGGTCTCCCATTTTGTGCATTGCCTAGTCTGTTCCACGGTTTCATCTTCATTTGGTTTCGGTTGTGACAAGACATATACAATCTTCAATGTTGTTAGAAGAAAGTGAACCTTTTTCTGCCAACGTAGAAAATTACCACCATCAAAACGGTCCAACTTGACAAAGCTTTCTGTTATTTATCGAAGTGATTTGGAAGAGTCGGCCATTTCTAATTACTGTATTTAGATTGTTGGAAATTATGAATGCAAATACAGAAATGGAACTCTTTATATATCTCAAAATTGTAAACTTCAATACAACAATGTAATTTCTGAATAGTCACTATAAAACTTCAAGGCGTGATGTCACTTTCCTAAATACAGTATTTGCCCCACACGAAGAATTTCGGTATACAAACGGGAATCAGCAAATCCGTACTCAAGATACAATGAAGCACTTGCACTGTCTGCAACTTGTATATTTGAAGACAGCCCTTGGATGTAGCAGCGAAGAACAGTCAATCAAGTTCTTATTCTGTTTATGTGCACAAAACAGAATAAGAGAATTTGTATCTCCTGAAAATTGTAAGAGAGTAATAGCAGGGTCTGGAAATCTAAAACTGGTTTTTGTTATCAATGTAATTCCGTTTTTAGGCAGCCTTTATTTATAGAAAATGAAAGGCTTTGTCTTCAAGAGTCATGACTGTTGAATTAAGTCATTTCCGAACAGGTATGACTGTTAATTACCAACAGTCTTAAGTCCTTTCCGAACAGGTATAATAATACCGAATCGGTTTTGCACGGGTCAACCAAAAAGTGACCGCGCCCGAGCTACCGCGATCCGACCCGGACGAATCCCGGCGTGCGAAGTGCAAAGTGCGCCACTAGCGCCTCTACAGCCCACTGCCCCGCACCCGCGCGCGCGCGCGCGTGTGCGTGTGCGTACGGTGCTTCGCACCGTATTGAGGTCTCTTGAATAGCCTCTTAAATGCTAGATGAATTAACTCTTCATCTTCCATTTGTACTTATTAAGTGTACAAATTCTTAACATTTTTCCAATGTGGGACTCAAAGGTTGCCCACCCCTTTTATAGCTTAGTGGTGACACTTAGCTTTGTACATTTTCCAATGTGGGACACTATCCCCTTTTATATTTGGGTTAGCTTCCCACCTCTTCCACACACTTCCAATTTGGGACAAGCTTTTAAGGCTTTTACACCCAAAAAACTCTTACTCTCTTATTTTAAAAATCTCCAACATCCGGTGTCGCAGTTTTATCAGGACCAACTTTGTATGAACGAACAATAACCATCTGTCTGTATCCAACACCTTCTTCGATGAGGAGATCGTGATGGAAAGGATCAACAAACTTCTTCTTTGTGCGAATATTTTGATGAACATGTCCTTTGGTGGCTTGCCCATTTATAGTAGGAATAACAAAAGTTGCTGCCACCTCTTGTTTGTGTCTAATGGATATGCTAGATGTGCCATTGACTTTGAAAGTATTCAATTTTGGCTTATTTAAATTTGGGTCATGCCCATCTCTGGTGGAAGAGCATCTGATGATGGTACAACTACAACTGGCCATTTAGGGGAGGGAAAAGGCCATTATTGTGTTGTTTATCTAAGGTGGATAGAGATAGAGAGAATATGGAAAGGAGCGTAGGTAGTGGAACTTATTTTATATGTGGCATTTAGGCGGAGTGTGAATCAAAGTTTGTGTTGTCGAGGAAAAAAGGAAGGACTTTCTATGTAATAAAGAATACATCAGTGCCATAAATAATTCCTCCTAATAGCATTTCTAGCCTTCTTCACATTGAGAATAGGCACCTGTTCATTATGTAATGTTGTGCCAACTTCATTATCTTCCTCTGTACCACTATCAGAAGGCGTCGAGATTTGTAGGAGCATTTGTCCATCGTTGCAATGTGTGGCATACTGAAAAATACCAGACATTTGAAGAACCACAACAACATATCATATGAATTTCACTTGCAAATCTTAATAAACACAGGCAATGAGACATAAATGATGAGAATCAATACTGATAATTGGATGGCATGGGCATAAATGATGAGAATCAGTACTAATAATTGCAAAGCTATGCCTGTATGCCATATCATTGGCATAAAGGAGTGGTTGGCTGAATCCATTGTCGTGTATAAATATGTCTGGTGGAAGAGCATCTGATGATGGTACAACTACAACTGGCCAGATAGGGGAGGGAAAATGCCATTATTGTGTTGTTTATCTAAGGTGGATAGAGATAGACAGAATATGGAAAGGAGCGTAGGTAGTTAAACTGATTTTATAAGTGGCATTTGGGAGGAGTGTGAATGACAGTTTTTGTTCTCAAAGAGAAAAGGAGTGACTTGCTATCTAATTGGAAGTTGGAAATATCAAAATCATTATTAGTGTTATTTTTTATGGGAGCACTAATAATGGACTAGGAAGAGAAGGAAGTTATTTATAGTCCAGATAAATAACCGTTGTTCACTCAATAACTCAATCCTGTATTTGTTAAAAACTCCGAATTGAACTTCCCCCAATCTCAACCTTTCCTGATATATTGCAGTTTCACAGTGATCAAGTTGGTCGCGAATACATTGTGTTATTTAATGGTCTTGAGATAAAATTTAGCATGAAAGAAATTACAAAATCTTATATTTGTCTTGTGATCCCACCCCGAACAATTGCATAGCTGTGGCCATTTATGGAGATAGGCTTCGTTTGGCATATTGTAGAGTAGAACATGACAACAAGTGCAATGTTATGTCCATGGGTTAAGAAATTATTTGGATCAATAGTACTCTTAATCTCAACCAACCTTCTAAAATTGTTATTGAAGTAGCTACTACCGCAAGAACTTCCTGCCTCTGCATAACTTGTGCCCACTCGAAGATTAAGAATACTTGAGTGTATCTCAAATTTTATGTCA
Source organism: Sambucus nigra (assembly GCA_949130495.1). NCBI lineage: Eukaryota > Viridiplantae > Streptophyta > Magnoliopsida > Dipsacales > Adoxaceae > Sambucus > Sambucus nigra. The sequence continues at coordinate 297,025,512 of OX422213.1, forward strand.
GTTTTTACTAACAGGACTCTTGAAACCGTGTGTGTTTATACCTTCATATTTTTAAATTCTAAAGAAAAGAGAAATAATTTAAATCATAATGAGACTTATTATATTATGGGGTATTTAATTTTAAAACTCACCTTAAATGAGTGGTCACACCATGAGTGGAGTTAAGAGTGCCCATATGGATCCTGTAGTCCTAACATATGTTACCTACTTTTGACTACATAGAGGGAATATTGAATCTTAGTGTGCAAAAGCTAGTGGGCTGTGAAATTATTTTGTTAGGGATGGTGCAAAAAAAATTATAACTCAAGAGGTTAAATAAAGTAGTGAAAATAAATAAGGGTCAGATACAATTTTCTCCCATATTTTTGGAAGTTGTCATGGCACTGACTTGCCTGATATATCAAAATTAGATAATAAAAAATTACCAATGCTAGTATTACGCATAAAAAGTGTACCAAAAAATAGAAGTAAAGAAAATAGAAATTGTAGAGAAACAAGTTAACTACAGTAGTCCAGTTGGACAAGTCAATGCAACTAACACTAAAAGTTCCACGTGAAGTTTTCAACGCTAAAATTTATTCGAAATGAATGCTTACGCAGTGTGAAATTCAATAAAAACATGCAGAAAGAAAATAAACAGAAGACATTTAAAAAATATTATTAATTACTCATGTGGAAATGGAGTCGCTGATTATGAGATCTCATTCATCCTTCCTTCATATGGTGTCATTTGTATATACGCCACCCCATCTTCTAGTTGCAACAATATCTCATGTATTCCTTCAAGGCCCTCTACCAAAATTTAATGGGTGTAGTCATGTTTAACAAAATATCAAGCGATTCCCCATATGGGGAATTAAAGTTGTATGCGAAAACAGTGCAGATTTCTCCCAACTCATTTCCCTACAATCTTCTCTTACCAAACCCAATTTAGGAAAGAATTTTTTCATTATTTAAATAAGTCTACTAGTTCCTCCTAGAAATAAACTTGGAATGCGATTTGTAGTGTTCTCTTACCGCCTTGGGTTGTGGCAAATAATTGCACCCTTATGTGTAGGTCTCTATCTATAATGGGTGCAATTGATTGGCATTTGTGAACTAAACTAGTGACGTTTTGTTCCAGCGTCCTCTGGATCGTGAACACAGTCATAATTTTAGAGGATTTTAATGGCTTTAACTAATCTAAAACAACATAGTATAAGGGTTGGACTGATGACACCTAGAACCATGTACATAGTTCAGTATATTTAAGTTAAGTATATTAAAAATTGTACTACGCGTGATAATGTTCAATACATAATCCATTTATTCAAAGAATTCCAAGTGTTTATACTGAATTTCCCGAACCATACCTAAAAGGCATTCATGTTATTTGGGTGACAAACGATAGAATGCACTGTAAGCAACAAGCAATTATGTAGGTAGAGTATTATACATGTCCAAAACAAGCTGGTAAAGATCAACAAAATACAGCAGATACAAATTAATTGCATCGCTTTGTTACATACAATGTTATTTCATGTTATGTATAGAGTATTATACATGTTATGCATACTAAATGATGATTTTGTACTTGTCTAATTGAGCCATATTAATATGGCTCAATTAGACAAGTACAAAATCATCATTTAGTATGCATAACATTGTCTAATGATTTATATTGAATCATCATTTAGTATGCATGCCAATGTCTAAATAAATACATAATAGTACGTATTACTAATTAAGGATATATATAATGTAAATAATCATACACTTTATGTATTAGTAATTATTGTTCCATATTGTTTTATTATATTTTTAATATAAATTTGATTTAAGATTGTTAGTTAAATTTTAATTAGTTACTTGTTCCCTATTTTTTATACTTTCATTGTCAATGTAAATTAAACTATGTTTATGTAACTTGTGTTAACATGATGTACAATTAGTATGTGTTTTGTGTATAATTTCAATTGTAAATTTATGTTGCCATATAATATAAAACAATTGATAATAGATTTATTGATCAAGTGTTTCTTTTTTCTCTCTTATTCCATGATCGCGTGGCATCAAAGAAGGCAAAGAAACACAAGTAATCTATAAGATAAATTTGTAATGTAAGTCCTAATATTTTTTTAACTTTGATTTATTTATCATTGACACTTTGTTTTCTTCATTTTTGCAGGTTTTGCTAGAATTTTATCATGCTCATGGAGAAGGTGCCTTTATGGATGTTAGACTTATATTTAGTATTAGTCTAGGGGTATAATGTTAGACTTATATTTAGTATTAGGATACGGGTAGAATGTTAGTATATGGATATTGTGTTTTGGTATTTAGATGATCTGACGTTTTGGACTTATGTTTAATATTGTTAGGTTATTAGTGACTAAGGTTTTACTATTTTTTATGCTATAGATGTTGATATTTTTTTTGGATAATGGCATATAAAGGGTGGTTACTTAATAAAAATAGTTCAAATTATGTTGCTTTGATAATTTTGTGTCATCATAACATGCTTAATATTTGTGAATAAGCAAATATAATTTGCGACGCTTTTCTATTATTGTTGGCTTAAGTTTGCTAAAGAGTAAAAAATCCCGATGTTTTTAATTTAATGTGGAAATTGGGGATATGGCTAAGCATGTAACCGATGTTTTTAAACTGTCGGTACAAATGCCAGGATATAAATTGTCTACGTTTTTACTTTAACATGGGAATTGGGGTTATGGCTAAGAAGGTTATCGACGTTTATTAAACGTCGCTACAAACGACGGGATTGATATTACCGACATTTCTAAAAAAAGTTACTAATTCCCGACTGCGGTAACGCCGAAGTTTAATTAAAAAAATGTTTTAATATATGTTCCTGATGTTTGTTCATATTTTACTGACGTTTTAAAAACGTCATCTAATCCTAAAATTCTTGTAGTGGATACTCTAATGAGAAACTATAATATTCCATCAACACCATCCATCGTATCTAGCAAAGATTAAGATCACGCTGTGTGAAAATGTACTGAAGTCTCTTGTGGTTGGAAAACACCTTAAACCATTCTCCGTACAAAAATATCTCAAACTCTTAACTGCAAGCACTACAATAGCCAACTCCAAGTCATGGGTGGGGTAGTTCCTCTCATGAAATTTTAATTGGCGGGATGCATAGTCTACCACCTGACCGTTCTACATCAGCACTGCCCCGAGTCCTGAACCCGAAGCATCACCATACATCGTTTAACCCCTGTCGTGTTCTGTGAGGATGAGAACAGGCGCAGAGTTCAAACTCACTTTTATCTTTTGAAAAGACGACTCATAATCATCTATCCATTAAAAATGCACATCCTTCAGAGTCAATATCATGGAGGGTAAAGCGACCCTCGAGAAATCTTATACGAACCTTTGGTGGTAACTAACCAAATAAAAGAAGCCACGTACTTAAACAACTATCTTTGGTATGTCCCACCCTAGGACGACCTCTACTTTGGAAGGATCAATAAAAATTCCCTTTCCCGAAACCACGTGGATAAGGAACCTGACTTCCTCCATCTAGACTCACACTTACTGAACTTAGCGTACAATTGATTCTCCTAGAGTACCTACAACGTCGTGTGGAGATCCTCCTTGTGGTCTACATCGAAGGCCGAATAGACCAGTATGTCACCCACAAAGGCCATCATAAATCGGTCTAGGTAGGTATGATAAATGTGGTTTATTAAGTCCATGAATGTTTTTGGGGCATTAGTCAGTCCAAATGGCATCACCAGAAACTCATAGCGCCCACACCGCATCCGAAATGCAGTCTTACGAATAACATCCTCGCTGACACAAAGCTCATAGTACCCGAACCTAAGATAAATTTATCGATTTAAAAACCTACTCGCCCCACGCAACTGATCAAACAAATCATCAATACGGGGCATGGGGTACTTGTTCTTTACCATCACACTGTTCAACTATCTATAATTGATGCATAGTCTCTGGGTGTTGTCCTTTTTCTTCGCAAAGAGGATAGGGGCTCCCCGAAGGGACATACTAGGGCTAATAAATCCCTTGTTGGTTAATTCCTCCAACTAAATCCTCAACTCCTGCGATTCTGCTGGAGCCATCATGTGAGGTGGAATGGAGATGGGTGAGACACCCTGGCGGACCTCTATAGAAAAATCCAGCTCATAGGGAAATCATCCAAAAATACATAGGGAAACTCCAGCACCACGGGGTAGTCTAAAATCATACCATATGGATCATCCTAAGCCACTAAGATTATCAACCAACCAAAATACAGTTTATACTCTCGAATTATACAAAACGTTTAAGGGTATTCAATTCCCTGCTCGCTGCTAAAGTGATGGCGAGATCTATCTAGGAGAGATACTAAGACATTCTATCGATGGCATTCAATGGTAGATTGAAAAGATGATATCCAATCCATAACGAGGATCACCTCAAACCTATCCATGTCCATGAGAATAAGAACATACTCTAAGAAATAATCTCCATCCATGATCACGCATTTACAGAAGTTCATATCAAGAACTACACCACCCCCACTAGAAATTAGAGGAACATAGGAGGATGAAATCAGTCCAACTATAATCCCAAACTAAAAGACAAGGAACTCGATATAAAGGAATGCGAACCACCAGAATTAGACAATGCATTTACCCATATATTGTACAAAAGAATCGTGCATTCCATTATCGAAGGGATATTGGGGGTGCAACCTGATGTGACGTGGCGTAAGCTCGCCTGGGTTTAAACCTGCTACTCTGGCCATTGGGCACCTGACCTTGCCCACGGCTACCTTGTCCCTAGCTCAAACCTGAACACTCAACGTTGTGCCTTATGGGCTGGTGATAACCCAAAGGAAACTGTTGTTGCTAAGTAGGGCTCGTATAACTGGAACTATGGCCCGACATGAAATTTTACAGTCTGTTAACTGCCTGAAGCCTGCTGAGGGCAATCCTTCTTTAAATGACCCAAGGACTCGCAAGAAAAATAATTCCTCTTAGTGGGGGCTATGGGGATCTGGTATTTAGTGCATTAGGATGATGTAGAGCCAACCCTTATGGCTACTTTAAGCTTCGTAAAGAAGCCTCATGCCCTTCTTTGGGACTTATTGTGCCCACCTAACTGGCACTCATTAGGTTCCCTCTTGTTCTCTTGTATAGCCCTGTTATCTTCTATAGCAACCTCTAACCGTATGTACTTGTTCACTGCAGTTATGAAATTGGGCAGATTTAAACCTGCTATGATTCGCTCGATACCCAAAATGAGGCCCTTGGCAAATAACCTCATTTTCTCTGCCTCGTTTTTCTACACGGCATCAACATACTTGCACAAAATTTTAAACTTTACTTAATACTCATTTACTAAAGTCTTACGTTGAATCAACAAGACAAACTCATCCATTTTTGCATCCTTGAAAGCCTGCATAAAGTATCTATTGAGGAAGGCCACCTAAAAGCTGCTCCAGCCAATCGTCTCAGTGGTGATGGAAGAATAGGCTCTCCAGCAATACGCTTGCTCTGTTAGATAGAACATAACAATTTAGACCTTTTGCTTTGCTGCAACATTCAAAATCTCCATTATCCTGGTGACTTTTCCAAGCCACTCCACAGCTGCTTCAGTGCCAACTGACTAGTTAAAAGTAGGTGGGTGAAACCTCCTTAATTCTTTGAGGATATAAACGAAAGTGGTTCTCTACACAGTCCCACTACGGTTTGCCTGCTACAGCTATATAAGAGAGTCAGCTAGCTGACGCACAACTTACTCCATGCATTGAAGCTCATTGGTTCCAAGCCCACTAGTAATATCACGATGTTGAGTCATCTACACGAGAATGGAGAGTTTAATACACATAGATACAGAATAAAGGCAGTAGCGGAAGCCATTTAAACACTAATATAATCATTAAAGATGCGGAAACGTAAGAGGAAAATGTACTAAGAAAGTGAAACACTCCATCGCACCCGATGATCCTATTACTTTGATACCATTTATAAAGCCTCGGTCCATATTTACGCAACCGTTGGGTCAAACCGCACCAAGTCAAGGAGTCAAAGGGGGAGGGAAAATGTCCATTTACTTTATTAAAGGAAATCCTTTACTTGCTTTATTAATTATGAATTAAATTTGACATTTTCAACTTGAGAAAAGAAGGGATCACTTTAAGTAATTAGCAAATTTGCAAAGTTTATTTAAAAATTTCAATTTGGTCCATAAGGCTAAATAAATAGGAAATGAATCAAATTCAACATGTATTATTATAGACCCTATCCATAGGCCCAAATAAAGTTTAAAGTACCGAATGTTTGAAATACCAAATTTCGAATGTTGAAAATAGATTATAGAGCATCTAGTGATGTGAGTTACCCAACAAAGCCTTACTAGCATCCTTTTCGACTTCCCTACTTGATAAACGAGGGGTGGGGTGGGGGTTTTATAATAAAAAGCAGGGTTGAGTGAATGCTCAGCAGGGTGGGTAAAGTTATTCATTTTTTACAAAAAATACTATACATATATCGTGTATGTTAAACAATTCCAAAAATTATGGCCATCTCGAGGGGGGTGGAGGGTCTTAGAGGAGGGCCTCTCATCCCCTTTCCTTGTCTTCCGACGTGTGCGTTAGATTGCACCCTTTCTTGGGGAGCTCAAGCGTCGATGTACAGAGAGAGTCGCCAGCCTATTTTGAATAAAACAAGCAAAAGAAATGTTACCACCTCGAGAGAACGACATTGAGGACAATGCTGATGCTTGTGAAACCAAGGGGTTCAAGGATTCGGGGACTAAGTTATGGAATGGGAAGGTGTTAGGCACCCATACCTCCATTTTAATATCTCATGGGCATGTGTTAATCTTCTCATGTTAAACTATATGAAGTGTGTGCTTATGTTCATAATATAGATGGAGAATAGAATCGCTCAACTCGCGTCATGGACAAAGGCAGAGTGATGTCATCCTTAGGAGTGTTCCCAAAATAGTAAATAAAAGTATAATGTAAGTGTTTTTCAATTCGCAATTTGTTATAGAAGAACGAATGCATAGATCAGACAAGATACAAGCAAACAAGAATATAAAATATATTAAGAATATATGATAAAAACATCGTAACAAATGTTCATCGGGGAGGACTCGATTCTACCTATTTACTCAAGACGCCTACGTAGCCCAAGGGGAATCAAAGTCCATGTAGTTCGAAGATAACGCGATGTGGGGTTTAACCCACAAATCCAACCAGGGAATGTTATATATGTGTGTGTAGAAAAAAGGTGTTTTAGTGTGATAAAATGTGATGAGAAATCACCCTTTGGAATTTAGAAGTAAACCCTCTTTCTCTTATTTTTTTTAGTTTTTATGAAAATAAAGTATATGCGAATACTAATATAAATGTTTGAAATTAAGTAATATGATGTAATGAAAACACTAAATTGAAAATAAAGTGACTAATGCTAAAATTAGAGAATTTAAAGACAAGGGTGGAGAATTGGATCACCTTATGAAGTATTGAAGTGGATCTTGATTGTAGATGCTCTGATCTCATGACGAGATGATGGTGGTATAAGGAGAGGGGTGAGAATTTACTAAAATTTGGGTGAAACTAGAGTTTGTGAGCTTTTGGATATGTATTAAAAAAGGATTTTTGCCAAAAGTCTCTTTGAAAATAAATGTCTGAACCCCTTTATATTGAAAACACATTTTTTGAGGCAACACTTTTATTGAGAAACTTCGTTCGAACAAAACTGCAAACTCGTTCGAACCAAAATCACCTCATTAGAACGAACAACCAATCTCCTTCGAACGAGATTCAAATGATATAAGTTCTGTAAACATATCACACTTGTTTTATGTTTGTTTTAACGAACCGCCATTCTTATTAGTGAAAACCTAAAGTCGTTCAAATGACTTTTAAAATGAAAAAATATTTTTCTTTAAAAATCAACTCCAATTTTTTTTTAAAAATAAACACCTAAAAAAAAGTTTTCAAGGATCAAAATTCATATGCATTTATACCTGAAAGATCCTCGGTAACATCAAGATGAAACGAGGTACGAAATATGTCATGATATGTAATGTCTGAAGCTTTGCTGTTACATATTCAATCAAACATGTCATAGGCTTGAAAGGTCAACAACTCAAAGCCTAATCTATAACTCAAAAAATGCCTAGGGTCTTTTCTAATATCATAAAAAAAATGCCTAAGGTGACCTTTCGTACCGCGATATGTGCATGTGTAGACGCGACAAGGAATGGGACCTTTATTTTGACCTTTTTTAACACATTGGGATATAGTTGACCCTCTAAAATAAACAATGGTCATAGCTTTAGAAATGAAAGTATTAAAATCATGGAGGCCATTAACAGCACTACTTAATCCTCTTAGATCATCTTTTAACTTCCAAACCCTAGTCTCAAGAAAAAATTTAGACTCCTCAAATAATAGGGACTCCTTCTTCAAATTTTCAATAATTCCTAAAAGGTCATTTCTCTCCCCCTCAATGCAAACGAAATTATCCCTATGATTCTTCCCGCATTACCTTAAACCTTTTATCTATTTAGCATTAACCTCAATGGCACGTTCATTAATTCTAGAAATTTTAGAGTCCTGTAGTTCTTTCTTTAAAAATCGGAATCTATACTCACCATATTTCTTGGACATTTCTAAATCTTTAAAATTCCTATTCATGTCCATGATCTTCTCATGAAGGATATTTCTTTGAGTTTGAACTTTTTGGAAAAATTTAATTTCAGCTTCAAAATGAAAATTTTCTTTTTTAAGAATTTTAATTATTTTTGAAAAACTCCAAATTCACAAGAACTAATGTTTCAGCACTATAATGAAGCTAATTATACTCATATCTAATATCAAAGTCTTCGTCATCACTAAATGCATAAGACAACTTATCAAAACGATGACCCATCGAGAGAAAAATAAATAAAATAAACAAGGGAGAGAGAGAGAGAGAGAGAGAGAGAGAGAGAGAGAGAGAGAGAGAGAGAGAGAGAGAGAGAGAGAGAGAGAGAAACCACCCTAAATAGCATGAAACAAGGATCTACATAATAACTTAGTGTTCCGGCTCTAATACCAATCTAACAATGCTATGTGCCCTGGGTGTTGTATAGAAGACACCACATTTTCGTTTTTCACAATTTTAATAAACTTTGCACCGAATAAAACCAAAATTGTTGTGTGAAAAAACTTTGTTAATTTTAGTCTTGACCTAAAGCATGCATCTAGGTAATAGTAGATAAAATAAATAAATCAAGCGACAACACGCCGATGTATGAAGAAAACTCACAACGAAAAAAACCTTGGACGACCCGTCTACACAAATTCGCTATGATATGGATTTACACAAGTTGACAAATGACTTACTCAACGACTCGACACCCTCATAAGCATTGACACAACTTTAATCTTTGATTGCTCCTCTACACTGACAATGCAGGTTTCCACCCAGGTAAGCTACCACAACATTTGAGTCCACACACACCTTGGTATCCACCGATCCTGGCTCAACAGCCATCCATGGATTGGAACACGAAATCCACTGTTTCTTCATCACAATACAATACTATGGAGTCCACCATGTGTAAGCAAAAAATTGAGTAAGGAGCCCAACGCATGGAACCTTTCTCTATCAAGATGGTGAGAGAAACTAACTATGGTTCCCACAAACAAGATCGAAAACGATATAGAATGATGAAACTTGGATTTAAACACTTTTGGGTGAAACTGGGGTTTAAGAGCTTTTGGATATATAATAGAAAATGATTCTCACAAAAAGTCTCTCTAAAAACAAATGCCTGAACTCCTTTATATAGAAAACACATTTTTTTAGGTAACGCATTTTTTTAGAAAGTTCGTTCGAACGAAAATAAGACCTCGTTTCAATGAAGCTGCAAACTCATTCAAACCAAATCAAACCACGTTCGAACGAATAACCAATCTCATTGGAACCATCTTCGAATGAGGTTCAAACGATATAATTTCTATAAACTGATCAAACTTGTTTGATGTTTGTTTGAAGTTCATTTTAATATACTTCCATACTCGTTAGAACCAAACCCTAAATTTGTTCAAACTACTTTTAAAAAAAAAAACTTTCAAAATCAGCTCTAAAACTTTTTAATAACAAACACCCAAAAAATAAAGTTTCCAAGGATCAAAATTCATATGCATTCATACCTGAGAGATCCTCAAAAATATGAAGACAAAACGTGGCACAAAACACGACATGATATGCAATCTTTGAAGCTTTGTCACTACGTCTTCAATCAAACATGTCATAGGCTTTAAAGTTCAACAACTCAACGCCTAACCTATGATTTGCATTGTTTTGTTCGAAATTAATCCAATACATGAAAATTGACTCAATTGGAATTTTTTCCTTACAATTGCACACAAAAATGAACACCAATGGATCAAATTTATTTCAACTATTACAAAAATATTTACATGAAATCCCTAATTAAAAATTATTTGCCATAACATTTTTGAAAATAATATTTGCCCTCATTTAAAACGTTTTGTAAATGTTTGTGGATAAATCCACCAAAGCAATGATAAAATAAATATTTACGGTTAAATCCATATATATATAAACATACTTATACATACATATACATAAGCGACATATATATATATAAACACATATATACATACATGTTAATGCATATATAAACATAGTGATATAGTGACCTGAGTGAGAGAGATGAGGGTCAATGATGGTGGATGTGGTCGGTCCCATAGAGGGAGAGAGAGAGAGAGAGAGAGAGTTATGAGTTATCATGGAAATAAAACCTTTAGGGTTTTATTTATACCTAAAATAGGGTCACGGTTCAGGATCGTGACCGAGTCCATAACCATTTTGAATTAATTTAAATAGTCACGGCTAGTCAATGTGGTCACAGTCTAGAATGTGCCAAAAAAAAATCCCCGATATCGGGTCACAGGCCTAAATCGTGACTCCATTTCTGTGACCATTTTGAATTCCAGAGTTGTCACGGTTGTGGGTCATGTTTATGAATCGTGATTATATTTCACACTGATTGTTCATGATCGTTTGTCAGTGGTCATGGTTGTGGATCGTGACCCATTCCATGACCAACTTGGTGCCATTTTCCCCACTAGTAAGGTCACGATTTTGGACCTTGATCATGGGGGTCACAGTTGTGGGGCATGACCACCTAAGATGGTGTAACAAACTGAGTCACGATTAAAAAAGCGTGGTCATGATGTTGGACCATTACCATCCTTCCATGACCATTTTTAATTTTTGGCATAGTGTCATTATTGCAAACATCAATACATCCCTTAATAAAATGAAAAATTCTAGATAACATATGAAAAATGCCAATAGACATTTTCACACTATTGATAACATCCTTATGGGGGGAACTTATGGCTTATCGCACTATGTGATTTTACGGTGCTCTTACCATAAATGAACACATTATTGAGATGACTAATCTAGCAAAAAAACTTAATGGTTTGGGAACAATATTTGATGATTCCTTTCTTGCCCATTTCATACTGAATTCTTTAAATCTCGTGTATAAACCTTTTCAGATTCATTACAACACTATTAAGGATAAGTGGGGTTTTAATGAAATTCGGCTAGTTTGAGAAGATGTAAGGCTTAAGAGACATAATGGTCATGTGGATAATCTTATGGTTAAAGGAGTTGGAAAAAAGAAGGTTGGAAAGGGCATCAAGCATAGCCATCCTAACCGAATGGAGGTTGAATAATCTTTTCTAAATAAAAAACAGAATGATAAATGTCATTTTTGTAAAATGAAAGTGAAATTTGAGAAAAAAAAAACTTGAAATGTAAGGCATGTTTCAAAAAGAAGGATAAGTCTATAAAATTTGAATGTTTCAAATCAAATTTAATTGGCGTTCTTTCTAACACTTAGTTGATTTATTACATTTATACTACTCGTGTTTAAAACTCAATGTAAGTTACCTTTAAATGATGAGCACAAGAATAAATTAATATTTTCTTAAGAAAAAATCACCAATTGAATCCATTGGTACTTTTTGTTTACTTTTAGATTATGGATTTTGTTTAAACTTAGATGAAACGCTTTATGTTCCTTCCCTCTCTAGTAATTTAGTTTACTTATCAAAACTAGATCATAATTAGTTCTCTTGTGTATTTGGAAATAATAAATTAAATTTATTCAATAATTATTATCTCGTTGGTTCAGGAATTTCCTTATCCTTCCATCCTAATCGTAAAATTGAACGTGGATAATTGCACAAGTATTTGTATTACTTGTGGAATGAAAGATTATGGCACATATTTAGAAAAAGAATGGAAAAACTTGTAAACGATGAAATTATCCTTGACCTAAACTGGATAATTTTAATTTTAGTGCAAGTTTTATTGAAGATTATCACAACATAAAGATATAAGTAAGAAGAAGCACACAAATTTTAACGAAATTTGATGTTATTGCTACCTATATTTGATACATGATAAATATTTGAATATATATATGACTAAGGCTAAAAGACAATTGGTCAGAGATGAATGTAATGGTAAATAGGATGAAATAAGGCAACACATTGGCCCTTTTTCTAAGGTCCTTAAACATTTAGGTATTGGGTCTAATAGGGGGTGGTGAATTTTATGGTGAATATTATGAAAGAGTTCCATTATATTTGTTATGCAGCGATCCAATCATACCAATTTTGTCTTTACTATAGTGAGTATATATTATATCTTTTATTTTGTTTTTATATTTTTATAGTTTATTATATAATAATTTCAATAAATTTCTATGGATATAATTTCACTTATCGTTTAAAAAAAGAAAACAATGTGTGTTATTAGCATTGTGAATAACTACGACCGGACTGAAATCATTTTAGAACTTTGACACACTAAAGTATTCAATCTTAATTTTTCATATCCAAATTTTGTTAGGGCACCAGGGCTTTGGCTATAGTTAATGATCACATGACAATTACTCGGCGGCAACATTAACCCTCATGTGACATGTGAACCACCATAGAACAAATATAATGGCACTTTAGTTTGAATCAATTTGAGGGGAGTGATTCGCAACAACCACTTTTTAAAAACAAAATTTAATGTCCAAGATGCTATCAGATGAAAAAATATATTTTTTAAGCTAAGTAAATGGTGAATATGCAACGTCACTTTAATTTAAATACTTTCAATGGCTTGTTACTCCAACATTTAGAATGTCGCGCGAGGGCTTCACATACCACATGAAACACTGTGTGAGTGACCTTTTTTTTTCTAAATTATGATAAAATTAATACAATGTAGCATCAATTTTGTAAAAAAAATTATATTGTAATAGTTTTCAAAAAAAACTTCTGCATAAGGATCCCCTTTTAATAGTTTTCTAAGGGGCATTAAAATCTCACGTGGATATTACACGTGGCTATAGTTTAAAACTAAGAACAAACCTTGCAATATATGGGGTAAAATCTCGATGACACAACCTTAATTGCAATCTTTATTAATGTTTTTGTACTATAATTTTTGTTGTGATAATTTGATTCACTCGCCTAAGAGTGATTATTGATCACTTTGGTTGATAGCCTAAACTAATACCAAGTCAATTTTTTATATATATGCTCGGTGTAAGAGATTAGTTCATTCTAGGGTTTTTATGAATAAACTGAGATATAACTCATCTTAATGGTGATGAAACAATAATAAACATTCTCCAAGAAATGAGGAATAAAATCTAGTATGTATTACAATGATGTGTAATAAATACAAGCTATTTAGATAATAAATGAACCTATGATGGATGTTAGTTAAAGGGAGAGAGAATTAAGTAATCTAAATACACCAAAGGTCGGCATGCAAGCACAAAAATATGGATGGAATAGTGTTTAGATCTCAATAAATTCTTGAGTTCTTGGTATGAACTGGACAAGCATATTAATGGAGGAAAGTAACAACTGTAGTTTGCAATAAATATCATAAAATGATAGTATGGTCCAAAGATCGCGTTGTTTATCAAAGGATAAGTGAGGTATATATAGGCTCAGTTCAGGATGCGAGGAACCTTGGGTGCATTAAATATTGGGTCAAACTACCATGCCTAAAATTTCATTAGCATTAAATGTTGATTGAAATTCTCGAGTGACCAGTCATTATGTTAGGTGGCGCAGCAGGTGCATCAGCACCTTTACGACCAACTTCTCACCAAACTGTCACTGTGCTGAGGATATGACATGTGTTAGGTATGGTAAAAGATACAACTTTTTGCATAAAAACTCTATGTCTGAGAAATATGTTTAGGTATGGTTTCTCGAATAGTACTCATTCAGACGAGTTGGGTGTTTTACATGGTGTATTTAAAATGGCTAAGCTTAATCAAATTAATGGTGCCTTACTTTCTATCCTCTATACCAATTCCTTCAAAACTTTCCAAGTGAGTTTCCTAGGTAGAGAATGAAAGCTCTCTAAGGTCCTCCTAGACCTGGTCCATTGCTGGTACTTTGTAACCTCATAAATATTACAATACAAACCATAATTATAAAAAAATAGATAAACTACATGGTGGATCAACTAGGTTCTTCTGAAAGTGTCCATTAGTCATCTATTAAATGCCACTTTGTCTTGATCTGTCATTAGTCATTTAATGAGGAGGTTCATCTCTAAGTGATGAGGGTATTAGAGATGTAGACTAACCCTATGCTATATGTAATAGTTATAGTATTGGATTTATTGTTAAAATAAAATCAGTTTATCCTATTTTAATGAGAATCATTTATGGACATAATGTTTGCATTACTTTATATATTGCCGATGTCTTTTATTCTACTCAGTAGGTGTTCTTTTGTGTAGAGTACGACTTACACACAGAGGATCAAATCACTAATTATTGTTGAATATAAGTTTTATCATTCACAGTCTTAGATGGAGCTGTACATACCATTAATAGGATTGTAGAACAATATTTTAGTAGGTCTATCTTGATTATGGGAAACTATATAGTTTTAACTCATTGTGCTAGTACACTTTATGTGTATTGAGTGGGACCACATTGAGGTCATTTTCTTTATACTGATTTATAAGTCAATGTAAACCTCCTGATTATTAGGTTTACGTAAGGTTCTTAATTTGAATATAATTGAGGGACACGTGCACTAGTTATCTATTACTTTGACCTATCAGGTGAGATTCATTATTGGATAAATAATACTGATAGATTGGGTAATGATGATTAATGTATAGTGAAAGTCTTTTATGTATGGAATTCAGGTCTCGGTGTAGAGAGTGGTGACTATGCTTATAAGTTTGGTATGTGTCAAACCCTAAAGCTTGATTATGTTAATTAGATACTACAAATAAGTTAAGTTGGATCGCTCAAGGCCTTAAGAAGTTAATCAAATAAATTATCAGTAAATTATTATATCAACGGGTATCTATAAGCTTAACGTGGGGAGAATTAAGTAATTAATCGTGAAGAGCTCGAAATATAATTTTGAGTTAAGGAGTGGAGTTGCAATTATAATTATTTAGTGGTATTAATTATAATTAAGGGACCAAGAATAGGATCTAGTAAGGATTAGGTTTTCTCATGTACATTAGGAGCCACATCCTTATCTCTCCTTAGGGTCGAAACTATAGCCTATATATATGCTCCTAAGGCTCATATTTCTTAAGCCAGTCGTCACTCTTTGATACTAGAAAGACCAAAATTTGGATTTGTGAGAAAGAGCGGCAACAAAAAGTAAAAGTGATAAGGGTAGGTGGTTACGGAGATAAAGCCCACATTCTGCTCGTGATTGTCCATATCAGGAATATAATAGAAGACCGTGAGGTGCATCGAGCCTGCATTTTTTATCAACTGTTGTCACATACGGTTTGTTATAACACGAGATAAAATCAAAGATATCATGAAAGTTAAATCCTAATTCCCCCTTGTAGTATTTCATGTATGTGTAATTTTATTTTGTAGTTCAATCTATATGCATATTCAATAGACCCTTGGATTGTCGCTCCAACAACTGTATCTGATCCCTATTGATGCCACATATAGATTGAAGTCATCCATGTTGTCCAATTAAAATAATTATATATGTGAATAGATGTTGGGTAGGATACAGATCTGTGTTAATTTCTGTTTTGCAGCGATCTAGTCCCACTATTATGGTCACGTATTTTAGTGTATGTTTTATGTGATTAGAGCCCACGATGATCATTCGTGGTTATTTGTTTTCACTAAATTAATCTAATATTGATGTAGAATGTGAACTCCTTCATAGAGTCATAGTACATCTATAAATTGTTACTGTTTTGATCGTAATTTTCAATGGAGGTGTGTGGAACCAGATCTGCAATTGGAGGCTATTTCTAGCACAGAAATCTGTATGGATAGTGCTAAACAGTGTTAATCAAGTGGAACCCCGTGTCGTCCCAACGTAGTGCCAACATAAAGTTTTTGGGTTCAATTGAGAACTCCAATCTCTGACATATTTTTATCTTGACCATAATAGTCGAGAATCCTTATTGATCTCGATTTTTTTATTTATCTTGATTTATGTTTTTATTATTCATGTTTTATTTATTGGGTAGTTAATATGTGTTAATGGTTCCCTTAGAATTGTGGACAACATGGATAACCGACCGGACTTAAATCATTTAGTATCTAAATGTGAATAATTCATAAGTATTTTGAATTGTGGACATTAATATGTGTGGTTAGAGAATAAAAAAATTGAGTATTTTTTTATAACGATTAAGGGTATTTGAAATTTTTTATTTATCACACATTTGCTTGATATATTAAAATAAGGATATCCCGGGATTTTTGGAAATATATCAAATGTCGTAGATTTTTCAAATAAATTAAAAATTGGACATATTTTTTATAATGCTCACAAAGGTTTTTAAAATACTAAGTGGAAGATGGATTTTTCCAAGAGAAAATCCCACATTCTCCATCAATAATTTGTAGACTTTTAATAATATGTAGGTCCTCAATAAGGAATCCTAATTATTGTGGTAGTCGATATAAACTTCCTCAATGGTAATTTGGGATTCATTATTCACATAGGAGCCCCCAATGGAGGATTATATGTGACATGAGATAATCTAAAATTAGTTGGTGGTATACACTTAAACATAAAATAATGGTAGGTTCTTCAAAGAGGAATGCTATCATTTTGTGGGACTAAAGTGTCGGCTATTTAATTTTATTTGACTTAGGTTTTGTCTAGATAATAAAATTAAAAGGAATAAGCCTGCCTAATTTTTTTGGAAAGCAGGTTCTCCAAAGAGCAATATTATTCAAATAGTAATCGAGATACCGACGAATTCTTTTAAAATCGATAGAGGGAACATTAATTTTAATTTAGAATTCAAAATGTTTTATGCCCTATTATAGTTCATTTTATTATTTGATTCTTAGTATTAAGATGGGAGGCTCTTTCAATCCACTTGTTGTCATTCTCAAAGAAAACAAATTAACTGGACCTAATTACATTGATTGGAAAAAGAATTTGGATATTATGTTGACTGCTAAAGGGTACAAGTTTATGCTATATGATATCTGTCCTGAGAAACCTGGTGAGGGGGCGACTAAAAAGAAAACCCAGGATTACCTAAAAGGGATCAAGGTTGATGAGAAGGAACAGTGTTACATTTTGGCATCTATGTCAAATGTTCTATAACATCAGCATCAGTAAATGGACCATGCCTATGACATGATGTCGAACCTCAAAGATATGTTTGGGTATCAGAATCGTGCTGCAAGGTAGGTTACCATAAAAGAACTCATGAACACCAGTATGGCTAAAGGGACCACAGTGAGGGAACATGTTTTAAGTATGATGTATCTTACTAATGAGCTGGAAATTATGGATGCGTAAATGAATGGGGAAACCTAGGTCGATATTGTTCTCCATTCGTTGACCAAGTCCTTTTAGCAGTTCTACCTAAATTACAACATGAACAAACTTTCTTACTATTTGGCAGAACTACTTAAAGAACTACAAGCAATTGAGGGTCTCATCAAAAAGTCGATAAGTGCTTTTGTTGCTAAGAAAGGTTCTATTTCTAATCATATGGGCATAAACAAACTCTTAAAAATAGGTTATGATCCCTTAGGCAGCTCGTGGGCCTCTGGAAGGTTTGAAAAATCCCAAGGGAAAGTATTTCCACTGTAAGTAGTTAGGATACTAGAAGAAAAGTTGTCCATTTTTCTATAATAAACAGAACAATGCAGGTAAATTCCATTTTTTTATCGTTGAATCATGTTTTGTGGTTCATACTACCGGCTGGTGTGTAGATACGAGAAGTACTAATTATGTATGCAATTCTTTGTAGGAATTCCAAGAAATCAGGTAGCTAAGTGATGAATAGATTTATTTGACTATGGGAGATGCTACGAGAGTAGCGGTAGTTGCTGTGGGAGACATTCATTTAAGCTTTAATAATGATATGAGTTTACTTTTAAAAGATTGTCTTTGTGCACCTTCCATTAGAAGGAATTTTATTTCAGTTTCTTGTTTAGCCTTTTATGGATATTCAGTCTCTTTTAATAAAGTCGTGGTTATTAAGAAAAATAAATCTTTTAGTTCTTCAGGAACATTAATTGATAATCTTTATATTGTTAATATTATCTCTCCCACAAAACAAATTAATATTTTGCATAATTCAATTGAACCAAATTTAAAGAGAAAGGAACCTTCCTTAGTGAACCGAATGTATATTTGGCACTTATGCCTATGTCATATTAATATAAAAAAGATTCGTAGAATGGTAGCAAGAGGAAAATTGAGCTCATAAGAAGTGGAGGCATTTCTAGTCTGTGAATCCTATTTATATGGTAAAATAACATAGAGGCCTTTCACACCCAAGGGCTATAGAGCAAAAGAACTATTAGAATTAGTTCATTCTGATCTATGTGAACCTTGATGAGATAGAGAAGATGAAAGGTATCCCTTATGCTTCGGCTATTGGGAGCCTTATGTATGTTATACTATGCATTAGACCTGATATCTGCTTTATTGTTGGCATGGTTAGTAGATATCAGTCTAACCTTGTGCAATAACACTAGATTGCAGTAAAGCATATACTCAAGTACCTTAAAAGAACACAAGATTATATGCTAGTTTACCAAACATAGAGTCTAGTACCTATTAGGTACACCAACTCAAATTTTTAGTCTTATAGAGATTTCATAAAGTCTACCTCTAAATATGTGTTTACCCTAAAAGGTGGAGCCATTAGCTGGAGGAGTATCAAGCAGTCCTGCATTGCTGATTCAACCATGGAAGCTAAATATGTGGCAGCCTCCGAGGTAGTCAAGGAAGAAGTACGGCTTAGAAACTTCATAATGGATCTAGGAGTGGTACCTTTAGTTAAATCAACTATTATATTTTATTGTGATAATAATAGTGGAGTTGTTAACTCAAAGAAACCCAGGAGACATAAGAGAGGTAAACACATCGAGCATAAGTATCATCTCATTCAAGAATTTATGTAGCTAAGTGATGTCACAGTTATGAAGATTGCATTGTAGAACAATCTAGTAGACCCTTTCACGAAGAGCTTACCAGCCAAGACTTTTGATAGTCATGTAGAGGGGATGGGAGTGAGATGTATTGCAGCATGGCTTTCAATCTAAGTGGGAGATTGTTAGAGAAGTAGAATTAAACCATGCTTTATGTAATAGTTTTAGTTGTGGATCTACTATTAAAATAAAATTATATTTTTCTATTTTAATGAGAATCATGTATGAACATAATGTTTGAATTATTTTATATATTTTTTTATGTCTTTTATTCTACTCAATAGGTGTTCTATTATGTAGAGTATGACTTACACACAGAGGATGAGATCACCAGTACTTAAAAAATATAAGTTTTATTGTTCACAGTCTTAGATGGAAGTGGACACACCATCAGTAGGATTGTAGTACAATATTTTAGTAGGTCTATTTTGATTACGGGAAGCTGTATAGTTTTAACTTATTATGCTAGTACACTTTATGTGTATTGAATGGGATCACCGTGAGGTAATTTTCTTTATACTCGTTTTATAAGTCAATGTAAACCTCGTGATTATTATGTTTACTTAAGGCTCTAAATTCGGATATAATTGATGGACACATGCACTGGTTATTTATTGCTTTGACCTATCAGGTAAGTTTTATTATTGGATCAATAATCTTGATAGATTGGGTAATGGTGACTAATGATCGGTGAAAGTCTTTTAGGGATGGAATCTACGTCTTGGTATAGACACTGGTGATACCACAAATAAGTTAAGTTGGACCATTTAAGGACTTAAAGAAATTATCAGTAATTTGTTTTATTAATGGGTATCTACAACCTTAATGTGGGGAGAATTAAGTAATTAATAATCAAGAGCTCGAAATATAATTTTGAGTTAAGGAGTGGAGTTTCAATTATAATTATTTAGTGGTATTAATTATAATTAAGGGAATGAGATTGGGATGCGGGAAGGATTAGGTTTTCTCAGGTCCATTAGGATCCACATCCTTATCTCTCCTTAGGGTCCCTACTGAAGCCTTTATATATGCACCTAAGGATCGATTTTCTTAAACCAGTCGTCACTCTTTAATACTCAAAAGACCCAAATTCTTATTTGTGAGAAAGAGACAATAGAGAGGAAAAGTGATAAGAGTAGGTGGTCATGGAGATAGAGCCCACACTCTGTTCGTGACTGTCCATATCAGGAATGCAGTAGAAGACCGTGAGGTGCATTAGGCCTGCTTTCTTGATCAACTGTCATCATATACAGTTTTTGGTAGCATGATCTCAATCAAAGATATCTCTAAAGGTAAATCCTAATTATGCCTTGTAGGATTTCACGTATGTGTATTTTTTTGTAGTTGAATCTATACACGTATTTAATAAACCCTTGAACTACCACTCCAACTGAGGATTGTCTTTAATCCCCTCATACATTTTCCCTCTCACACAAAAATTTGTTGTCTAAAGAATAAGTTTGTGTATGAAACACCTTCAACTGAAACATTATAAGTAAAAAAACCTTCGACTTACATATCTTAAATCCAAACACCTTCAACTGACAAATCATAATTCGAAACACCTTTAACTAACACATCTCATATCAAAATGTCTTATTTCTCCGCATATTTTCCAAATCTTTTTTAATCTCTTAGATTCAATGCTAACGTCCCATCATGTACAAACTCTATACCCTTTTCACTTTCGGTGCCTTGGGGTGAACTCTAAACTACCTTGATTCACACAACAATAACTGTAACACCAACTTTTAAAAACATTCTGGGAGATTGAACCATGGAAAAACCTCAAAGATTATTTTCTTAAGCCCATTAAATATCCTATTGTCTCTTCATTTCAAGCTTCTTATAACTTTTACCACTAAATAACTCAGATCTTTTCTTGTCTATAAAGAGAAAGTTCCCACTATTGCCTCAAATATCCATCAAAATCCATTTTGATCTCCCTTTTATCTGTCAATTTCTGTCGGCATCATTTCCATATCATTCTAATTACATTTCCACCGTTAGAACCCTTATCAACTTAAATGGTGTTTCTATGATCAATCCTGTCAAGGTATCTGACAAGGAGATCGTCGTTGAGTTGGAATAATGCCAAGTATTGTATAGCCTTTACCATTGTGCTCCTTTCTTTGGGAAGGGCAATTTATTTTCTACGATGTCAAAGACGTTTCAAAATATTATTGAGGGTGTTGATGATCCTCTATTGGTGGCAAGGAACCCTTTGAAAACAATAAAGGTGGATATTTTTCTACTTTTGATATTATGAGATTCAATCTTGATTATGGAGATTTTACTTACTCCCATGTTGAGTTCGAGGGATCAAGTGGTTCTCCTAATGGGTTTGATACCTAGTCAAGCTACATATACAAAAAAATATAAGGAAAATCTACTCAAGGTTGGTCTTGGATGTGAAACTCATATCTTTGGAGACTTTACGTTGTCTGAAAACAACCCATCCCTTGATTTGTTGATCTCACACTAGAGTTCAATTTCTCACACTTTTATCGAAGCTTAGGGAGAATTTACTATTACACTTAAAGATGCTTGAGAGTTTCTATGCTTAGAGCCATATGGTTATTTTCCTTATGATACCACACCACTTAATGGAGTTGAGAGAAAGGAATGACTTTAATTGGATAGACTTATTCGTGATCTTGTTGGTGATTATATCAAGGCCACTTTTAGCTAATATATCAAGTATTTCTAAAAGCCCCGCGTGAAGCTCACTCACGAGTAAAAAGACTAGGGGGTTGTCCCAAATGTACCTTTTGGTGAAGGTTATGGTTGTACTTCAGAGTTAACTACCTATATCCTTTGTCTACTTTCTCGATTGACAAATCCAACATTCAACCTTATTGGGACTTAGTTAAAATTTTAGTTAGGTTATCCCATGGAGTCAACATCCATCTTGCAACCATTACTCTTAGGTCCTTGTAAACTTAACAAGAAATATGTTATTTTGATATGTCATGCTCTATCGTCCATAATGATGTATCTAACTTTGCCAATAATATATTATTAATGGGGTTCCTCTATGTTAGGTTCCCACAACTTTCCCCTAAATCTCATCCCGTTAGCCTACTTCCCTTGAAGCTCCCATGTATAACTCAATGGAACAAAAAGTAGAGCAAAAAATATTTTTTACAATTGATCGATCATTTTGATTAATTTGAGGATCGTTCATATACTGAAAAGACCAACTACCAAATCTTATCTTTCTTAAAAATGAAGTTTTATCATTGAAACTTTTTTTTAGGGCGAACAAACTATTATGGAAGATACCTCACCATATGGGTTCCTCTAATCACACCAAGACGTCTTCCAACTTACACTTAATAAGATATTGAGAATGAAGCCTCTAATCCTTATAGATATGCCAAATAGTTTGGTTACGACCAAGGAATACCTAAGCTTATCTGTGGGTCCAATAGGGTGGAACAATCATTTTTATCTACTTCCCTTGACTTTAGAAGGCAAAGTGTAGTTATTTTATGCACGGAGCTGCAAGGACACAAATTTTCAATTGAGTCTTAATGTAGTGTTGACTCAATTCGAGACACAAATATTTGAGTCATAGGATAGTATTCATGAGTATCCTCCAAGCTTATGACATTTGAAGTTTAAGTTGAAGACGTAGCGGCCAGTATTTCAATGTAAAGATATCAAAGTGTCGGGTTTACATAGTTCCTAGTTTTGCGTCCTCAACGGTTCGTAATTCAAGTCTCCAAAAGGTATGAATACACATTATATATATATATATATATATATATATATATATATATATACGAGACTTGGAATAATTTTTAACGGGTGTAATTTTATTTAAAATAATTTTTTATAAGCTTAAAATGAAAAATGCAAATTTTGACTTTTCTTTCGAAATTTTCATTCGAACGAGAATATCGTTCGAACGAGTTTCCTATTTGAACACTGACTTTTCGTTAGAAGGTTCGTTCGAATGAGATTTCAGGCGGGAACAATTTTTGGCAGTTTTTGGCATTTTCCCACTACTTTGTACCCACTTTCTTTTGACAAAAATTTAACCACTTCGGGACCAGATTTTTTTCTAAGACTTTTGAACACACTTTGAGAGATTTCAAGAGAAAATACTTCCAACCAAAATTCATAGTTTCATGTGTCAAATTTAAAAAGAAAATTCTTTCATACACATGTCTTTAAACCCATAGTTCAGTTTGTTTATCCAAGTATCTCTACATATATATGGAGTTTTGTTTGGCATCATTGGTTCATCTCTACGACAAAGGAGGAGAAATTTGGGTTTTCTTCTATTTCCCATAAAAGAAGAAGTATTTTTTTTACTGCGGCATGCTCATAAGGTGAAAGACACCGTGTGTGTTTGACGTAGTCCAAAAGATTCATTGGAGGAGTCCAAGGTTCCAGTGGAGTCCCGGATTTCCGACTAAGCAGATATTGGAACAAGAAGACGCCTCAGGGTCTTGAAGGAGTCGATTAAAAATGTGTAAGTCATCTGTCTTGTATTTGTAAAATTTCATATTTAGTGAACTTAAGGCTAGGGCCGTTCGAGGTTTTTCCCATTTGGGTTTTCCTCGTACATCGTAGCGTAGTGCGTTGTGAATTTATTTCATC
Source organism: Sambucus nigra (assembly GCA_949130495.1). NCBI lineage: Eukaryota > Viridiplantae > Streptophyta > Magnoliopsida > Dipsacales > Adoxaceae > Sambucus > Sambucus nigra. Next base: position 297,049,620 of record OX422213.1, read on the forward strand.
TTGTAAATCACATAGAATGTATGCTTAGGACTAAAAGATAAAATATGGTCTAATTCACTACTCTTGTTTAATTTGGTGCAAAAATTAATTTGGGTGAAATTTTGGATTAATTTAACTCAAGTCATTAATATAATTTGGTAAATTTTGGTTTGACCTAATTTGCAAAAATGAATTAATTTTTGTAGGCAAATTTTAGGACTTGAATTGAGTTAATTTATTTAAAGTGAATATTTGATAGTTGATTATTTTGATGTCAATTTTAGTTTTGTTTAATTTTAATTTGTAAGAAATTAAAATCTGTAAGTTGTTTTTGTGTTTGAACCATCATATTTCTCACTTAAAGGAAATTCTTATTTAAAAATTTAAAATTGGGGGTCTACGTTTCCAACAAGTAGTATCAGAGACGGAGCGCTAACTTATTGTGCTAAGGTCCTTTATTGAGTTTTGTTTAAAAAATGGAAATTTCCCTATTTTCAAATTTTCCTATTTTCGATGGTTCCAACTACGCGTTATGGAAAGCGCATATGAAATCGGCACTAAAGTTTATCGATAAGAGGGTTGGTTATCAGTTGTTAACGGGTGGTCCCCACTCACATGTTTGATAGAAAGTGAGCATGTCCACAAACTCGTAGATAGAAGGAGTGACAGTGAATTTAAACTTGCTAATTTTAATTCCCTAGGCTTAAATGCCTTGTTTAGAACAGTCACACCGGATAAATTCCGACGTATCATAACGTGTGAAACCACTAAGGAAGCTTGGGATATATTATAACTCACTACGAGGAACTAGTGTCGTTAAGACTTCGAAACTCCAAAACCTCACCACTCAATTTGAAACCATCAAAATGCTTGAAAATGAAATCTTTGATGATATTTATGCTAGACTTTTCGATATAGTTAATTCATCATTTAATTTGGGTGAGAAAATACCCGACGACCGAGTAGTAAAGAAAATTTTATGGTCCCTACCGAGATATTTATCCCTAAAGTGACCGTTTTAAATTATTTACCCACCTTGCACTCTACTAAACTTAAGGAATTAGTAGGTGATTTGCAAACCTATGATCTAGATATGTTTCCCTCTAAAAATAAAAAGAAAATAGATAAGGGCATTGGTTTGGAAACCCTAAAAGAAGAAAAACAAGTTGTGGTTGATGAGAGTGATAGTGACTCGGAGTATATCGCTATGTTTTCTAGGAAATTTTAAAAATTTCTTAAATTTAATAAAGATAAGTTTAAAAATGATTTTAGGAAATTTGAAAAATCCACGCATGACAAAGCTGAAAAATTCCGTAAAAGATAAAATGAAGATCTAAATAGGGGCGATTCAAATCGGTGTTTTTGTTGTGAAGGGTATGGACATAGGGCTTTTGAATGCCCCACTAAACTAATGAGAGAGGTTAAGAAACCGATTTCATACAATGCCACCCTTAGTGATAGTGATAAGGAAGAGGGACCCGATTCCTCCATTGAGCGCAATTTTACCACGTTCATGGCAAGTCATGTGAGTACCGATAATGATCTTCCCATGAAGATATACATTTACATGACGCTTCCAAGAACTTTGTTTGTGAATCCCCAAAATATGATGGTTGTGAGATTGGAGAAAAGAGAGAGAGAGAGTGAAAGTGATGAAGAGGTTGATGAGAGTGAACTTCAATTTGCATTTAGAGAATTATATGAAGAATTTATTAAATTAAAAAGAGAAAATTTGAGGTTAGAAGCTAGTTTAAGGGAGCGTGCCAAGGTCATTGATGAGAGTACGTTGGTTAATGACCTTAGGACACGTGAGAAGCTTGAATATGTAGAAGGCGAGAGAGATAGCCTTAGAGGTCTAATGAAATTAATAAAAAAAGAGCTTCTTATTTTTTAAGAGAGAAATGTTTTGCTAGAGTCTAGAATTTTATAATTAGAAGAACAATTGAGGGACTCTAGTAAGGTCAAATTTGATTTGGAATGTAGGTCCACTAAATTAGATAAAATATTCAGAACCGTCCAAGTAAAAAATTACACTTGTGGTTTAGGCTTCGATTCTTGTATTGATTCCACTAATAAAGCCAAAACCAATATTTTTAGAGAATCAACTAGGAACTCTTCTAGAGGTCAATCCTTAGGTACTACTTTTCAACGAGTCTTTACTTGCTAATATTGTGGTCGAAAAGGTCATCTTAGGAAGTTTTGTTTTGATCTTAAAGGAATTTCTAGTAAATCCAAAGGTAAGGTAACCGAGGTAGCTAAGATCTCAAAATCCCGAGAGTGTCAATATTCATTAGTTTGGATTAGGAGATCCGACTTGGTTGCTTTACGAAACAAGACTTTTGATTTTCATTTGCTTTCACACTCCTCCTCCCTTGTAAAATCTAAAGGTTTAATGTGTTAGCTTAGTTTTCATACTTTAGCTTTTGTTCTTCATGCTATATGTTCATGATAATTGTATGCTTGTTTATTATTTTCTAGTCTATACTCCATGCTTAATCACATGTTAGAATAATGATTTTGGTTATCTTTTATATTATATTCCTTTCATTTTAGCTTGCTTTAAATGAAAAATACAACAAGATTTTGTTTATAATTTGTGCTTTACCTTATTAGTAATTTATACTTAATAAAAAAATGCAAAATGATTTTTTTTGTCTTTTGAGTATATATTTTTTTGTATGTTAAAAATTTACAAAAAACTAAAAAAAAAAAAAAAATTGTGTGTGTATTTTAGTTTGACACACTTTATATGGCATATACTTGTGTTTGAATCCCTTCTTTTTTCGATTCCATGTGGTTAAAACTTTTGGTTAAGATTGTCAATCGTTAAAATGTTCTTTGTCATGCTTATATGGAGTAGTTGGATTTTGTGTTGCTTAATGGATTCTATTTTTATATGCCTCAATTCACACATGCACGAGATCACTTAAAATTTAATCGTCACATGTATATTTGAGATAAGTGAGATTTTCTCCCATCAATTTAATCATCCACATTTTACTCGGACTATGGAGGATTTGTGCATGTAATAACCGTTTCCCAGATTTAAAAATTAGAAAAATATGTTTATCCGATGTAGTTATTTATCAATGGAATTGGGCCGCGAAAGACAAAATTACTTTGTGTGAAAATCCACCATTGAATTTTAGGCCTTAAAAAATGTGGCATTAAAAAGAATATTTGCCAAGGGCAAAAATAGTTTAGTTAATATGTTCAAAAGAAAAGAAAAGAAAAATTACGAGGAGTTTGGTTGGATATATTAATAGGATTGCACAATGACTTTGTATCCTAGTTAAGCTTTTGTTGTCATGACTTTATTGGTTTGTAAAATCATCAAAATTCTAGGCTTATGTGCATTGTTTATGTTTGTTCACTGAGTTCAATTTATATTGTCGCATGAGGCTATATCTATATGTGATAAAGTTTTGCAATCAAATGAGAACTCCGTGAACATGTTTTAAGTGATTGGGTCGATATTTAATTGTTACTAGTGCATACCCTTACACTTCCGTTTACTACGTGTATTTGGACACATTTTTACCATACGAGTGTGAAGAGTTTAATGTATTTTGTGTCATGTGTGGTGTTTATACCTATGTATATGTGCGTATGCGTTATTGATATTCATTTTGTATACATATATATGGTATTTTAGTTTTTGAGTCTTTGCCTTGCTTGCTAGTCCATCTATGCTTATAATTCATAATTGTTATCTATTTTGTTGCATATTTTGTTTGATATCACATGCTTAGTATCTTATTTGACAAATTTGTATCATTTGTTTCGCATCGTAAGTTGGTATCTATTTATCCTTTTTGTGGATTAGTTCTTGTTATTGTTGCCCATGTGCTTTCATCTTCTTATCACCTTATGAACCATCTTCTTCACTTGCTTTCTCATATTTATATCCCTTATGTAGTTTTTAGGGGGAGACTTGGTACTTAGTTACATTGGGGGAGTAATGAGTATTTAATTCATTATATCACCTTTGTCTATTCCTGAACAAAAAGGGGAGAAGTGGTTTCTAAACCTTTAGTTTAGGAGATTTAAGTTAGGGGGAGACGTCTTTCTAAGTAGGTCATTGGTAGATAAAAAGGGGAGAATTAATTTAGGGGGATTATTTTTTTTAATTGCATTTTCTATTTTGATATTTCCTATGAATTTAATGGTTTGCTTAAGTGTGCAGGAATTTTTCTAGCGGCAACTTTATGAGGGCAAGCTATTCATCCTTGGGTTTTAAGTCAAGCTTTTTATTTTAGGTGGGATGTTTTTTTAGTCTAGTTGAGCTTGACATCCCTTTAGGATTAGGATTTGGTTTTGGTTTTTGTCCCGGAATAGCCAAAGGGGGAGATTTGTAAGGACACAAATTTCTAATTGAGTCTTAATGTAGCATTGGCTCTATTCCGAACAAAAATATTTGAGTCGTGGGATAGTATTCATGAGTATCCTCCAAGCCTATGACGTTTGAAGTTAAAGTTGAAGACGTAGCGACCATTATTTCAATGTAAAGATATCAAAGTGCCTAGTTTACATAGTGCCTAGTTTTGCGTCCTCAGCGGTTTATATTTCAAGTCTCTAAAAGGTATGAATGCACGTTATATATATATGTAGGAGACTTGGAATAATTTTTAATGGGTATAATTTTATTTAAAATAAATTTTATGAGCTTAAAATGAAAAAGGCATATTCCGACTTTCGTATAAAATTCTCGTTCGAACGAGTTTTTGCTAATGAGTTTCCCTTTTTAACACTGACCTTTCGTTAGAAGGGCCGTTCGAACAAGAAATTCATTCGAACGAGATTTCAGGCGGGAACAATTTTTTGGCATTTTTCCATTACTTTGTCCCCACATTCTTTTAACAGAATTTAACCACTTCAGGACCAGATTTTTTCCTAAGACTTTTGAACACACTTTGAGAGCTTTCAAGATAAAATTCTTCCAACCAAAAGTCATACTTTTCATGTGTCAAATTTAAAAAGAAAATTATTTCATACACTTGTCTTTACACTCATAGTTTAGTTTGTTTATCCAAGTATGTATATATATATCTTGGAGTTTTCTTTAGCACCATTGGTTCATCTCTACCACAAAGAAGGAGAAATTCGGGTTTGCTTCTATTTCCCATAAAAAAAAACTATTACTTTTGCTGCGGCATGCTCATACGGTGAAAGGCACCGTGTGTGGTTGATGGAGTCCAAGAGCTTCATTGGATGAATCCAAGGTTCCGGTGGAGTCTGGGATTGTCGACTAAGCAGTGGTTGGAACAAGAAGACGCGTGAGGGGCTTGAAGGAGTCGAGTCGAGTTGTGTAAGTCATTTGTCTTGTATTTGTAAAATTTCGTACTTATTGGACATAAGGCTAGGGTCGTCTGAGGTTTTTAGCATTTGGATTTTCCTCGTACATTACGGCATAATGTGTTGTGAATTTTTTTCATCTTGTAAATCACCTAGAATGAATGCTTAGGACTAAAAGATAAAATATGATTTAATTCACTGATCTTGTTTAATTTGGTGCAAAAATTAACTTAGGTGAAATTTTGGATTAATTTAATTCAAGTCATTAATATAATTTGGTAAAATTTGGTTTGACCTAATTTGCAAAAATGAATTTATTTGTGTAGGCAAATTTTAGGACTTGAATTGAATTAATTTGTTTGAAGTGAATATTTGTTAGTTGATTATTTTGATGTCACTTTTAGTTTAGTTTAATTTTAATTTGTAAGAAATTAAAATCTATAAGTTGTTTTTATGTTTGAACCATCATATTCCCACTTAAAGAAAATTCTTATTTAAACATTTAAATTTGGGGGTCTACGTTTCCAACAAGAGCATCAACCCTTGGTCCTTCCTACTGAAACAAGATATGAGATGCTTCTTTAGACTGATACTTCCATCACTGGCTAATGAAACTCAATTTTTTTGAGGACTTTGTAGTATCTAAGTGCTGGTAACCACCTATATAGATATTTGGACCTCTTGGAATTGGGTTGAAGAACCTTTCCACCATAGGTACAAAATTTCCTCTGAGTATTATAAAGAAATTTTATCCTAAGGAGTTTCCTTCTTTGATTATAACTATTAAGGTTACTCATGTGCAAACTAAATAGAAGAATAAAGGTGGCTCTAATGTTAGTGCAATGAAAAGGAATGAATCTTCTGCTGCAAATTCATCCAAGGGGAAATTACTTATAAAACTGCCAAGAAACCCAAGGCGACTATAACTTCTTCTATTGTAGGTTCGTCCAAGGGGTAATTTCTTTTACCGTAGGTTCACCTTTATTCTAATTTTTCTCTATTATGGTGCTTCAACCCGTCATTAGTGAAGAAAGAAACCTTAGTGGATGTTGTTCCTTCTTCGATGGAGGTTGATCCTCCTCGAGTGGAGCCTATTATTTTGTCTCTTAAGAAAACTCCATTATGTTAGGGCCAAACTGAATCTAAGATATGCTGATTCCATAACCCTTGGATAATATTGCAATTGTTGATGACGTAGGTTTCTACGCTTATCTTTTTTTTGTGAAACTTGTTATTTCTCATGATGTTTTTTGTGTATGAAAAGTTTTGTTGGTGTTATACCCCACTTGGATATAACTTGGAGAAAAACTTCACCCACATGGTGATTTACTCTCTCTTATTAAGTAATGTTTAAAAATATAGATTTTGTCACCTACTTGGTGATGTAACCACTTGGGTATGTTTACTCTTGAAAATATACACCTTTTTGGTGATTGACTTTTTTGCTTCCTATATTTTAGAGACTTCGAGAGAGAACAATCCTCCCGAAGAACCAGTGGTAACACATCCTGCTATTGATGTGAGTGCTCAAAAGATAGAGGTTCTTCTCAATGTTGTTTATCCAGGTGAAACTAAATAGACAAATCATAGTGACCAGGGATTGATAACCAGTGTAAATAGGGAGGTGCGTGAGTCGGCATATGGTGTCCTACTTCCCGATATGGTACCGACAGAGTATTTCCATTAATTTTTACCAGATAATGCCTATATTCATGACCCTCTTCTTTCTGTGCTTGGTCGTCTATTTGACTCTCATCCTGAGATGTTCACATTTAAATGTCTAGGGTTGAACGGTTTACTAATGGCTTATCGTCTTCAGGGTGAACAAGTCGTGGTAGCTGAGATTATAAACACTCCATCCTCTTCTCATAATAAGTCCATCATCAATGGTAACTTGAACTCTCTAAAATATATGTAGAACTAAGAAATAAGTTGTACGGCCCAAGTTGGATTGGTCGGTGTTAACGCAAAAATTCTCCATCTACAAGGACCAATCAGAAAAGGATACATGTCATCCTACGTGGCAATATTCGACACCCGAGGAGAGTTGGTCGGCATCCGAGGAGAATTGGTCGGCACCCGAGGAGTGTTAGTCGGCACCCGATGAGAGTTGGTCAGTACCCAAGGAGAATTAGTCAGCACCCGAGGAGAGTTGGTCGGCACCAGAGGAGTGTTAGTCGGCACCCGAGGAGAGCTGGTCGGCATACCAACCAGGAAGATCAAAGGATAACTATGCATTTAATGTGCATTAATGAAGATGACAGTGCATTTAACGGGCCTTAATGTACATTTATACTGTATTAATAGATGACAACACATAGCATACCAAGCAATTCAACAATTAGATTCGTTGAATGTAGACATAAATGTATACATACAATGAATCTCTTTATCTCCCATCACTATAAATACATGTATCCCCTTAGCCAAAAAGGGGAAGATCCGGGGGAACCTAGAAACCCCATACACAAGATACACATCCTTTCTCTCTCTACACCCTATGGTACTATTGTAAACCCCTGGGAATAAAATAACAGTGGACGTAGGCTTTATTCATAGCCGAACCACTTTAAAAACCTTTGTCTCTTATATGTTTGATGTGAATGTTTATCTTTATCTTCAATCTCATCCTCATCATTTATTTATTGTTGACGCCACTAAAATGACAGTGGCCATTTTCTGTCTTCAACAGATTGACGCTGTCTGTGGGAACGTGTTACAAGCATTGTTCTCTATCAAAAGCTAGCTAAGTTTTTTATTTTCTCTATGTATAATCAATTATATATTATACGTACATCTTTTGATTCAATCATGATTTTTATTTTTATATACGTATATTAATTGTCCAATTTTTGTCTACAAATATTGCATATCATGATTTTAAAATCATAACTGTTAGATTAATTCTTATTTAGAAATCTGAAAAATAGTGGATTTCATAAATCATAACCTTTTGCTTGATTCTCAAGTTTCAATTTTATACCATGGAATAAATATTTTAAATGATTACATATACCAATATATACGACGGTGGTAAGATTTGATAATTTTCATTATAAATTTTGTAAGATCTTTGATGTCTATTCAAATTCCCATCATATTTTTAATCAAAGAATGGGAAAAGGTTAAAGACAATAAAAAGTTTTCTCATGGAAATCATGACCCAGATCTATTTTCCCTCTCTTCAAGTTTGAGTCTCTTTGCATTCATTTTTATGAACTATATACTTAATTTGGTTCATCTTCCATCTATGTCAATAAAGTCTCATTGATTGATTTTTGATATAAATTTGGTAATAACTTCAATCATTCAGCATATTTTTATCTCTCCAAATAGGGAATAGGAAGGGATCAATATAAAAAATAATGTTCTCTCACCTAAAAAACCATTACCCACCTCTTGTAATATATATATATATATATATATATATATAAAGACAAGTGATAAATAATTTTCAAACATCAACTTATACATGATTAGTTGTTGGAGATTAAATAACTTTACAAAAAACTCTACGTCTTATTTATGGCGCATATCTAATAAAAATTTGTCCATCTCATACACATTTGGCACAAAACATATTATTTCATATTTTGAAATTTTTATTGCCTTATGCTGATACACATCACATATTGTTTGGCTGAATAATTATTCTCATGACAATAATTATTTGATCTAGTCTCGACAGGTGCTCGGCCAGCTTATTAAGATTTCATAGGGACGATATTAAATCCCGACGAAAGCTCAGCCACAATATTAAACCTCGGGAAACTATTATTGCTAGACATCAGGCAATTTTGCCTCGACATATCAGCCAACATATATTATTTCATTTTTTGAAATTAATATTTTTATTTCTCAAGCATATACATATCATATATTGATTGGATGAGTAAATTATTCTCATGACTAATCAATTCAGCCTACACATATGGTAGAGCAAATTATTAATTTTTACAGGTACAAGATTTAACGCCGACGAATGCTCGTAAACAATCTGGAAACTATTATCATTGCTCAGCATTATGAAATTTCACCTCAGCAAGGAACTATATATTTTATGATTGCTTTGATTGGTGCTCAATCATGAATTATTCTATATATCCGTTCGGATTCATATTCTATATTCATCTCTTCATGGAGCTCGGCAAAATACTTATTACCATATTCAGCTCCGAGGAAAAGCTACAACAGTTATTATATTTCACCCCCAACGGATAGTTGGTCGGGGTAATTCTTATTTATATTCAGTCCCTGATATCGACTCAAGCACAAATTATTCTATAGATCCCTTGGGATTCATATTCTATATTCATCTCAACATGGAACTCGGCGAGATACTTATTATCATATTCAGCTCTGAGGAGAACTATAACATTTATTATATTTCACCCCCAACGAATAGTTGGTCGGGATAATTCTTATTTATATGCAAGCCCAGCAAAGTTCTTGGCCATATTCTTATATTGAAAATATTATTCTTGTTCGGCATTATGTAATTTTGCCTCGACAGATCAGCAAGACAGTTTATTTTATCCTAAATCATTCTTTATGTCTATGCATATTTTATATTTATCTCAACATGGAGCTCAAAAAATTTCTTCTCTCTATATATATTCAGCTCCGAGGAAGTCTCCAGTATTTATTATATCTTATTCCCAACAATCTTTTGGTCGGCTCAGAGGAGGTCTCCAGCAGTTATTATATCTTATTCCCAACAATCCGTTGGTCAGCTCTGAGGAGGTCTCCAACATTTATATTATCTTATTCCCAACAATCTGTTGGTCAGATCCAAGGATGTCTCCAGTATTTATTATATCTTATTCCCAACAATCTGTTGGTCAGCTCAGAGGAGGTCTCCAGCACTTATTATATCTTATTCCCAACAATCTATTGGTCAGCTCCGAGGAGGTCTCCAGTATTTACTATATTTTATTCCCAACAATCTGTTGGTCATCTCCGAGGAAGTCTCTATCATTTATTATCAAAAACATATTCCCAAAAATGCCAACTAAGGTTGGTTGGGAAGAAAATCTATTCCTAAAAATGCCAACTAAGGTTGGTTAGGAAGTAAATCTATTCCTAAAAGTGCCAACTAAGGTTGGTTAGGAAGTAAATCTATTCCCAAAAATGCCAACTAAGGTTGGTTGGGAAGTAAATCTATTCCTAAAAATGCCAACTAAGGTTTGTTAGGAAGTGAATCTATTCCTAAAAATGCCAACTAAGGTTGGTTAGGAAGTAAATCTATTCCTAAAAATGCCAACTACGGTTGGTTGGGAAGTAAATCTATTCCCAAAAATGTCAACTTAGGTTGGTCAGAAATAAGAAGCTGTCAACTACAGTTGGTCGAAAACATTTTATTTAAACAAAGTATGAGTATGTGAAAGCGATTAAGAAAAAAGCACTCAAAGTTCACATTCCACACTTGGGGGCTTCTATTACAGATATATTTTTCATTTGCTGGAACATTCTTATAACATCATGCAGTCGAGCATCAAATTCAACTCCACAAACTCACACGGTCGGGGCCCCGACCAATCATCATTCAGGAGTTATTTTTCTTGCTCAGGAATTATTTTTGATATTGAAGTTCAGGAGTTGTTTTTATTGCTCATGAATTATTTTTGATATTGAAGTTCAGGAGGCATATTGAAGTTCAGGAGGCTATTGAAATTCAGGAGGTATATTGAAGTTCAGGAGGAATATTGAACTTCAGGAGGTATATTGAAATTCAGGAGGCGTATTAAGAAGTTCAGGAGGTGCATTCAAAAGTTTAGGAGGCATATTCAGAAGTTATTATGCACATACTATTGAAGTTCAGAAGTCAAATTTAGTATCTACCGCACTGAGATCTTTACTACTACTATCCCGACCAATATTGAAGAAGAAGTTGTATGAAAATGTTTCGAAGTCCACCACTAGCTTGGTACTAATTAGATTGAAGAGTTGGGTTCAAAAGCTAGTATGTTACTCGACAAAGTATTCAGAGGATCATAAATCAGAAGAATCAAGCATGTGAAGTTAGCACTCAGTTTCTCAGCACAGGAGGCAGTTGGTTGGCTAGCAAACCAATCAAAATACTTGAAGATTATGACAAGCTACAAGCTTCATACTATGGCATGGCTGCATTCAAATTCCCAGGGGTGATACATAGCACACGGAGTTCCTCTAAAGAAAGATTAGCAACCACCTATCAGCTTGCATCATATGTCGTCCAGGAGATAATGCACTTTATGTTGAACAAATCAAGAAGGTAGATCAAGAATTTCACGAGCACCGAGCAACACTGCAGAATAAATAATCCATCCTTTCAAGTAAACCATCAAGCGTGGTGCATTGGGGGCTTCTGTTAACGCAAAAATTCTCCATCTACGAGGACCAATCAGAAAAGGACACATGTCATCCTACATGGAAATATTCGACACCTGAGGAGAGTTGGTCAGCATTCGAGGAGAATTGGTCGGCACCCGAGGAGTGTTAGTCGGCACCCAATGAGAGTTGGTCAGTACCCGAGGAGAATTAGTCGGCACCCGAGGAGAGTTGGTCGGCACCAGAGGAGTGTTAGTCGGCACCCGAGGAGAGTTGGTCGGCATACCAACCAGGAAGATCAAAGGATAACTATGCATTTAATGTGCATTAATGAAGATGACATCGCATTTAATGAGACTTAATGTACATTTATACTGTATTAATAGATGACAACACATAGCATAACAAGCAATTCAACAATTAGATTCGTTGAATGTAGACATAAATGTCTACATATAATGAATCTCTTTATTTTCCATCACTATAAATACATGTATCCCTTTATCCAAAAGGGGGAAGATCCGGGGGAACCTAGAAACCCCATACACAAGATACACATCCTTTCTCTCTCTACACCCTATGTTACTATTGGCGCCAACAGTCGGCTTTGAATAGGCACAATCCCACCTAACAATGAGTGGTAAAACTTAGAAATAATTTGGCCACCTATGTTTTGGAATCAAACCCATCTAAAAATAGTGGTACAACACAAGTTGGGTTGGTTAGCCTAGAATAGGCATAAACCCACCTAAGAATGGGTGGTAGAACTTTTAAATAATTTGGTCGCCTAAGTCTTGGAATTAAACCCACCTAAAAATGGTGGTACGACCAAAGTTCATTTTTCTATCCTAGAATAGTCATAAATCCACCTATAAATGGGTGGTACAACTTACAGATAAGTTATTCGTCCAAGCTTTGGCATCAAACCCACCTAAAAATGATAGTACAATCCAAGTTGGATTGGCTGACCTAGAATAGGCACAAACCCACCTAAGAATGGGTGGTACAACTTAGAAATAAGTTTGTCACCTATATTTTGGCATCCAACGCACTTGAAATGTGTATTACAACCCATATTAGGTTGGTTGGCTTAGAATAGTCATAATCCAACTAAGAATGGATGGCACAACTTAGGAATACGTTGGTCATTTATGTTTGTGAATTAAACCCACCGGAAAATGGTGGTAAAACCCAAGTTAGGTTGGTCGACTTAGAATAGGTATAAACCCATCTAAGAATGAATGGTACGACTTTAAAGACCTTGATTAATTGATTAATCAATTAGTCTTTTGATTAAAATTTTCCAAGTCAATGGAGTCAGTCACAAACCACAACTCCAACAACTACCAATTAAGTTAAATTAGAACGTTAACTTACCTTAATTGATTGGATAACTAGTTTGCCTTTTGATTAAAATTTTACAAGTTAATGTAGTCGGTCACAGAACATAACTCCACCGACTACTATTTGAGTTAAATTACAACTTTAACATAAAGATCTTAATTAATTTATTAATTAGTTAGCCTTTTAATTAAGATTTGCTACCTTATGTGTATATTTTGGGAAGATTGTTCATGCCAAACTCATATTTATACTTTTATGAAAACTTGGAGAGTGACACCGTCGGTTTAAATAATTATTTAAATGAGTATTAATCACGTTTAAATATAATCTAACCATGTAACTATTTATGCTATATATTTCTAGGCGAGGGATTTAATTCTCCACCAATAGTTTGAAGTATTATAAATTAATTTAGTTTAAATATTTTCAAAAATTAATTTGGATATGAACCTTTTAAAAAAACATCATCTTTTCACTTTATTTTGAAGTAATAAATCAATTAAATTATAAACTACGTTCTCTGTGGATTCAATACCCTATGTGTAAGGACACAAATTTCCAATTGAGTCCATATGTAGTTTTGGCTCAATTCCGGACAAAAACATTTATTCATAGGATAGTATTTAATTGTAATATTCTCAAGCCTATGAAGTATGTATTGAAGACGTAGCGGCAAAGAATTTAAAGCTTCATCATAATGCCGGTTTGCGTGCCTCGTTTCTATGTCATCAACTAAGGTTCCATGCTCCCAAGGTATGAATGTAATTATATTTATATAGGAGCTTGGAACAATATTTATTGGGTGTTAGGTTTAATAAAATAAGTTTATAAAAGTTTCTGGGCCAAAATCGAATTTTACAAACATTCTGGTCGTTCGTTAGAAATGTCGTTCGAACGAGTTTTTTCGTTCAAACCAGGTTTCGTTCGAACGAGTTTTTCGTTCGAACCAGGTTTCGTTCGAACGAGTTTTGCCAACGACCCTAAACTGGTCAGTCGTTCGATATGTCGTTCGAACGAATTTTCTCGTTCTAACGAGGTATCTAACGAGGTTCTAACGAGCCCAGGCTGGTCGCTCGTTAGAAGTCTCGTTCGAACGAGAGTCAAGTTCGTTCGAACGAGATGCCAGGCGGGAACAATTTTGAGCAGTTTTTTGGCAGTTTTCACCCATGTTCCCCACTTATTTTTTAACCAACTTTTTCCAGACTTAATATGTGCGGGAAACACATCTTTCTAATCATCTTTTTCATACCATACAAACTCCTAGTGAGTGTTTTGAGAGAATTTTTTTAAGGAAAAAGGTCATGTTTTGAGTGTTATTCTTTAATGAAAAATCCTACACACTCTAGTGTTTACACCCAATAGTTGTTTATCCAAGTTCTATATACATATCTTTACTTGGAATTTTGGCACCAGTTTATCTCTACCGAATTCAAGAAGAGAAGTTTTGGTTTGCTTCTACATCCATCAAAGAAGAAGACTTTTTGTTGAAAATTCTACCCACTTGGAGAAAGGCTCCATGCTTGGGTGACGGTGACCATATAAAGTCCCATCGGTGGATTCCGAGACCGCGGTGGTGTTCCGAGGTTGTTCGCTAGTAAGAGGTTTCTACGAGAAGAAGCATCGAGGCTTGAGAGGGATCGAGTCAGTCGTTGTAAGTCTATCTGTCTTGTAATTGTAATTCCATATCTAGTGGACTTGTGGCTAGGGCCGTCCGAGGTTGTTTCCCGTCTTGGGTTTTTCCTCGTACATCTCGGCGTAGTGTGATATTATTTATTTTATCTTGAATCATAATTTAGAATGCATTCTTAGAATAAATTCAAGATAAAATTTGGTTTAATTATCACACTCATTTAATTTGGGACTAAATTAAATATTGGGTAAATTTGGTTTATTCTAGTCATTTGCTAAAATTGGTTTCGCCTAACTTTGGATAATTGAAAATTATGACTTAGGAAAATTCTAGGACTTGGATTAGTGAATTGATTTAATCTTGTTCAATTAAACCAAAATTTGTTTTGTTTAATTGTTGTTGAACCATCATCTTTCAACGCTTCTGCACCATTAATTGAGTTTTATATAAAAAGGAAATTACTTTGCGCTTTCAAATTGGTATCAGAGCCAAAAACGATATATTATTTCGTTAAGATCTTTTAATTTTTTTGGCTAAAATGGATTTTTCCCCATTTTCAAAATTTCCTATTTTTTATGGTTCAAACTACGCGTATTGGAAAGCGCGTATGAGATCGGCACTAAAATCTATCGACGAGAGGGTTTGGATGTCTGTTGTTACCGGGTACTCCCCACCAACTCACTTAGTTGAAAATGAACGTGTTATCAAACCCGCCGATAGATGGACTGAAAATGAGTTTAAACTTGCTAACTTTAATTCCTGAGGTTTAAATGCCTTATTTAGCGTTGTCGCACCGGATGAATTCCGAAGTATTATGACGTGTGAAACTGCTAAAGAAGCTTGGGATATTTTACAATTAACTCATGAAGGAACTAGTGTCGTTAAAGCTTCAAAACTACAAAACCTCACCACTCAATTTGAAACTATCAAAATGGATGAAAAAGAAACTTTTGATAAATTTTATGCTAGACTTTCTGATATTGTTAATTCATCCTTTAACTTGGGAGAGAAAATACCTGACGACCGTGTTGTAAAGAAAATTTTAAGGTCCCTACCCGATAGATTTATTCCTAAAGTGACCGTTTTAAATTCTTTACCCACTTTAGCCTCTACGAAATTAGAAGAGCTTGTAGGTGATTTACAAACCTATGAACTAGATATGTTTCCCTCTAAAATTGAAAAGAAAATTGAAAAGGGTGTTGCTTTAAAAGCCCGAAAAGAGGTCAAACAAGTAGTAGAGAGCGATAGTGAAAGTGACTCGGAAGATATGGCTTTGTTTGCTCGCAAAGTTAGAAAATTTCTTAAATTTAACAAAGATAAATTTAAAAATGTTTTTAAGAAATTTGATACTTCTAAACATGATAAAAGCGAGAAGATTTATAAAGCCGAGAGGATCCCTAAACCTAGTAATGACAATTTAGATAGGGACGAGTCTAACAAGTGTTTTGGTTGTGAAGGTTATGGACATAGGGATTATGAGTGCCCCACTAAACTAAGGAAAGAGGGTAAACGACCCACTGCATATAATTCAACCCTTAGTGATAGTGATAAGGAAGAAAAGCCCGATTCCCCCACTAAGAAAAATTTTGTGGCTTTTATGGCTAGTCATGTGAGTGATAATGAGAACTCATCGATTGATGACACGATAACACATGCCACTTCCAAGGCCATTGTTCATGATTCCCTTGTTTTTAATGATAGTGAGAGTGGAGAAGAAAGAGAGAGTGAAAATGAAGAAGAGGTTGATGTGAGTGAACTTCAAAATGCTTTCCGTGAATTATATAAAGAATCTATTAATTTGAAAAGAACTAATTTGAAGTTAGAAGCTTGTTTAAGAAAAAGTGTCAAGGTCGTTAATGATAGTGCCGTAATAGAAGACCTTAGGACACGTGTGAGGACTCTTCAAGAGAAGCTTGATTATGTATAAGGCGAAAGAAATAGCCTTAGGAGTTTAATGTAATCCTTGAAAAAGGAGCTTCTTGCTTTTGAAGAGCGTAATTTTTTACTAGAATCTAACATTTTAGAATTGGAAAATAAATTAAAAGATTCTAGTAATGTCAAATTTGATTTGGAATGTCGTTCGGAAAAACTTGATAAAATGTTAGGAACGATCCAAATTAAAAATGACACTTGTGGTTTAGGCTTCAATACTTGTAATGAATTTACTCATAATGCCCAAACCAATGTTTTAGGAGAATCAACTAGGAATACTTTTAAAGATCACTCCTTAAGTAAATCTTTTCGACATGTTCTTACTTGTACACTTTGTGGTCGAAAAGGTCATCTTAGGAAATATTGTTTTGATCTTAAACGAATTCCTACAAAATCCCATAGTAAAGTAACCATGGTAGTTAAAGCTCCTACACCCCAAGATAGTCATTCTTCATTAATTTGGGTTAGGAAATCCGACTTGGGTTCCTTACAAAATAGGGATTTTGATTCTCATTTACTTTCATATGCATCCTCCCTTGCTAAATCTAAATGATGAATGTGTTAGTGTTTGCATACTTTAGCGTTTATACTTTATGCTATATTCACATGCTAAATGTATGCTTGTTTAGTCATTTTCTAGTCATAGCCTGATTTCATATCCCATGCTAGAAATCATGACTTGTTTATCTTTTTGTATTATACTTTGTGTTTGAATTAATTGAAAAATATAAAAAGATTTTTATTTATCATTTGTGTTTTATTTATTTCATTTAAGCTTAATGAAAAATACAAATGATTTTTGTTTGTCCTTTTGAGTAAATATTTATTTTTGATTAAAAATGTTAAAAACTCAAAAAGATTTTATTTTGTGTGTATTTTAGTTCGACACACTTTATGTGGCATATATTTGTGTTTGAATCCCATCGTTTCGCTCCTATGTGGCTAGAACTTTTGGTTTAGATTTTCAATCCTTAAAATGTTCTTTACCATGTTTTATATGGAGTAGTTGGATTTTGTATTGATTAAATGGATTCTATTTTCATATGCCTCTTTTCACACATGCACGAGCTCTTTTGAAATCTTATTGTCACATGTTATATTTGAGCTTTTTGAGGTGTTCTCCTATCAATCTAGTCATCTACATATCTATGACCTAGGAGGACTAGTGCATGTCAAAATCCGTTGCATGTGAGATTTGTGTGAAAAATGAAAACATGATAAATTATTATATGCATGGGGAAGGGCTCCGAAAGGATGAATTAAATCCTTTGCGATAGTAAGCCACCGTTGTTTGGATCTAAAAGAAATACGTGATCCAAATGCCTAAAAACAGAATATTTGGCATTAAACAGAAAGCAATTGCCAAGGCCTATGTTTGTTTGATATATTCATTCAAAAACAAAAGAATATATATGATCATTGAGGGAGAATTGGAAAGTATATCAACGGTTTGCACAATGTCCGTTTATCCTAGTTGTCTTTAATGTCATGACTCTATTTGGTTTGTAGAATCATCATCATGCTAGGCTTGTATGCATTGTGTATGTTTGTTCATTGAGTTCAATCTTTATATTATCACATGAGGTTATATTTAACTGTGATGAAGTTTGCATTCAAATGAGAACTCCATGAACGTTTCTTAAGTGTTTGGGTCTAAATTTAATGGTTGCCAGTACACACCCCTACACTTTCGTTTCCATATGACACATTTTTGCCATACGAGTGTGCAAACTTATTGTATTTTGTGTCATGTGTGTGTTTATATCTATATATATATATATATATATATATATATATATATATATATATATATATATATGCAAGTGCTCTATTGGTATATTTTTAGTATCTATATATATGATATTTATTTGTCTTTGCCTTGCTTTTATTGCCCATATGCTTTCATGTTTTTTTTTTCTTTAAGCTTCCACATGCTGTTTATTAGTTCTTTATCCTTTGCCTATTCCCGAATAAAAAAGGGGGAGAATGATGATAGGGGGAGAAATGGAATCTAATCCTATTGTTATCGTATCTTCGTTTGGGGGAGATTTATCTTAGGGGGAGACGTCTTTCTAAGTAGGTCATGTGTTTGATAAAGGGGAGAATTAATTTAGGGGGAATAATTTAATTAATTGCGATCAATATATTTTGAAATTCCCTATGCATTTGATGAGTTTGCTTAAGTGTGCAGGTATTCTACTAAAGCAGCATTGTTTAATGGCAAAGCGTTTGATCCTTGGGTTGAGTCAAGTTTGGGCGGGTTATGTTTTGAGTCTAGTGAGCTTGACGGCCCTTTAGGATTTTTGTTTGGTTTTTGTCCCGGAATAGCCAAAGGGGGACATTTGTAAGGACACACATTTCCAATTGAGTCCATATGTAGTTTTGGCTCAATTCCGGACAAAAACATTTATTCATAGGATAGTATTTAATTGTAATATTCTCAAGCCTATGAAGTATGTATTGAAGACATAGCGGCAAAGAATTTAAAGCTTCATCATAATGCCGGTTTGCGTGCCTCGTTTCTACGTCATCAACTAAGGTTCCATGCTCCCAAGGTATGAATGTAATTATATTTATATAGGAGCTTGGAACAATATTTATTGGGTGTTAGGTTTAATAAAATAAGTTTATAAAAGTTTCTGGGCCAAAATCGAATTTTACAAACATTCTGGTCGTTCGTTAGAAATGTCGTTCGAACGAGTTTTTTCGTTTGAACCAGGTTTCGTTCGAACGAGTTTTTCGTTCGAACCAAGTTTCGTTCGAACCAAGTTTCGTTCGAACGAGTTTTTCCAATGACCCTAAACTGGTCAGTCGTTCGATATGTCGTTCGAACGAATTTTCTCGTTCTAACGAGCCCAGGTTGGTCGCTCGTTAGAAGTCTCGTTCGAACGAGAGTCAAGTTCGTTCGAACGAGATGCCAGGC